>JAIXHY010000021.1:701182-1174646 GCA_020449905.1 Globodera pallida | reverse complement strand
AATTAATTGGATAAGTCAGACAATACCAGAGCTTACTGTACAGTAGACGTCAGTTCAATATTCCGCATCTGCAGGAGAGTAGAGCGTAAAAATTAAAATGTGTTCAGTATTTATCTGCTATAATAAAAATCAGAAGGAATTCTGCATCAATATTCAAAATCATCAACTTAAAATTTTATCAAATAACTCCTCGTTTATTTAGTCGAAAAATTAAATTAATTTTTTAGTCTTATTATTACTTGTGAAAAATAGAAATAACATTAAAAAAACCTGCCTTTGTGTAAATATTTACTACAACCGCATTGTCGCTATAACATTTAATTGTCTATTAGGATTTGAGTTTACTTGGTAAAAAATAAAAATTTTCTTATTTTAGTTAAGATTAATAATTTTGTTTACTGATAAATCTGTTATAATATTATGGGTCTTTATAAATTGCATAGAGCCATTTTTGTTATGTTGATAACTCATTATAAGAAAAAATAGCATAATGTTCAAAAAAGGCATAATATAATTACTGAGTGCTAAAGATAATCTTGGGTGGCTCGCGCTGCTAGTGAGAGCGGTGATACTTCAGGTCAACATCAGTTTTATTGCAACGATGTTTCAAATATATATAAACAATAATTATTTATGATTTATTGTGACATAGATTAATAAATTTATTTTTTAATATAGTTGGCATAATAAACAAAATTAAATTAAAAAAGAGTGTTGAATCCGCAAAACCTAACAAAATAATATAAAAATAAACGCTGTTTTCTTTTTAAAAATAAAGGCTATAATTAAGTAAATTACAAGCTAGAGAATTTGTAAAAATTGAATACTTAGTATTTAATTTTAATTAACTCTTTACTTCCTATCGTTGTCTCTATTTATTTTGAAAAAACATGGCTTAGTGGAATCAAAAAAGACATCAAATGAAAAAATGATTTGAAGAAGCGCAAATGAATTTGAGAAGTTTATTTTGACGCGGTGTAAATCTATAAAAAAATCTCTTATGATATAAACTTTACAATTTTGTGTTTAACTTTCTTTGTTATTTTTGCAGTCTAAACTTTACTCATATATATTCGGCAATTCTTTAAAAATTTTTAAAACATAAAAATTGTTTTCTAATTTATAATTACCATTTTTTTAATGTGTTACATCTTAATATGCAATTTTACTAGGTTCAGGAAATCACTATATTTGTATTTAAAGTATATTTTAAAAATAGTAATATTTTTGCTAATTTTAATGGTTTATTCGTTTATGCTGGATTATCTCGCCCAATGCCACTTGTTCAAGCGTGCCAAATTTGCTAATCCAACCAGTTGTTGGCAAAATTCACGATTTCTAAATGCATCAAAAATAAATTCCCATTATTTTATGCCATTTAAGCGCATTACAAAACTTAACTGCTTATTCCTTTTTTTAAATGATTGACTTAGTTCACCTATTATTTAAAAAATTGTATTTTAAATAATAATTTTGGTAAAATTCAAAGCTTATTAATTTAAATTTTATCTTAAATTATTTCCTCGATATAAAAAAGGTGCTTTATGGTGTCAAAACAAAAAAAGTAATGACGACAAACATTTTAAATTGGCTTAATAAAATTATAATTATTCAGGATAAGAAAATTAGGTTATTGTTTGAACGAATGCCCGCCATCTCATCAATAAGAAAAAAACTCCAAAATGACTAGCAATTTATATTGAAGTTATTTATTTCAATTCAATAATAAAAAAGGTTAAAACCTGAATGTTGACCCTAAATTTCCCACAATTTGCAAATTTTCTTTTAGCAACAGTTAAAGAAATTAAAAGGTTGCTTTATTAAACTAAAACTGTACTTAAATAAAATAAGGTTAGTTATAAGTTAAATTAGTATTAAAAAACATTATAGTTTTAATGTCGGAATTCACAAAATCAAATTTAAAAATATATTAAATAAAACAAAAAATATTTATACACATAAAAAAAATAAATTATTTTTATGAAGTCTAAATTAAAATAGCAAATTATAATGGACAAAATAATTTAAAGAATAGAAACCAAACAAATAAAATTAAAAGTTAAATAAAACTCAAATGACCAAAAACTAAGTAATGATAAAAATAGCCAATAAATTTATTTTTTTTATATAAATGTCTTTTTTCTTTGTCTAGTCAAAGTCCAATATTTATTCTTACGAAATAACCTTAAATAATCAATGCAGAAAATTGAAAAATATAAAATTATACCTTCGTTGCACCTCACCCAACACTTATTAGTAGTATACGATGTATTGATACAAGTTTTTTTAATATAATAAAGGTTTTACACAATAATTATTTAAGTGTTTTTCTTTACATTGGGGCAAAACGACATCAATCACTTCGATTATAATAAATTTTTTGATTTCAAATATTTTTATGTGCTAATATTTGATTAAACCGTACTAGTATGATGAATGAAAATAAATAATTAATATAGTAAATATTGAATTAAAATAAATGAAATATTTTTTTATGCCTTCTTGCAAATTCAATACGCGTCAATACAATACTAACACCAATCAAAAAAAATTACATATTCTCAATAAAATAAACAATAATTTTAAATAAAAATGATGATAACATAAAATTTAATTTTAAAATAATTAGTTAAAAATTGATCAAAATATTGACTTATACAAAATTAATACAATTACAAAAATTCTTTTTGGATTAAAACCAAAAACTTTTTATAGCAAAAATCATATAAAAACATCCAAAACTTCAGTAAATATTAAATAAAATTGTGTTCGTGCATCCAAAGAATGGGGCAATAAATAAATAAACTAACCATAAATTTTCTGAGAGAAGCTGTAAAAATGTATTAAAATAAAAGTGTTTGGCTTTTGAACATTTGCAACTTAATGTTGAACGAGAAATCAAATTTTTGTGTAGATGCATTATAATTATTGCAATGTTAATTTTACAAGCTCAAATTATTTTGGCACAGACCGAGCAAAAATCGAAAGTTATTGGGAAAATGTTTTATGATTATTTTAAGATAATACAATAAAATTTGTTAGAATTAAAATTCAATTATCTTCAACTGCTTTAGAAATTAAAATGCAAAATTAAACAAAATGATTATGGCTTTCAATATTTTAAAAAAAAGACCCAGATACCAGAACGACATCCAGCACAATCAAACTAATATTTTCAACTTATTTGGCCAGAACACAAAGAAATATAATAATAAATCCATATTTATTTTTTCTATCCCTGAAGAAAATGTGTTACTCAGCAATTGAAACACTTTCCAATTACAATTTTTTTAGAGTCTTATCAAACAACTAATTAAACAAAAAGAATTAAACAGTTTTTAAAACACAATAAAAAATTCAAATTCACAAGGATACTAGCGTTTTTTAAAATCGCAACGCGGATGTAAATTTAAATTTTTACAATATTTTAATATAATTTGATAAATAAAAAAGAATAAATTAAAGCTGTATTCAGCAGACTCTTCTTAGTTAAGAGTTTTCTAAGACAAAACAAAATAACCTTAAACGATCAATGCATAGTTTTGCTTCATTTTAATTCGCAATAAAATATACTATTGTAATTCATCAACATTGATGAAAAATGTAATGATAAACTATAAACAGCATGCCTTTATTTTTATCAAACAAAAATTTGAAGATTTATGTCTGCTCCGGGTTGTATCATGTCAACTTTATCGTCCAATTCCAACCGAGGGCTGGAGCGTGACAGCGAGTATGATCCGGGTGAGTGGACCCTCATAAAGACTTTGTTGCGTTTTGACGCTTAATAATAAAAATATATTTCACAATAAAATTCATTTTCGAGATTTTATTCAATTTAATTTAAAATTGACTTAATTTAATATTATTATTTTAAAAATCTAATCGAAAATAAATTCTGCCAAAAAAAAGAATGAAAATTCCAAAAATGTTGAACATTATAATTGCTTTCAATTAGTTGACAACAAATTTTTTATTAGGTTTAAAAAAGCTCAATGATGATATAAATTTTTAAAAATATTAATCAATTATTTCTTCGACACATTTCAAGCAGCATTAAAATTATAATCTTTTTAATCAATAAATGACAAATCCTATTTATAAATCAATATGTAAAACTCCGGATTTTACAAGCGTATTATTTGAATCAAAAATATTACTGAATAAAATACAAACAAAATTAAATAATCAAAAATGAATAGAAACAAGACAATATAAAATAATCACAAACACTCCTAATTCACTTTTTAACTTTCTCACGTTTATTACATTCTTGCTTTAGTAAGTTGGTTTTAAAATATTAATTGTAGCAATTATTACAGAATGAATATTGTTTTTTAATTACAAATTATGTTTTAAATGTGGGCTCTCTAGCTTTAAACTATTCTACAGAATAATTGTCAAATTATTGAAGAAAATATATTGTATATACTTTATATTTATTGTTTTTCAAAGATATGATTTTATTCGAATTTTAATAAATTTAATTTTTTTTTTCTATTTGAGTTTTAGATCGTTTTTTAAATTAATATCTTGACTGTTTTGTTTATCTTGTGGAAGTGTTATTTTTTCATATACCTATTTGTTAACATTACTATTAGTTTGTGATTTTAATAAATCACTAAATTAATTACCAACAAAAATATGTTTAATTTTTTGAAGTTTAACTTAAACTTTATAATATAATATAAATTAAAATTTAATTTGTCCATCAAGTTACAAATACAACAAAATATGTTTAGTTACTAATTAAGCCAAATTGTTTTATTCAATTAGTTAAATTAAGATTATTACAAATTATGTTAATGTAAAACAATGCATTATTGGTCGATGATTATGAACATTGTTTTGAATAAGTAAAATATGGTAAATAAATTTGACGCTATAGAGGTATAAAAATTCTTTTCTTCAAAATCTTGTTTTTACAGTTTTTTTGTTTAAAACATTATTTTATGATTTATTATTATTTGAAAATCAGCAAAAATAATTAATAGATTTTACGCAAGCATGACTTGACGCATTCCCAACATTTTCTTATTTAAATAAACGCATTAATTAATTTTTATTAACTGGCGGTCAGCTGTAAATACATTAGACCTTGTTGTCCTACAAAAAGCTATCTCTTTTTTTATAAAATTAAAAACTCTAAATTAAAAAGAGTTGAATTGCATGTAGTCACCCTGGTTGGTGTCGTTTAGTGTCAAATATTATTTAATTTCATTAACTATTGCAATTTTATTATAAACAATTTTTTGTATTTTCAAATTTTTAAGTTAAATTGCATAAACTTCGATATTTGTATAAATCATTTTAAATAAAGTATATTTGTTTAATTCTTTTTTTGTAATCTGCAGCCAGCCAATGGCTTAATCATTCTAATTAATTATAAATGCGTATTTATTGTTAATTAAGCTTAATAATCTCCGCCCTCGCTTAGAAAGTCAATGTTATAATGTTGTATAAATTTCACTACGTAATATTTTTATCGTTAAAAATTTGCTTTTTTTCTCAATAGTAAATTATGTTAATATTTTGCTTTTTTAATATTAAATTGTTAAAGAGCTAATGAAAATATTTTTTGTTGTTATGTTTTATTTTAATCAAGGATTTATAAAGGCGGAACCGGAGCTCGTTCATCATTGCGATGCTCCACCGTCAGTTGTAAAGCAACCAGATGCAAAACACTCTTACTTTTAATGTTTTACTTTTTTTTAATTTTATAAAATTATATTTAACTAAACTTGATTTATTTTTAAAGTGTATTCATTTTTTTAAATTGTGCATTAACGTCTAGCTTTTTATTGATTAACAAAAATTTTAATTTAATTAATTTGGGGAAAAGCTCGGTTTGCACCTTTCTAACAGGGGGTATGCCTTTTTAATCTTTGATTTTTGGATAATTTAAGGTTTCTCGCATACTTGTTTTATTTTCACATGGCTTTTTGTGGCTTGGCATTTATTATAACTTTTAAATGAATTTTTAGGTTTAAAATTGATAGATGTTTACAATATAATAGTTGCATATAATTAAGTATAATTGTTGCATTTTTTAGAAATTGCACGAAGATATAAAATTAGCTTGGAACATTTATAGATTTATCCCACCCATTATTTTTATAATATTTTTGTATTTTATATGTCTTTGAGAATTTTTATTTAGAGTTTATTATTTTAACAAGGTTTTGAAATTTACGGTTCTAGAAAGTAGTGATTCGTTTAATATTTATTTTAATTGGTTATCCTTTAATAGTGGATTTTATATATAAGCATAATTAGTTGATTTGCAGCGAGTTGAAGCTTTGATGTGTGACGAAATTAGCGTTTTTGTATTTCTTGTGCTTCTTAGAAATTTTATATTTAATTTTTACCAGACTTAATTAGATATTAAATTAATTTTTCAATTTATCTTAATGTCTCATCATTATTATAATTGTAAATAAATCATTAAAAATATTTCATAAATATTAAAAAAATCCAATATATTGAATTTATTATCATTTGTTAATGAAAGTTTTAACTTATTGCAAAGAATTGTTTCAGGATAATGAGCGTTGAGATTACAAAATATCAAAAGTTTTATTCAAGTTTTTATTATTTAAGTTGTGGGTTACTTATCATTTCTTGCCAACAAGAAATTTAATTTTTATGATAGACTCTTAGCCAGCTCAGGTGCATCCGCCCCAACAGTAGTCTTCACAATGATGGTCACATCCGAAACTACTTCGTCCATGTACAAAGTTGACTCCTGCAGCTGCCCAGAGCAGATTGGGCACATCCATTGTTCTTTTGAACTACCATCATCCCGTCCGCCCATATATTGTTTGTTTCACCATTTATTTTTATTTGTTCTAGTAAAATTGCTAACTTTGGAAATTGTTTTATATTTTTAATGTTTGACTTGCATCCATTGCGGAAAGCTTAAATTGTTGATGTGGTGATTTACGATCATATTATTTAACTAGGTTTCTGTTTAGTTTTACTTATGGCTTTAATATAATTTTTATATATTTGTCTTAAGACAATTTTGATTTCAAATGTATTATCGTACTCGATTTATTTTATGATTATTTTTTTAGTATTTAAATAAATCTTAATAATTTAATTAAAACCACTTTAAGTTTATACATATAGAAAACTATTAAGCTATTTATCAAAAACATTGATTCACTTAATTTGTATAAAAATTTTAGAATCGTTTGAGAAACAGCCAGCCCACCTTGCTCTTTCTTGAATAGGAAGTTTATGAATGCCACTAGTCGATTTCATTATATTTATACTCATTTTTAGACAAGGACCAGAAACTGCCATTGCTCTCCAGTTGTCAATGTTACAATTACATGGCCCAAAATTGACCATCGTTTTCCAACATTTGAAACATTTTATTTGAAAAGCAAAATCAAACAGAATTTCTTATTCAACTTTTGTCATACCTTAAGCTATAAATTAAACATTTTTATAAGTTTATTTGTGTAATATTTATTGCATGTTTTAATTTTCATTTATTCATTAATTGGTAAACAGTTTGTTCTGTTAATTAAACTATTATAATTTTTACTTGTTATCTTTTTATTTTATTTAAGAACTGAAATTTTCGGCTAAACGAAACCGAAACCAGTAGCCAACCAATTCTAATCAGTGATCTTGACGACATAATGGTGCTCTGCTGGCAAAATTTAATTGCAATGACATTTTAAAATAAAATTGTTAAAGTTGTTTATGATGTCAACTTAACATCAATTCATGGCGCTTGTATATTCTTTAAATAATTGCAATTAAATTGCTCACGTTGCCTACTATATTAGTGCGGCACAAAACCTTGTAAACAAATGAATGATTTAATAATTTTTAAACCATTTAAAAAAATGTATTTGTTAAAGTAGTGATAATTCTCTATCTACAAATTAGTTATTTTATAAATTTTATTTAATTTTCAAAGAGTTAATAAAGTATTTTTTGTTGTTTTTTAATGAATTGGAATATTGTTCTAGTTTAAATAATAAAATTTTTTATTTTAGAGAAATTCGCATTTGTTTTAAGGAAATATATGTATTGGGAGATAGTTGTTATGCCATGGCATTCGTTGCATTAGAAATTCTACTTTTTTAGTATTTCTCTTTTTGCACGAATATTTAAAGTAATTCGCATACCTAAGTAATGTTGTGTGTTGGTTTTTTAATTTAATCCAATTTGTCAGAATTATTTGTGAAATATGTAACTATATTTTATATTTTAATAATTAAAAGCGATTTTACGCTGTATTTATTTTTTATTTTTTTAAAAATTAAAACATATAATAAAAAATAACCTTCTTTGTCAAATGCTTTTGGGTCAGCCATTAATAGAATAACTGTAATATTTATAATTACAACATTTATTTTTTGGAAGATTCCAATACACTTGAAGCATAGTTGAAGCATAAGTGACTGAAACCGTCGTAACTTTTTATACTTACAATTTTGTTATTAAATTTTAAAAGATTTTTATTCGCTATTTTCTATTTACTTTATTTTCGTTTTGTATTTTTAAATGAATATAAATTTCAATTTAGTAATATTGATTGTTGGTTAACGCTGCCCTATTTATTATGTTGCAAATCTATATTATTTCAATATCAACATTCAAATTCGTGGTGTCTGATGATAGATGATTTATAATATTTATATTCCATACCCCTATTAATATATTTGATTATTTGTGAGGTGACTTTTGCAATTCATTCGATATTTTTTCAACCAACGTTTTTTGTTTTTAGTTTAAATTTTTTTTTAATAAAATAACTTAATTCTTTAGTTTTTAGATTTTTCATATATTAGTAGATTCAAAATGTTGTAAGTTAAAAGAGCCTGCTAATATCTTCTAATACAACATTTCTTTTTTTATTTAACTTTTATCTTTAATATAAGCGATCTTTTTCCATACTACTTTCAAATAGTTTTGAATTTGCATCTAATCATTTAAAAAAATTATTGAAATTTTAAATCATGAATTTAAACATTAATATTAAAGTACCAATATTAAAAAAAGGCACGTTCATCAGTTCCCAATTATATATAAATATGGCGGCCTAAACACAGGCATAAAGCATGGAGTTACGATAATTTATTATCAAATCAAATTTACTTCTGAATGTTTGCATAAAAATAACAGAATTATGTTATAGCATTTTTATGCAATGTCTATTATTCATGTTAAATATATTAAAATAATAGGTAATGCGGAATATTAAAAAACAATATCATAAAAATATAATAAACTCACATAATACACAAATATATTTAACTTATCATCGTTCGGAATGGGTAACTAGGTAACTTATAATATAGAAATTATGCAATTATATTCAATATTATAAGAATAGAAAAATGGATAAATTAAGCTTACCTTTACAAAAATTTGGTAGAATTATTTAAAAATTACATCCGTTGGAATCCATAATTTAATAAAGTAAAATATATTTTTAAAATAATCATTTTTAATTGCAAAAACCGATGATGTTTAGAAAATTCAAAAAAAAAAAATTTTCCAATGAATTTAGAAAATAAATATCGGAAATAAACATTGTATAATTTACTTTAATGTTTAACGATGATGAGCTTCGTCAACGTTAGTTGATCGGCAACCACCTATTCACTATTTATCAACGAAATAGCCTGAGGTGAATTAAAATGGTAATTAATATTAAATACATTGTTTAAAACTTATTCAGTATTTTAAAAATATAAAATTTGCAATAAAAAACAAAGCAAAGATCAGGAAAAGAAATATATCTAAAATATTTAAATAAATCAAATAAAATAAAATAGATTATTAAATATTTGCAAGAAATATAATCAACTGTTGGCACATTCATACTCAGAAGCTTGAGAATTGTCTGAAGCTTATATACTTCTATACTCATTACTATTTTAAATAATTATTTTATTATTTGTTGAAACATTTCTCTAAAATAAAGTTAAAAATTCCGCACGGGATTTGAATATGCTTTGCAAATAGAAAGTTGGGAATTTAAGCCTAAGGTATTCGTTTAATTGTATAAAAGAATTTTTAATTATAAATAAAAAATGACTTTTATGAATGACTTCTGTTTAAATGGTGTAATATTTACATGAAAAGAGCTGAATCCTTTGCTTATCATTTTTTTGTTTTTTATGACTATGTTAATTAATAAAAAAAAATCGGATTCCTGCTGTGTTTTGGATGCTTTTTTCACACCCCAAAAGCAAATTTTTATATTTAATATTGTTATCTCAATTATTTTTAATATTTAAAAAGGCCCATTTTTATTATTTATCGAATAAATATTATTTGTGTATGTCAGCTTCAAGAAATACATTTCTTATTAAAATTTTAGGGTTTATAAAAATATCTTTCTATATTTTTTTTGCAATCAGCATGTACACGTGCAGCAAACAATGCCTTGATACCTTTGTTACCATCTTCCAACGCCAAAATATTTGTAATGAAGAAAGTAAAGTTGCAATTCCCATCACATTTGATTATTTTTTATTTATATGTTTTTAAAAAACTACATTTATTCTTTTTTTGTGTTTTTAGCGCTAACCTATAAAATTATATTAGTCGGTAGTTTATTTCCCAAATTTATTTTGTTTACGAAATAAATTAGTAATAAGATATTTAATTAAAACAATTACATTTTTAGGTGTAATTTTTTTAATATCATTAAATGATTGATCAAATAAGTGAATTATTTTCCGTTTCATGCCATTAGTTTAATTATCTATATTAAATCCTTTTCAACATTAAATGTTTAAATTAACCTGTTAAATTTGCGGTACTCGAAAATCAGCGCCTGTACGTTACATAATTTTGGATTCAAGCGTTTTATTAATATATATTTTGGCTATTTTTATAAATCTCCGTTAATTTTCGTCTTAACAATATCTATTAGTTCGAACGAAACGCAGACACTGCAGGTGTCTGTGTGCCCGGGAAATCGATCAACTACAATTTGAATTTTAAAATAAATCCCTTCAAATCCCCCAAAAAGTGCCCACTGAGGACTAGTCACTTTTTTCAAACGATCATATATTATAAATGAACTAACAACTGAATGATGTGAAAGATCAAGTATAAAATTAATCAAATTCAGTCTAATAAAAAACTTAACTTAACGAAATTTGTGTCTCAGGTGGTTGCAAGCCAATACCCATTTCCGCCCGTCACACACTCGATATACGGCGGCCGCTTCCAATATTACGGCGGTTGTGCCAAAACAACAATCAAAAGAAGATGCGCAGGTGGCTTGTTCCAAAGACATTGCGTTAATTAAATTTATTTGTAACTTAAAAGAGCAAAGGGCTGCCGACGGCTGTAGACACATTTAATTTAATAAACATATACTCAATTTTATAAAGTTAAATTTATAAAACATGATAAAATGTACTTAATTTCGCTTACTTTCTTAGCTTTGATAGCATATTTTGAAAATTATCAATATATACTTTATGACGTATATAAACAGAAGATAATGGTGTGCACAAACTTATTTCTCAATGGTTTTATATTTTGATAAAAATTCGTAAATTTGAGATACAATGTAAACTATACTCACAAAAAATTTAAAAGAATCGCTACTTAAAAGCGTACCCTACAAAAATCTAAAAAAATTTTAGAAATAATTTGTATTCGAAATAAATTAATAACAAACGTATATTGGCGAGTTTTGTCGAAATATTAAAAGGAAATTTTAACATTGCATTTAAGTGGTTTCATGTTGCATAATTTGACTTACTTGTCAATCATTGTTTGGACTTTTTCAACGTGTGGGGTCAGTTCAACCTACTATCATTTAATGCCGATGACCTTTATGTTAATTATTTAACCAATCGGAATCAATTATAACTCAAAAGAGCCCAAAAAAGCTATGAAGGATGTGTGCGGAATTTGAATTATATAAGAAACACTATTTTAAAGCTGTGGTATTAATAATAAAAAACTATTAAACCAAATTATAAAATAAAATAAATTAAAGGAACTAATTCCAAATATTAGATATTTATGAAAATTTTTAGTGACTTATATTAAGGAGGTACAACCAAATAAATTCTTTTTTTTTCAAACATGATGGTGTGAATGGGGATGAGAACCTGGGACAGGAGGAAAATGAAATCGAGGAGGAGGCGCCAGCTGCCGAGGTAAAGTTATACTCGAAATCTACCAAAATTTAAAATTTATTAAAAAAATTTTAGGGGGGGGTATGAATTATTTTTTTTAACTGTAATTATTTTAATTTAATGATTTTAGCAATATATAACTATTTAATTTTAAGCAACAAAAGATAATATTTTAACAATTGGTCGTTTCTTGCAACAAAAAGATCTGTTAAAAAAACTAAACTAAAATAAATCCATAACGTACGCAACTTTTAAAAGTTTAAAATCTTAAGTTAAACAAAGAATTTAATTTCAATACAAAAATATTATACAATATAAAATATTTATTGGTGTTTAAAAAAATTTGTTTGCAAAAAAATAATATATGTATGTACGGCAACAAACCGACTAAAAAATTTTAAATTGTAAAAAATAAACAAAATAGTTCTCCTACTGCCATCAACGCCATAACGAAGCGCGAAGAAAAGGTGTCATTTTGATTACTGTCACGAACTTTTTATTTCTATTTATTTCGATAAAATTTATATTTAAAGCAAGAGAAGAATTCATATATTTTTTCAATTCCCAATCTTGGTCATTTGAGATTAGAGTTTCGCTTGGACAGCATATGCCGAAAAATATTTATTTTGATTAATAATATTTTATATGTTACTTTTGGTAGGATATATTAATTATTGATGTTAAATGTTCACGATGTCTTTTTTCCGTATGTATCAAGAAATTGTACGCTCTTTCTTCTGATTATGAGATTCGTAATTTTAGAATTGCTTTCTTTGACAATTAAATAAGGTAGGGTTTGCCGTAATATTTTATTAAAATTTAATCCACCGACCGAATAAAAAGCCACGAGAAGAACCTGAGAGTAATCCCACAAAATCAAAAAGACGCATTACTGTTTAAATAATGCTCTACAATGCATTTCTTATGCGAGCTATATGTGTGATAAAAAATTACATGTCTAAGCGCAAAACGATGAAAGGAAATTAAAAGAAAAAATAAAAATATCTAAAATTTTATTTATATCAAAAACATACTAATTTTTTAATATAAACCTTTTTTTTATTTTCGACTTGAATAAAATCTAAATATAAAGTAATTATATTAAAAGAAAGACACATTAATTAAAAAAGATTTAAATGCACTTAAGAATCATAAATCTGAAAAACGCCTTTGCAAACATAACTTAAAAACACAACCAGCAATAGTAAAATTAAAAAAAAATACAAAATAAAAAATATTGATTAAAATTGAATATAGAATGCATTTAATCAAAACATTAGTAAAATTCATAAGTCGAGATTTAAGGTAATTTTTCTTAATTTTTTTGATCAAAATAATCCGTTGAGAATTATTCGCCAACAGTTTCTGGTACTTTGTTGTAATATATGTTATGTTAGTTTTTTGTTCTGAATAAAAATAACCAACATTAATTTTAATAATAATCAAAAACATTTAAAATCGACTAAAATTTGCCGAGGCGTTAATGACGCAAGCGTATGTTCTTACAATATTCGCTGAAACACATCAAGTAAATAATCAAAAAATAATCTATCAGCAAAATTTAGTCAATTCATCTGGAATCAAAACCAATCAACAACTGGTAAACGATACAAATAAAAAAATCATTTCGCTTAGTTTAATTCATGAACGATTCAATTGTAATTTTTCATTCCACCCACTTTAACACGTAATTGTAAGATTACGAATTCAACCGGATTGGAAACAAAAATCTGAGAACAAAAAAACTGGGCTCTAAAAGCGCAGCTAATTCCCATACAAATGGTTTAATAATATAATAACAAGTAACAATTTAAATCTATTTAATCGAAACCCCAAAGCGTCAAATGTTAATTGCTAATTTAGAATAGTCAATATTAAAAAAAGATGAAAAAATAATAAAGGGCCAACAAAAAAACATGATGAGAGCAAGTAACGAAAACGGGCATAAAAACTTATATAATGTTGATAATAAAATAAAAATAATGTAAATCAAATACCTTTAGTCTATATCTTAAAATAAGCCTAAGAAAGGCCGCTGAAGCAAAAATGACAACCTTTCAAATTAAACACAGCGCATATTGATGTAAATATGAACTAATTAAATTGTATTTTTTTCAACAATCTTTTTACATAATATAAAATTAAGAAACCAAGGGCATATTCTAAAGGTTTGGATGATAAATAAAAATTTAATAAACATGCTATTTATATTAAATTATTTATTTATAAACAGATGCATATAGTTTGTTGCAATGTATTAATTTAAAATTATAAATGGATAAAAATATCACTATCAATGATTAGATAATAAACCAAAATGAAACAATTTTAACTCAAAGGTAATATGATATAAAACTCTATTAACAACAAATAAAATGCAGCTTAATTAATAATAAATATGTGTATTTCAAGCGACGTTATAACCTTTTCTGCTGAAGAACATTTTAAAATTGTGCGAACAACAAAATATTAAAATAATATTAACGCGCATCTTTTTTATTTTAATTATAGAAATTCAATAATATGAACGTAAAAAATTAGACAAAAAAATAAATATGGCAAGCAATTCAAGTAATTTGAATAAACAGTTACACAAAAACCGAGCCTACCAAATTTAACTTATCAAATTTAATTGTTGTTATATTATATAAATAATTGTATAAATTGGTTAGTTTACGAAATTAAATTAAATTTATTAATAATAATTTCCTAGGTTTATCAGATTGTCAAATTCCCAATTATATTTTTGTTATTCAATGTATTGATATCTTTTTTTTGATGTAAAGCATTTAATTCGCGTTTTAAACAATTGGAGCAACAATTGAAGCACGCTTTGTTTTAAATTTTTATTTTATTTTTATTTTTACAGGCGAAAGCTTCTTGTTCATCTCGCGAAGTTTGTTGTACGAAATTTTAAAAAAAAACGTGTGCTGGATTTATTTTAATTATTTTTTAAAAAGTTTTAAAAGTTGTGTAAACAAACGTACGATTCGTCTTGAAACTATACAAATTGTTTAAATTACAACGTGGAGAAACTGCATAGAAAATAATTTAGCTATATATAACATAATAATTTAAAGAAAATAACTTTTCTTTAATTTATAATTTAATGGTTGCAAAAAGAATTAAATTAAAAATTAAAATAATTTAAGACTGTGGCAGATGAGTAAAGTTTGTGGTGCAAATGCCCAAGACTATATTTATTGACAAATAAAAGATTATTATTTCCAAATTATTCCTTTCAACATGAAATAATAACTCTATTTAGAATAATAACTTATATGACCATAAAATCCGCTATTAAATAAATCATATCTTTTTAATTGGATGATTAAATTTTCACATCCAACAGATATAAAAAGTTAAAATTAATAGTAAAGAATGGAATATTACAAGTTTTACAAGTTAAAAATAACTATATCTAAAAATTATTTGAATTAATACAACATTTTTTGCTTAAGTGGCTTTTTATTGTGTGGATAATGTGATCTTGGCAAGATTCAAAACGTGAGTGTCGACGTCGGCGTTTGCGGATTGTAAATGCGACTTAAAAAAATATTATTACAATAACTAGAAGTTTTCTGTTTTCATCTGCCAACATTGAAAATCAGTTTTAAGAAGCTCCTCGTGTCTTGTGCTAGTTTTCTTAGTCACAAACGTTTTTTTAATATCAACAGACGCTAATCATTAAAAGTTTAATTAAATTGCAATTCGGCTGATTATGCAAATAATGATTAAATGTTGTTCAAATATTAAAATTGTATTTTTTTCAAACTTAATTTATTTAATTATCAGGGGTCTTTTAACATTTAGTAAATAAAATATATCTAATATTTATGTACTTACAAAAAATTCCTTACAAATCTAATTTGAATTAAAATTAATTAAATTATTTTCCAATTAAATTTATAATAAAAGCTTGACTTTTTAATCCAGTATATATTTGTAGTTCAATTATAAATTTAATAAGTAAACACAAGCTAAAAAATATGTGAAATAAAAAAAGAGCCAGTTATAAAACCAATTAAATAATTAGGTACATAGAAACATCGGGGTCGCAGTGTGAGCACTGTAAAATCATGGTTTGATTAACAGCCAAAAGACATGCAATATGTAAACAAATTCCATAGCTCAATATTTTTTCGTCGATATATTCAACCAATTGTTTATGAATAGTCAAGTAAAAGTCAAATGATCGACTATTAAATTTGAGTGCAGCACACAATTAAAGTAAAATTAATTATATTGCGCGTCGAAAAGGTTATATAGTTTTAAGATAAAATAAATAATATTTTTATGCTAAACGGTGTAATGAAACATGACAAGCAAGCAGCGGTGGCGACCAAAAGGTGCACACCAGGGATGGACAAAATCTGAAAATAAAACACGAAATTTCCGAAACCCCAAAAATCTAAAACGATTTAAATCCGAAAACCCAAAAATCTCGAAATTTCCGAAATATCCGAAACCCGAAATCCGAAAATTTTTCAAGGAAAATTTTTTGCATTTCTGATTAAAAAAGGTTTTTTCTATCTTATTTGTGCTTTACTCCGATGCATAATATACCATTCGACTCTCCTCGTCGTTATAATTTGTCCGATTTTTTTTCTATTTGTATTTGTTACATTATTTGATATAGCTGGTTTTTATTCATTAAAGTTGATTTGATTTAATATTTATTATCAAATATAATAAGACTACTCTGACAATTTAAATTAGTTCAGCTTTTGATAATGTAAGCAGTCTTTATTACCATTAAATTAATTTTTGTATCTTTTACGGGTTGAATTAATGTTGTATTATTCAATCAGTGTTAAGTTTACATAGTTAAATCAATTGATCTTATACGTTTTTGATATTTAATTTTTTGTTTTCGATGGTCACCGTCTGAATGGTATTTTTGGTGTTATATCATTATATATTTGACATAACTAATTTTAAAGAAATCTTTTTTGTAATTATTTACAAAGACTGATTATTTTACATTATTTTAATTGGGATAGGTGATATATAATCTATTGTGTTGGTAACGGAATGTCCCAATAAAAACGCTTGCAAGTTGTTAAAATTCGTATTCTTTAAAATTGGTATGATCTTATTTTTCGTGACTTATTTAATACCCCAATATTAATTTTTTAAATTTAAATTGCTTATTTTAATAAATTACCAAACACAAATTTATTTTTTAAAAGTTGATTAAATTTTTGAAAATTTTATGCATAAACAGATTAGATTTTGGTACATATTTAAGCACATATTTTCCATTTTTTGGGTTTTTAATAAATATTTTAACATTTTAAGCACATAAAAACATACAAATTTTGGGTTTTTTCACATATAAATCCTAGCCTTATTTAGTTTATTCATAATATTTTGCTTTGTTGCCAAACTTACGTTTTATTTAAAAAAGGTTTATTCTCAGAAATAATTTTTGATTAATCAATTTATCTTTTATTTTTTGCGTCGATTTTTCCCATTAAAAAATCAATTTTGAATGGTATTTTTGGTGTTTTATCATTATATATTTGACATAACTAATTTTAAAGTAAATCTTTTTTGTAATTATTTACAAAGACTGATTATTTTACATTATTTTAATTGGGATAGGTGATATATAATCTATTGTGTTGGTAACGGAATGTCCCAATAAAAACGCTTGCAAGTTGTCAAAATTCGTATTCTTTAAAATTGGTATGATCTTATTTTTCGTGACTTATTTAATACCCCAATATTAATTTTTTAAATTTAAATTGCTTATTTTAATAAATTACCAAACACAAATTTATTTTTTAAAAGTTGATTAAATTTTTGAAAATTTTATGCATAAACAGATTAGATTTTGGTACATATTTAAGCACATATTTTCCATTTTTTGGGTTTTTAATAAATATTTTAACATTTTAAGCACATAAAAACATACAAATTTTGGGTTTTTTCACATATAAATCCTAGCCTTATTTAGTTTATTCATAATATTTTGCTTTGTTGCCGAACTTACGTTTTATTTAAAAAAGGTTTATTCTCAGAAATAATTTTTGATTAATCAATTTATCTTTTATTTTTTGCGTCGATTTTTCCCATTAAAAAATCAATTTTGAATGGTATTTTTGGTGTTTTATCATTATATATTTGACATAACTAATTTTAAAGTAAATCTTTTTTGTAATTATTTACAAAGACTGATTATTTTACATTATTTTAATTGGGATAGGTGATATATAATCTATTGTGTTGGTAACGGAATGTCCCAATAAAAACGCTTGCAAGTTGTCAAAATTCGTATTCTTTAAAATTGGTATGATCTTATTTTTCGTGACTTATTTAATACCCCAATATTAATTTTTTAAATTAAATTGCTTATTTTAATAAATTACCAAACATAAATTTATTTTTTAAAAGTTGATTAAATTTTTGAAAATTTTATGCATAAACAGATTAGATTTTGGTACATATTTAAGCACATATTTTCCATTTTTTGGGTTTTTAATAAATATTTTAACATTTTAGCACATAAAAACATACAAATTTTGGGTTTTTTCACATATAAATCCTAGCCTTATTTAGTTTATTCATAATATTTTGCTTTGTTGCCAAACTTACGTTTTATTTAAAAAAGGTTTATTCTCAGAAATAATTTTTGATTAATCAATTTATCTTTTATTTTTTGCGTCGATTTTTCCCATTAAAAAATCAATTTTGAGCAGGCGATTGTATATATATTTTGGCAATTTTGATTAAATTGTTTTAATAATTTTTATTTTTCTTGCTTGAACTTAAATTCGTTTATGTTGACCGCAATTAACAAATCAGTTCACAGTCGCTGTTTTGCCTTTTTTATTGAAAACATAGGTTAGAAGATTAAATATTGTATTGAATTGTTTATATATTTTTTTATATTATAGCAAATTAAATTTAAATTCAATATGAATAAAAAGTGGCTTTAAATGTATTTATGGGTTTCGCTTTTTGTAACATACCAGTTATTTATTTGTAATTTTAAATTTTTAAACGGTTAGGTCATTTGTGTCGTTGACTCTGAATATTTTTAAAATTAATTGTTTTTGTAATGTTTTTTAATTATTTAATTATTAACTTTTTATTATATACAAGCGCAACTTTTTATTTGGCTTCATAAATAGCAACTATATATTAACTTCTATAAAGGCGCAATTTAAATTTATTAAACTTATTCCTATAAACTTGTATTTTTTAATACGCGTGGCCTAGCTCGTGGCAAGCTATACGGGCGGTGTTATAGAAGCCTCGCCTCGTCTGGCCCGCTCCATCTGGGCTCGAATTATGCGCGCTTTTTTTTTGGAAATTTAACGCCCGCGTAGTTTCTTAGAATTATACGATGTTTTTTTGATTATTTTGATTGACGTACTAAATGAAAAACATCACCCTTTGTAAATTTATAATACATAAATAGTAAATTGTATGTTTAATGGTTGAATTGTGGGTGAAGAACGATAAAAGACAATCAGTATTCCTTTTATGCATTTAGTTTTAATTTTTTGTTTTGATGTTTCATTTTAATGAAATTTTTTTATTGAATATTTTTGCAAAATCACATCCGTCCTTAACTCATAAATTGCTATATGTATGATCCAATTCCTTAACTTTGTTTCCATCGTTTTACCAATACAAAAAAAGTTGAACGCATTGATTTCTTTTACAGTTCCATTTTATTCAAATATTACATTTTTAGATTTTTTGTATTTAATTTTTAGGGTTTTTATTTCTATCTGGTTTTTTATATTAAATTTATAAACATTTATATTAATGTGTTGTGTTGAAATTAAAAACAGTTAGAAAAGAGACCTTCGAAAAATATTGGAAAGTATCCCACGCTCAATAATAATGTATTCTGCGTTTGCTTATATGACGCGACTCCTTCAACTTAAAAAAATATTTAATGAAATGAATTGTTCGGTAGCAAAAAATATCAATTTAAACATAATGAATTAAGCTATTAAAAAATCATAGTAATAAACTGCTTGCGTTAAATATATATTTATATTTGTTATTTTTAATAAAATCAATAGGCGAGGCGAGTATAACATGCTAAAGCACAACTGATAATCTTAATTTGTATGAAAATTACCAAAGCATTTTGATAATTATATTAATTCTAGCAAACATAGATCATTTCTAGCAATATCATGGCTTTTAAGGCATTTAAGTTTAAAAACAGCTTCATCTCCCGGGAGGGGAGAGCTATACAAATGGAATCGTAATTTGTACGCAAAATAATTAAAAATGCCCAATTAAAATTTCAAACGATTTTATGGAATTATTGTTACTTTCGATCATGCAAAAAAGAAATGGTGTTAATTAAACTATTATATAATTTGGACTCCGACAGACAAAAGCGAAATCCCTAACACTGGGAACAAGACTAATTGTAACCTATTTTATAACAAAGATAAATTTGTGTTTTTGTAGCTAAAAGGTCTAAAAATTTTAAACAAATTAATGAGTAATAAAGTAATTTCAAACTTCTTACAGTTTTCGCAAATAAGCAAAAACTTACAACATTAAAAGTTATATAAAAGAAACCACCGTGGAGATAACAAAAATTTATCAAACTTTATAGAAATTGTCGGCAATTTTGCAAAACTTGCATTGGTTTTCGGTCCAGAGAAAATCCGTGGAAAATTAGTTGTCAGTTTTTGGCATGGTCACTAAAGGCGCCATAAAAAATCAGTAAAAAGAGGAGAAATCGTGGAATTGGGGAAGAACAAAGAAAACATGTCCAAAAACATATAAAGAAGAGAACAAGGTAATCTGCCGCAAAATTAGCGAGATATGTATTTTTAAAAAGATCCCAAAAATTTTGCGACAAACTATGTTACACCTAAGCAAATATTGTTTAACATTAATAATATTTTCTGAAACTTTTGAATTGATACAATAAATTTTGTAAGATAATACCCTATTTTTAGATTTTATGATTAAAACAAAATTTTAAATTAAATCAAATATTAATTTGCAACCAATTATAAAAGTGATTGTCTTGACAACTTCTAAAAGAATATTAATTCAATATAGTGGCAGCATTATCTTATGTCGCATTACCCAAACAAAAATCGAAGTTTATGAAATCCGGACTTACCTCAAATTCAAGCAAGAGGATGTTGAAAACCAGGAAGTTTAATTTTTTCATAATAATACCAAATAATACAATTAATAAAGCTTAACAAGGTCACTAAACAAACCCGAAATTACATAAAAATAATTTCTAAAGATTTCCGAATTGGACGCGCGCAAGAACGCATTTATAAATTTAAAAAATTCGATCACTTCTGTCAAACCGATACACTGTCGCGGAAACTATTTAAAACGCAAGTAACAGATTTTTCTAAGAATTGCATAAAATAAAAACAACGTATAGTAACAAAGTCTTAGATATTTTTTCGGAAGAATAACAGACGAAATTTTCAATTTCTTCATACATAAAAAATATATTAATGGTGTAAAACTTTATTATTTAAATATATTATAAAAAATTATTTTTATACAAACTTATTCAATTGCATTAAATGCCAAGAAAATAAAAGCAACAATAAAAAATAAACAAAACTTATTCAATAATATAAAAGAAATTTATAAAAATATTCAAAATAACTCGCTCATTAATTACTATGATATGCGTTGTAAATGCATAAACAAGGAATCCGGTGCCAAAAATACTACTCAAAGATTTTATTCTGAGTTTTGGCAGCCCAAAAATGATTCACTCGGACGTGGGGAAGAGATCGGAAATCAACATTAGAAGAAATATAAAAATATTGTCAATAAGCAGATCGTTAACGGCGGGATATGACCCCCAGGCTAATGGGCTTGCGGAAAGCGCAAACAGAACTTTAATTGCAGCGTTTAAAAAATGCAAACTAATAATTTTACTATTTTATAATTTATTGATTTGTATAAAATAAAAATAAATGACCTTCAAATACAATTTTATAAATTAATGTATTTTTTCTGCCGTTAATATGCATAGATATATAATATAAAACGTATTTTTTAGATTCAAAAACAAAAAGTTACTGAAAAAACTTGTTCAATATGTTAAACCAATGCTGTGGACGATCTCAAAGCCGCTGAGATAACTAATTATGATTTAAACTTATTATAATGAATTTTTAAAACACAAATTAAATTATAATTTTTACAAAGAATTTAGAGTGTCTGTTTAGCGGCTTCCGCGTACATATCGAATTAGTTCATACTGATTTGAACTTTTAATTTTTAGTTTTTGCTAAATCACAATTATTGTTTAATATAAACTTGCCCAGAAGAATGAATCCGGGTCTAAGAATTATCAAACCATGACGGAGAAAAGAAGATTAGTCGTTAATATGCGTCTTGTAAACTTATAAATTACATTTTATAAAAATAATTTAATTTAAAGGAATAATCACTAAATGAATAATAAGGTAATTAATCCTTAGCAAGAAACCTCTTTTAAAAATTATTTTTACGAACGACTATAAAAAACATTTTATCGACATAAAAGAGTTAAAATTATAAAAAAACTAATTAATAAAGATTTATGTAACATCTAAAAGAAAATTCATTTTTTAATTAATCAAAAAGTCGAATTTTTTATTCTCAATTCTATTTAACTATGTAAAGGATAAAATTAAAATATCAAATTCTAACAAAGTGCTTCTAAATAAATTAAGCAGTTAAAGAAAGATTCATTTAAATGAAAAATAGCAATAAAGTTCAAAATGCTTACTTTATTTTATCTTTTATTTAAAAAGGTTACAAAGATTAGAACAAAGATTTAATATTTGTTTGTGGCAATTTGGACAAAACGCACCCTCATCGCATGTATCAAGATAAAAAGTCCAACAAGTAATAAGAATTTTAAATCTTCAAAAGGCTTTGAGTTCTTTTGAGCAGTTTATTAATATAAATAAAAAAATTATAAATCTGAAACGACTTTAAATTTAAAAAAGGACAGGATTTCACTTAAGAGTTTAAGTTCTTTTTTAAATTATTAAAAAGTTAATTGAAAATCAAACACCTAGCCAATTGCCTAATTAAATTCAATTATTATGTAAAAATCA
Source organism: Globodera pallida (assembly GCA_020449905.1). Classification (NCBI taxonomy): domain Eukaryota; kingdom Metazoa; phylum Nematoda; class Chromadorea; order Rhabditida; family Heteroderidae; genus Globodera; species Globodera pallida. The sequence goes on along the minus strand of JAIXHY010000021.1, from coordinate 1,151,434 downwards.
TTCAAAATAAATTAAATCAAACGAGCTTATTGCGTTGGTCTCAAAACCCATCATCACGCGATGGGGGAGGTGGCCTTACGCGGCACGATTTTACTCCAACAACCAAAAAAGTATGCTTTTTCATCTAATAATTTCCTGAATTTAATAAAATGTGCATTAAAATCTACGTATTGTTTCGTTTATTTCAAATAAATAATTTAAAATTAATACAAAAATTACTTTAAACAAAAAAACAAAAGCAACCACGATTAGATTTTTCCTTTTTATATTGCTATTTCCCCTTTCTGACGGGTTTCTTATAGGGTATGTATTAATTATGGTGGCTATCATCATCGGCATCGCCGCGCTGGCGGCAATGTTGCATACATCCGACAAGGAATTGGCGCTGGAGACTTTATCAACATGAAGCGGACAACCTCGACTTGGATAGACCAGAAGAAAAGTATTATAATAAAAAAATCAAAAAATGAAATTTATAATTATTAAGTAGAAAAAAAAAGTTTTAAAATATATTCTAATTTTTCAATAATTTTATTTAAACTTTTAATAATTTCACATTCTTGTTCAAGACGTTTTTCTCTTTTTTCACTTTCAGATAACGCTCGCCTTGTCTGTTTTTACGCGCCTGCCCGGCTTCGACTTAATTCTTTATATTTATAGTTTTTTGAGTAACTTGTAAAATTTTTATTTATTTCCTGAATCAATGTTATAATATTTTGATAATTTAGTTAGCATTTATTTTATGCTGATATTTTGCAAAAAAATTATATGTATAAATTTTCTGGTAGTCTGTTGCTAAGTATTATTCACATATATTCATTAATGGAGTGCTCCTTAAATTCTATTTTAAATACATTGCGTTAGAGTGCTTACCCCAAGGCAAATGTAATTAGTCAATCTGAAGAATTAAAACTGAATACAATTTAATGAATTCGGCCGATAGCTAAACAAGTTTATTTATTTGTTTGTCTGCAAAATTTTACAAACAGAAAAAGGCCAATGTTTGCAGTATATTATGTAAAAGAAATGTTAAATGTTTTCTAAATAAAAAAAAGCTGAAACTTGCTTTTGTTCTAATGCAGTCCCAATAAATTTTAAAAAAAGAAATCGGCACTCGGCAATCCTCCAACTCGCTTCAAATTTAAGTATTCTCAAAAATACCACACGTTTACAATTTAATGTTTTATTAAAGATTACTTGTAATTGTATAAATATTTCAAAAAAAATCTATCGTAAACACTCTTTTAATCCCACCGGTGGGATTAAAAAAAACAGAAGAAATGCAGTACCTGAAGAACGACAGAACTAACTTGGACCGCTGCACTGAAGTTGTACTCACGATAATTATTAACATAATTTAATTTAAACAATAGGATTGTTTCTTATTTATTCTATAATAAAAAAATTTTACTTTTATAAAAAATAATTTTATTAATTACATCCTCAAAACCTGGTAAACAAACACTTCATTAATGACACACGACAACGGGAGGCTACACGGAAATCGAGAAGAATGGCAACTAGCGCGAAAGCCTCAATAAAATGAAAACAAAAATTACAAAATAAAATTAAAACAACATTAAAAAATGAATTGTAAATCTAATGATATAAAGATATTTAATTAAAATCGTAGAAGAACAGTATTCCCTGTAACTACCTGGTTGTCTGAATTTTCAGGAGATGACCCTCAGCTTTTGTGTATGAGTCAAGGAATGTAAGCCATTTATTAGAAATTTACTCTTAACATTGAAACACAATTGCTTAAACACCAATATGAACTTAGGCCATTGAATTTTTAAATATCAATTAGATGAGATAATCGCGGAATTTTGTAACGCATGAATATTTCTATTGGTTTCATATGCTTAGTGCCCAATCAATCGAACGCAAAGACAAACTATTCCATCTGCTAGTGAAACATTACGAAAAAATAATAAAAATAAAATAAATTTATTATTTGAGCATTTTGAATAACCAAATGTAACCGAAATTCTGCGAAAATCAGAACGTTATTCGAAAATATGTGTAAATCTTTAAATCAGCAATACTCGGGTTTTGGGATATATTTCGCTCCAAATATTAAATAATTCTCTGATACGAATAGTTAGGCAATGCCAGCAGTGTTATATTGTAATGGCACTAGAAATGGGGGGAGGAGGGTTGGTTGACGGGTCCGGATTTTTGTAATGGCCAATAAATTTATGAAATGTTGTAAAAGTTTGATTTCGCGGGGCATCATAAATTTATTTTAAATATTTTAATTTATAAAATAACTCGCATTGTAGTTAAAAAAACAAAAAGTTTATAATTTAGTTAAATTAAATATATAAATTAAACAACAAAAAACGATAGCCTTACTAATCTCTTTATTATATTCTCTGCTTTTCATCAATAAATTAGAGCGGGTTGTCTTTTTAGCGCCATTTTTAAAATTGTAAAATTTATTTTTTATTTAATTAAGTATATATTTTATAGAGAAGATTAATTACAATATTCAATCTTAGTTACTGTTTACTTGGTGATTCTAACAATGTTTTTTAATCCACACATGTGAATCACACTTAAAAACGCTAACTCAATTTTAAATGCTTTATTGATTAAAGTCCTTTACATAAATACTGGGTGCTTTATCATTTTTGACGATCACGTCTTTTTTTGGTTTTATTTTTTATGATGCTCCATGCTTGATTATCAGTGTACCATTCATATGGAGCAAATAATCCATATCCGGAGCTAATAGTTTACATTTTTTTATCTCAATACGCCACATAATCTGACATTTATGTTGAATGATACCTAACTTTTCATAATTTAATTGTGTAAAAATGTCATGACCTGAAGCTGCGGGCAATCGATCCATCTTTAAGTCTATTAACTTCTAACTTGAAAGCACCGAGCTCTTTATACCTAAATTGATATTTAATGATTTTTACAAATATTTTGAATTTATTTGAGTTGCTAAATTAAAAATAATGCACTTTTATATATCAGCTTTTATGATATGGTTTATGCCAATCATAAATAGTATACGAAAATGGGTCAGATGAATGAGGGGAGTCTGGAAATATTTTGAATGTTAATTACATTTTTTAACATCTCTTGTTTGTATCTCTAACCAAATTTTAATCCCTTGGAGTGTAGGATTAACAAATTTGTTTTTAGTCCAATGTTTTTGAAATTTCGACCAAAAACGCTTGGCGTTCGACAAAAGCGTCCCTTCTTAAATGCATTTCTGTGAAGATTATTTTTACTTATAAAAATCAGTTTTCTGGTTCGTAGTGTAATATTTTAAAATATTTGTTTTAATTTTAATAAAGCTTTAACTTTTTATGTTTTAAGCCTAAGCAGCCATAGTGTAAAGTTGTCGGAATAGATCATTGACATATAATTCATCAGACTTTTGATTTAATTGTTTTTTGTGTAATAGCTTCAATTAATTTTGCCAATTTTTTTATGCCCAGCATATTTAATGTTTTTGAAAATCTGAAATTTTTTTATAAGTTTACTTATTATGTTTTTATTCTCTTATGGTGCTGTATAATATATTCTTAAATTTTTTTATAAAGAACCGCATTAACTTATATGTCGCGAACATACACCTTTATTATTACCTATTTGTCAAAATGATTACAGCGTTTTGAGAGTGATGGTTTAATTTTTTGGTTGTGACAACAATTTATCGATTATAAAAATAATGGGCCAACGACGAATGCAAATGTAAATATTGATTAGTAGTACTTGTGGATAATTAGTTATTTCTTCATAGAAATTAAGATTTCCATAAAAATCAAAATTGCAAATTAATTGTCAGTTTGTCATCTTTTTTCTCTTTCATCAATAGGGCCCGAGCAAACCAGTTAGTATATTTTGACATGTTATCAAATAATCTATCATCTTGGCATTATATAAAATAAAGCTCCAAATCTTCTACAATAAAATTTAAACAAAATACTTACAGCTTATAAAAGCTTTTTATATATAACACCTTTTTACTGCTTAAATACGGTACTCACATAAATATCGAATATGTGTTTGGTCAAAAAGCATGAAAAGTACATTTTCAAGTACCTGCTCAAAGGTGGCGTTTCATTTAAGCCAACATTAAATGGTAAATCATTTGCAATATTTAGTGGAATTCCAAGTATAAATCAAAAAAACAAAAGAACATAGATCGCGTTAATACTCAAAATTACCCTTTAAAATAATAAATTTATTTTACACACTAATATTTTTCTTAAAAATATTTTAGTTTATGCAATTTTTTCTGTAAATGTTAGAAATAATATCTATATATAAATGCTAAGTAAAATTTACTAATAAAGCCAAAAGACTATAAAGAAGACACGCTTATTCTGTACCGTGGATTTAGAACATTGAAAGGGCCAGTTTCAAAGTGCCGCTTTTTTTAAACTGGACGAAAGAAAATTTAATTTAAAAACAAACATTTATAAAATTAAAAAATAACGAAGAAGAGGCATTTTTCTAAACATAAAATTCTAAACTTCAATAATAATAATAATTAGAGCCCGGATTTATATTGACTAAAAACCGCGAAATATTGAAGAGACAGACTGAGAGAAGAGCCGCAATTAAAATATTGACCAAAAAACCCCAAAATATTGACCAAAAACCCCAAAAAGTGGCAAAATATTGATTTAAAAATGTGCAAAACTGACCAAATCCAGTCAAATTTTGCGTAAAAACCTTCAAAATTCGTCATTTTTTTATTAATTTTTCTCTCAGAATAGAAAATGTACTATTTTTCATTTGTTTTTAAAAATTTATAAAAAATATAAATAAAAAAATTTTTTAGGGAAAATGTCGATTTTTGGGGGTGGATTTTTGGTCAAATAAAAAGTCTCTTTTAGAGGTGCATATTTAGTTTAAAAATTTTTTTGAATGTTAAGGTTACATTTTTCGTTTTTATTGCATTTTTCTTAAGAAATTTTGGGAAAAAGTGCCTGAAGTATTGAATTTATTCAAAAATTTTCGAAAAATGCCTAAAATATTGCATTTTTCTCAAGAAAAATGCCTAAAATATGGATTTATTACGGAAAAATGGCGAAATATTGATTTATTCTCAAAAAAGCTAAAATATTGATTTATATTGACTAAAAAGTCGCTCTAATTGTAAAATTTTTCAAAATGAATGCTATTTTTGGGCTTCTCTCGTGATTCCCTATTCGCAAAAAAAAATAGGTTAAAACCTGAAAATCCGGGCTCTAATAATAATCGCTGAATAGCTAATTTTGTAAAATCTGTATCGTCTTTTAGTTAACAAAAAACTATATTTGATATTGAATATTCTAAATATTTAGCATTATTTCAGACATTAATAATTTTAGAATTTTTGTGTCGGCTAAGCCTATTAAGGTGGAAAACATCGGGTAAGGTGTTGCATGTCCTTAATGTATAATTCATATCAATTTAAATGTGTATCATTTTACTTAATAAAACGCGTTAATCTTATTATTTCATTTTCATTTTATTCATACGTTTTGACAAAATTTATATTTTAGATTGAATAATCATTCCATAAAAACGCCAACAACTACTTTTTTTCTGCTACATTTTGTTAAATAATCGACGGCGCATTTTGCTGTTATGTTAGTTTATTTATATATTAAAATATTTTCAACGGCATAATTTTTTTGGCCAACAAAAGCGTTCCAAATTTGTCACTTTTTTAAACCTTAGTTTAAATTTATTTAGTAAATGCAGTTATGTTATTTAATTAAATATTTTAAATATTGATTTCATGCTGAACGGAGCTTTGGTTATTCACAAAATTTGGGTGTATCCATGTTCTTTGCGTTTTAGTGTGGAAATTTGTTTGGTATTATTTCACAAGCAAAATAAGCAGCCAAGATGATGGCGCTAAACAAAACTTAAATAAAATTTAAATAAAACGCAAAAAAGGTATTATGTTTTACTAGAATTGATAAAATTTATTTTACTAGTTTTGATTACGCAACATTTAGGAGCTTCCTTCGCTATCTACGTTTTCTAATGTTTTTTTACTTAATACAAAGTTACTTTTATATTATTATAAAGTTTTAAGCTTTTGCCAATTTGATTAATTAAAATTTATTTATAAAATATTCGAGCAGGCAAATTCATTAATTTTTTTCTAATTCCTTTAAAAAATATTTATTAAATTTAACTTATTGAACTTATTTTAATTATTTATTCAATTGTGTCTTAATTTAATTTGTTAAATTATTCTTGCGTATCAAAAGCTTTTTGCCCTTCGGCTGTCATTTATTCTTTTGCAGGTGTGTTAGTGTTAACCTTTTACGGTGTTACGAAGTGCTCTGGGCTTAACTTGTTTAGTAATTATATAAATTTTTGTTAAAAACATTAATAATACAATGCATATTTCATCAGGAAAAAATCTTATCATTAAATAAACTTTAATATCCTACTAAATGTATACAATGGGATTAAAAATTTTTACATACGGCATTTATTTTTTTATTTAAAAAAACTAACCTTGTATTTTGCATAATAAATTTTTATGAATAGGCACAAACAACAAATTATTTTTATTAAATGTTTATAAATAGTGTTGCCAAATAATTAATGCCTTTTGAAAAGAGTTTTGTCCAATAAATAATATTTTATCCAAATAATATAATGATTAATACTTTAAATGGGTATCTAGTTTTAGCAGTTTTCCATCGATCTGATGAAATATTTTATTTTATTTTATTTATTTCTGCTGCAAATTTTTTTAAAATTATTTTTCTCTTTGCGTTGTATTTTCAGTGTAAAAATTTTAGTTTTTATTTGCTATCAAAAAGTAAGTCAAATTCTTAAATAAGTTTAGCAATAAATTTTAAAAGCAATTGGTCCAATATATCCCAAAAAGCTGATTCGTTGAAAATGGTGACATTTTTTAAAATCTTTATTTTATTTTTTTAAAGTACCAAATCAGGTTATAACTGCCTTAAGTTAAAATTTATTTTGTTTTGTTGCAACTCACCATAATCGGAGCATTTTTATTGAGCCATGTTAAAAATTTAAAATAAAATATTTTAACAATAATTTTGTTACTTTATAAAATTTGTGATAAATAAACTACTGTAGTGTTCAAGTCGCTGCTACCCGGCCTTCCAAGTTGTGCTCTGACGATTTCCGTCCGTGGGAACTTCTTGCCCTGCGCGATGCTGGACTGCCCATCGTGCCAAAGACAAATATTGGTTTATTATTTATTATCAATGCTAAAACTGAATAATGAATACAACCAGTTTAATTAAAATGCAAAGAAACTAATAAAAATAAATAAATAAAACTTAATAAACTCGAATAATATAAATATATTAATGGGTCATTTATTTATTTTTAAATGAGAAAAAGTATTATTAAATATTTGTTATTCGACAAACATAAAAAATTGTGAACAAATGGTAAATAATCAAGAGCATAAATATAGCACTATTGGACACATAATTAAGCAACTTAAGTTCCTCCAAAATTTTTTTCAGAAATCCTTCCAATGCAATCATATTAAAAATAGTAGAATGCTTAGTGTGACGAAATTAGGTTTTTTTTTTAAATATAAGAACAAAAAGTAATGCAAAAATTAATTATTACAATAAAAACAGGCAAGTGCCAACGCTTTCGCGGTCATTGAAGCAACCGGACTCCAAACTCATTCTTAGCTTAAACCAAACTAATGCTGGCTTCGTACTAAAATACAGTATAGAAGAAACATCTAAAGACAAACTTTGTTGAAGGATAAAGATTAAAAATTGCATTAATGAAAGAATGGACCTTCAGTATTTGGCTATAGAAGCGCGTCTTCATTTTGTAAGTAAATAAAACAAATTTAAGGCTCAAATCCGTCAATTTTTATTTGACATGTAAAAAACGCATAAATATGCCCGACACAAACACTCTCGTGCCTTTAAAAATTCAAACTTATTTTTTTCGGAAAAAACCAAAAGCGGAAATGTACTAAACAATTCATTCGTCAAATTAGGAAAACGAAATACTAATTAAAATTATATAAAATAATTTTTAAAGACTTAATCTGTGGTCGAAGTAGAACAAAATGCTAGCCAGACAACGTTGGCTTGCGCGTGGCAGTCCTCATGTCATGTGTTTGTGGGTTTTGCCACATGCGGCAACGTTCAATGACGTTAAAAACAATTTTTTCTCTGTTGAAAACCGTGTCTTAAAAACAATTTCAAGTAAAATAAATCTTAATAAACAATAAGAATTTTAACATAACATAAATACCAATTAAATAAAATGCATACGTGATGCTTTTAAAGTCCCATATTTATGTGTGCCAAATGCAAATAAAATATTAAAATATAAAATCTTACGAAATTGTTAATTTATAGCTGAATCTTTTCGCTACCCAATTTTTTTTTGATTAGTCAATTTTTTTACGTTTAATTTTTGTAAGGGTGGGAAAGTAAACTTACTAATGTTTTTCGCCATTTTTCATTTTATTTATTTTTTTAAATAATTTCAATAAAAGACTCATTAATATCAAATCTGGAAGTGTGACCATAAACCATTTGAAATTCTTATAAATCTAAACAACTAAAACGTGATTTTGTTAAAAAACATTTCATTCAATATTTAAATCGCACTTACCGCTACTAAATGGTAATGTAAAAAACCAATATGTCTTCAAAATTTGCATCAAAACAATCCCGGTATTTATTTCCCTTGCTGCTTGTGAATTAATTAAGCAGCATTATAAGAAATGACAACAAATATATACGAATCTAAATATATCATAAATAATGAATATAAATTATAGATTACAAAAAGAATACTTTAACTAACAGAAGAAAATTAATTGATTCACTTATGTAGTATAAATATAAAATAATGTTTAAAATTACGTCAACTAATTAAATTATTAATTCTATAGAAAATTGATTAAAATAAATAAATTAATAAATAAAATTGGTGAATAGAAATTAATTTATAAAATTAGACAAGCCGAATAATGAAAACAGCTTTAATAAATTTTACAAAGAAATAATGTAATTTTTTCAAATGCAAAGATAGTAACATTTATTATTTATTGAATGTGAAAAAAATAACGCGTCGCTCATTGGCTGCCGGCCGGTAACCACATATGAGACGTGTGAGCATTACATATTAAATATAATTTGTGAATTCGAATTTTATAAATGGGATGCGATTTTAAATGTCTATTTTTTTGATCCGATGACACGCAATTTTATATGAAAATTGGTCGAATAATACAAATTAATCTAACTCGTAAAAGATTTAAAATAAATTAATTCTGAAAGATAGTATAAACTGCAACCATTTAAAAGAATATAACAAAGTAACTATTGTATGTGGCAACAATGATTTACTAAACAACGAATTACTAAATAAAATTTATTTTATTTGTCAAAAATAATATGTTTAACCAGGGATCCAGTTCGAACCGCTGGACGATTATTTTCCAGACATTCCTCCATTGCACCGATTTGATGTTTTACATAATAAGCCGTATCGAACCATTTTAATATTTGTATATAAAAGTAAACAAAAAATTTCGATCAAATTAAAAGCGCATTTGTAACACTTTTTTAAATTTTCTTTAACTATCCAGTTGTGCAAAAATATCATAAAAATAAACTTTAAATAAGACAAATCACAAATTATTGGTATTAATTATTTTTATATTTTAATTTGACTATGACGACTTCTGGCTGTACGGAAGCATTAATTGTAATATAATTGTTTACAAAGTTTAATTTCAAATGATTAAACATTTTTGGGATTAACATGCTGGTATTGAGTATCTTGAATGAGACTTGGGTAATTAACCTTTATGTAATAATTTATGTTTTATCATAAGTTTTTTTACAGATTAACGACTTAATTTTATTATGTCATTCGATGATTTATTATTTACTAAAGTAATACATATATTTTCAAGTTATTTATCAGTTAATATGTATAATATTTATTTTCTTTGCATTTGGGGAGAAAACACGCCCAACAGATGTGTGTTCTTGTTTAAAAAAAATTGTTGATTCAAAATTCGAATTAATGTTTTTCTATATAATTTATTTGAATATAATAATGTTTTTTATTTCGACATTTAACGATTTATGTTTAAGTTGTTTGAATTTGTTCGCTTTAAGAAAAATCAAAAAAATAGAGCACTTTTTATCAATTGTTTTCTAAAGAATTTTTCGGGTTAATCAAAATTCACATGCAACCAGAGCGTGAAGGTATGACCTCATTCATGGCAGGTTGCTTACCTAATAAGTAATTATTGTTCTGTCTGGCTGTTTTTTCTCTTTATATAAACGATATTACAGAACGAAAAGATTTAGTAATTGTAAAATTGCAAAAAATTATTTTATTAAAGTATTCATACATTTTTATGAAACATTTATCAAATTTACAAACAGCTTTAAAAATACTTGTTTTATTCTATTATAAATATAAAAATATTAGTTGCTTTAGATAAAAATAAATAAATAAATTTTATGTAAGATTCTGCTTTAATTCTACTGAACCAACTAATGAATTAGAAAAGACCAATATACATAAATGAAAAATAAGTTGTGTCAAATAATGCAATGCGCTCAAAAGATATATAAAAATAGCAGTTAATTTAATTGGCAGACGCCTAAGCCTGGCTATGCGATGGAGGCGTTGAGCATCACTGAGAGAAGTCGTTTTATCTTAGTTGAGCAATTATTTATTTATTAATTGTTGCAGAAATTTACTTTATATTTTCCTATGCTGGCTGCACAATTTAATTTAATTTTATTATAAAGTAATTATTGTAAATGTCTAATTTAATTCTTATATATAAACAAATAAACACATCCACCGTTTCATCCGCTCCAAAATCTTAAATAAAAATACAATGAAAATTCAAAAAACATATTCATATAAACTGCTGATGTTGTATTAATTACCCCTGCGGGCCACATTCTCGATAATCATACCTAAAAGAAGGTCTAAGTAATTTTATTAAACTCATTTAAAACAGCGCAAATAAAAAATGGGTTTAATTTTTTTTAAAAGATAGTAAAAATAAATATTATACATGAATTACAAGACTTTTTTGAAGACAATGTAAGAAAAGCAATAAATACTTACAGTAAATGAATATGGCTATAGTATATATTAAGCCAATAAATCTTTGCAATAAAATATAATCCAAAGAGAGGCATCGATTTTTGATTTGACATCAACAGTAGTTTTGAAAAGTTATTGCTTTTACTAATTATAATTTAATTTGTATTCATAATAATTACAGTATGTTAATATTTTTTGTTTTGTTTGTATCTCTAACAAACATTTATAATTCCTTAGAGAAGTTCAAATAGTTTAACTTTTGTTAATTCAGACATTTGAGTAGTTGCGCAATAAGTGCGTGAAAATTTATTTTTATCTAAAAAAATAAAAATTTGCTTTCTTTACATGTTAATTAGAAACATGATGTTAGTTTAATACATTTAAATTAACATTTTATTACCAAATATATCGGGAAAAGACCATTTTTTTTGTCTTAAATAACAATCAATGATTTTGCATTATTTTATGCTTTCCAATATGATTGTTTTTATATTTATTTTTTGTATTTTGCTAGTTTATAAATACAAAAAAAAATCGACGTAAATAATTTATAAAAAAATCGCTTAAATAAAATCATTAAATTGTTTTTTTATCTAGTAAGTAACTGAATGTCAAAAAGTGCAAAAAATAAAAGTTTAATCTGCGCATTAAAAGAGTGGTTAAATTAAAATATATAATACTAAAATAAATTTTAAAAATTATATAAATTCTTTTCATTATCGACTTCTAACATTTTTAGCCGGGCGGAGAACAGATCATGATTATAAATGAAATGATCGTAATTATTTAACTATATGCATTATTTTCTTAAAATTATTTAAACAAACTAATTATAATAAAGATATATCTGAAAAGTATTCCAAATACGGGGATTTCCGGAAGAAAAATAAACGTTCTTTAGAATATTCATTGCATTATTTGTACTTTGATTTAGAAAACTTAAATCAAGTTTTAAAATCTTTCATGTTCTAACGAAATCTTTTTTCAAAACAACACGCAATAATTGTCTCAACGACATATTCAAACACCTCCACGATTTCAGCTAACTCAGAAGAATATCAAAAAGTAAGAAATGAATCGGATGTAGAAGAATGTGCAAAGAAAAATGTTACGGATAAACTCAAAAATAACTACAAATAATTTTGATAATAGTTCAAAAACTGTAATTTGTCAAATATTACTATATTTTCAATATCGGTAATAACGATATTTATTTAGTATTTAAATTCCAAATAACAAACCAAAAAATTTAAAAAAAGATATATAACATTAAATATTTTAATCATTTGGTAAATTGCTTATGTTTTTTGAGAACCAAAAATAAATATAAAAATGCACAATAAAAATACTCAAATAGCGATACCTATTCAAGCAACACAGCTCGAACCTAAAACGAGAAGCGATTTTAACCAAGAAAACCCTTCAAATCCAACATCAAATTCCGAAGATTTTTATATATTCCAATGGGAAGAAAGCAAGAACAAGAACAAGAAGACAAGAAGAAAGTTAAAAATAAACGATTTGCGGAAATTGATAAATGTGTTACAAGTAAAATGACAAGAATTTAAAAAAAAATTGTATTGCATACATTTTTTAAAACAACATTTTTCCCAAAATAAACCAATAAAATTGGCGCATTAAAGTTGAATCTCAAAACAACAATTTAGCCGATATAAATTATATAATAAATATTAGAATTGGCCGAAACTTAAAAAATAAAAGAAGTCAAAGTAGCCAGTGAGAATCGATTTAATACTAGTTTAATACATGAGAAGCTAAAGAAACATTTAAATCAAAAATAATATCAATAATGTTCTAGTGTAAATTCTATTAAACAAAAAGATTGCCACAATTCTAAAATTTGATGATTGTAAATTAAATATAAACAATATTTGATTAAATAAACTAAATGATTCAAACTAATAATCTATTAATAAATTCACAAAGTAAACCCAAAGTATAAAATAACTTAGCTAAAATTTAATTTAAGATAAGCATATTTATTAGCAGCTAGTTAATGAGACGTGCTTGGTATTGAAAAAATAATATACGATATACGACGCATCGATGAGATCAGAAGATGGGGAGATGAAGAATGCGGGAGCAAGGGCTTTAAAAGCGTGTATGATGACTCAAACCCCTTTCCCAGGCGACGCGAAAAAAATTAATATGTATGAATATAGTATACAGTATATGTAAGAAAAAATGCAACAAGAAATAAATAATGCTATAATAATCAAAATAAAATACAATTTAAACGATTGCCAAAAAAGCATTAACAATAACTTCCATCAATGTTGCGACAACCTTATTATGAAAATAATTATTTAATCCAAGCCATAATTTGTAACAAACCAATAAAAATATCAATTAACTAAATTAAATACTAATCATAATAATAAGTTCAAAGTGTTGAGAATTTATATGTAATGGCAATAGGCAGCTGCTTACGTGCCTTTACAATCGCACGTGCCACCGATACTGCATGCGCAATTCCCCATACCGACGTAACAGCGTAGCCAATGTGTTTCTGTATAATGATTTACGACTGATTAACCGTAAGCAATGCAGCAGCATCCATTAAAAACTTATATGCATATTTAAATGATAAGCCAAAAGGTTAAAATAGTTTCAGAATTATTGTCAATGTACGCGAAATTGGTTGCACGTCAAATATTATGTAACTTAATAAGCAATAAAATATGTAACCTAAAATTTTTTAATATAACTTTCAAAATATTCTAGAGATACTCAAACCGTGCGGTTGATGTTTTGTTTAAATTTGTTGTGAACTTTACAAACCAGCGCACGATCAAGCGTGGTAGAAACACAATTAATGATAAGTTTCAATTCAACAAATTATAACGAATAAAAAAATAATTTAGACAAAGTTTAAATGATTGAAAACGCTTTAAAAAACAATAATTGGTTAAGCATAATAAACTTTATAATTTAAAGAACACATGATTATATTAATAACATTAAAAAATGTTATCTGCAATTTTCGAAATTTTATGCCAAATAAAATGTTAAAAAACTTCGTTCTTATTTAAAATCTTCGCAGAGACTTTTAATGCTTTTTCTGAAATAATGTGCAACAATAATTGAATATCAAAAATTGCAATAATAATAAAAATTTTATGAAGTCGGGATAAAAATAATTAATTTAAAACGAAAAAGTTTATACAAATTTAACGTGTTTCTTTAGCTTGTATAAAAACATAAGGAATTTTCTAATAAAAATTGCATTTTAGAGGCATTGGAAGTTGCCCAGCAAAGACCTAAGTCGAAATTGAAAATAAATATATGTATGAAAAATCCAGTTTACAACTCAATCCAAACAAATACGCTGCAGATAAGCAAAGGTGGCTTTACTATATGTTTTTACATTTATTTTACAAATTGATCAAAATATAATCAATTTAAATTGGAAATTTTAACATACTAAAAAGAGTTGCACTCTTTTATCTAATGCGTTGTTTCATCTGAATACAAAATAAATTGTTTGATCCTAAATTAATATATTGAAAGTAATTATTCATAATACAAAACGAGACAGCGCCCTGATAAAAAAAGCGTTTTTCAAAAAATTCGTTTTGGTTAAAAAATTAAACATTAATCATTATGCAAAAATTAATAATAACTTTTAAAGCGCATAGTATAATAATAAATATCATTTCTTGTAAATTACACATTCTGTATTTGAAAAAAAGGAGTTACACAAATTCAGGAAAAAATCCGGCAGAACCGGCACATCAGGACGAGGATGCCACCTTTCCAAAACGTTTTCCCTATCTTTGATTGCTGGTTATAAAATGGTTTAAAATTAAATAAAATTGATAAGCATTTTGTTTGTTCAGAAGTTTATGTCCTAGTTAAACATTTAATAAAAAATTATAGCTTATAGCGGTGCGAAACTAACAATGATACACTTTAAAATAAAATATTTTTAAATAAATGTTTAAAAAAATAAAGTAATACAATTTTAAAAGCTTTTATTGTAATACAAATTACCAGCAAAAATGAAACTAATATAAATTTATGATTAGTTAATAAACATATCAGAAAAGAAAAAATAATTACAAAGAAACAACTCTGCGATTAGCACAACAAACGAAAATAAATGGACCAAAACTATGCAAAAATACATGTTAAATTTCAACTAAAAATTTTAGCTAAGAAGAAAAAATAGAAACAAATGAGATTAATTGTATGATAATTTTTTTAACCGAAGCCATAAGTATAAAAATTTACAAAAATTAAATCAAATGCCTTAATAATTTTATCAGTTGTTTTTTAAAACGTTTTAATTGAATCGGTTTAATTTGATTATATTTTGTTCATTTAGGTAAAAAAAACTGTTGCTCGCGTTTTAAAATAATTTTAATTGCTCATGATTAATATTTATTTATAATCTTTGTTTAACTAATTCTTTTTATTTAT
This sequence comes from Globodera pallida, assembly GCA_020449905.1. NCBI lineage: Eukaryota > Metazoa > Nematoda > Chromadorea > Rhabditida > Heteroderidae > Globodera > Globodera pallida. The sequence goes on along the minus strand of JAIXHY010000021.1, from coordinate 1,135,909 downwards.
ACAAAACTCTTTTTAAATTACCACAATTGTAGTTTTTAAAATTTTTTATTCCATGCCGCTTGGGGACGACTGATTTTTGCTTGCAGCTAATCTCATTCACAAAAAAAAAAAATCAAAATTTCCTTTTTTTAAATGATTTAATTTGTTTATTTTGTTCACATTGATGGCTTGAAATAATTTGTTTAATATTTGGCTTATCAAGTCAATTTAAAGATTTGCTTAATTTGCAAAAATGTTGATGGGCTTTGTTTATCTTTTTTTAATAATTTAATGTTTTTGAATAAATTTTTGTTAGGCAATAAAGTCATTCAAGATTTTGGCATTTGTTTGTTATTTCAATCTTAGTTCGCTGACAGCTAATTATTGTTGTTAATCATCGAATGTTAACATTTTTAAATTTTTTGTTAAGCGTACTTTATTTGCACAATTATGCATAATGTACCTTTAATTGTTTGTCTAATATATTATTTAAATTTTAAATTAAACTTTATTCCAACATTGGAATCTCATTGCGCCCGATCAATTGGTCCGCTTCGTTAGTAGGAAGGATTTCTCTATATTTAATTTTGGAGCAAACAAAAGTTGTTTTTTTCTAAAATGTGCAAATTTATATGTGCCAAATATGAACGATCTCATTTGCGCGGTCGGCCTTAAAACATTTTGTTTTGTTTTAAATAGAATATAATTATTTAAATTTATTTAACATGAGAGAGAATTTAATGAGATAAAAGAGATCTAAACAATTTCCTGCTTTTTTTATTATTATTAAATTTTAAATATTTTTTGTATACTCTTTTTTTATTTTTGAAGTAATTTCATGCTTTGCACTATTAAAAAAAGATTGTTAAATCAGTAATGCCTTATATCATTCGTAAATGAGTAGAAAAAGCATTACAGCAAAATTGAAGATAATGTAAACGTGACAAATATCGAACTTTATTTTCATTAAGCATTACGTTCATTACCGTTCCTAAGATGGGTTTGATTTTTAATATTGGATTTTTATTTAATTAAAGCTAATAAATTATTTAGCAAACGTTTAACACTCGCCGTTTTCACATATGTATTTGTGGATCATCTTTCGGGCATTATTTATGGTGAAGCCATACAATGTCTAATATATATAAAATTGATAATTTTTTAAGCGTACATTATTTTAATTACTTTTTATTCAAATTTTTATTGGTATTAATATTATATAATTTATAGCACTTTAATATTGATTTATTTTATTGTTATTTAAATAAGGGTTCAATTTGTTCGTTTAAATTTTGATAGGGTTTTAAATGTTATATTTACATTAATAATCCTTTTTATTGAATGATATAAAGATCTTTCGCTTTTTTATTAGAGTGTTACATTATATGAATTTTTTTGGTAGGTTTTTGTAATTATGATTTAAATAGGGATAAAGGTTGAAAAATTCAAATATAATACCAATTTTTCCATTCGGTACTTTTTTCGGTACTCAAATTTTGTTCGGTCGGTACCTTCGGTTCTCAGATTTTTTCGGTCGGTACTTTTCGGTAAAGTACCGAAAAAGTACCGGTACCGAATAGTACCGAAAAAATCCAAAAAGGTTCGGTCGGTACTTTTTGGTAAAGTACCGAAGCCTGAGTACCGAAAAGTACCGAAAAAGCTTCGGTACTTTCCCGTACCGACCGAACACTAGTTTTAATCACGTGATGTTGAGTCGATTTAGAGATGGTAACCTACTAAATATTGTGTTCGAGAAATTGATATGAATTAATAAAGTAATTAGATTATCATAATATAAGTAACATTATAAGTAACAGACTTGTAACCCATTTTTAGTTTTTTGGGGGCTGAAACGCCTGCCTTTTATTTTTTAAGCAAATTTTTTCAGTCCCGACGTAGTATTTATGTGTGAGTTTGATTAAGGAAATATTTTAGCCACACTTTAATAATTTTTAACATATAATTTCACTTTGCCAACAAAGCTGAAGCGATCTTTTTCATAAGGGCAGACAAGCCGCCATTTATATTGAAAATAATATGCATTTGTAGATATCAAATCGTGTTTTTTCAGTTTTTTTTGGTCAAATAAAGTAAATATGTACAATTTTCTAAACGATTAAAATTAAATTTATTATTCAAATTAAGCTTCTGCCTACATTTAAATACATTTTGTTTAAATGCTTACTTTTAAAATAAAAATCAAAAACAACCAGATTTGCATTTTATAACAAAAAAATGGCCAAACAAATTCTTCAACTACATGCATAAAATCTAAATTGATAATAAATTATCAAATAAATAATCAAGAAATAAAACTAAATATTATGTTTATAAACCAAGAACAATAATAACTAATCATTGTAAAATTCAAGGATCAATGTAACATTACTATGAAAACAAGCTGCTGCTACACATGACTTTCAAGTGGGTGGAGAACAATTACCAATTATACTGAGACGGCAGCAAGAAATGACCGATGACTGAAGTACAGGTAGTCAGTTGGAAGTAAAAACCACCACTTGTAATTGAGGAAATAAAAAACATATATTTAAAAAAAATTAAATGAATCTTTTAAAATTGAAAGAGATCAAAAAGTGTACTTATACAAAATAAAAAGACGTATTAATTCCAATAATTAAAAAATTCAGAAAAAAATGTGGACACATTTTAAGTTTAAATAAATTAACAATTATCTTTTTAAAGATAAACATTATTTTTAAAAATGCGAATAAAAAATTTGTTGATAATAATTAGTAAATAGAATCTTTTTTAAATTTTTTCTTTTTTTGCTTCCATATTGAGCAGATCAGTACTTACGCGAATACAAAATAAATAACTGTTTTAATATTCTTTTTTAAAATATAAAAAATAATCTTAAATTATTCTCTAAAAATATGGCCGACTTGGACACAAGACTATCCAATGCCCCCGATCGTGTTCAAATTATCAGATTTTCAATATTTTGCTATTTTTCATTACTAATCAATATTAGGCATTTTATTTTTTTGCCATTTTTCCTTTTATTAAAATATATATAATTTTTTAAATATTTATTACCTTATTAATAATTTAATTATTAATCATTGTCGGGATTTTAATTCATTCGCCGTTTTTATGTTTATTGATTAAAAACTTTCATCGTATGACTGTAATCCGAAATTAATGAATAAATATAAAACTAATTATTATACTGAAACAGAAGTCCAATAAAATAAAAAGATGACCTTTAAGCTTCTCAATTAGTGTCAACCGCTCTATAAATTGATGTAAAAATTTTATTTATTAAAAACCCACAAAACCTGATATAAAGAATTATAAAGAAAAATTTTTTTAACAACATTGATAACTCAATTGAATTAAAATAGATTTATTTTAATGTACCATACTTAAAGTTATTAGCGAAAGTGCAGTTACAAATAAATTGACAAGCCTATTTTAAGCAATTTTGTTACAAAGCAGGAATTAGGGGGAAAAGTTGTAAAAATAGAACGATGTGTTATATGAAAATTGAATGCCATTCACTATTTCTATTCATCGACAAAGGTAGTTGTAAACCAAAATAAATCATTCTGTAATAATTTAACACAACTGAGACCGTCTACGCCGTGAGAAGGCGAGACCCGGACAACAATTTCAACAAAATAATATTAAATATCACCTTTCCACTAACAGATAAGTAAAATGTACAAATTAAATTTAACATTAATATTGCTAATAATTACAGTAAACCCAAATAAAAATACAAAATAGGTTCACAGCGTAAGTTTTTTTAAAGTATACATTTTCTAATCATAAAGGCTATTTTAATACCGAATTGCTGAACCTTTATAAGAAACCTAATATTAATTATTAAGTTAAAGTAAAATTTTATAATTTAAAAAAACTTAATTTCTTGAAAGGAACTACAAAAGAAAAAATTGTAAAGTTTATAAATTTAAATTCAAAGACAAATAAATTAAATCTCTGACAAGCGTAAATAAACTAATTAAATATAGAGAGTGCATTTGGAGATTAGTTAATCATTATTATAAACTAAATCGAAAATTAAAATAACATATGCATAAGGACATTATTAAAAATTTTTTAGTCTATTATAATATACTAATATAAAAGTAAGAAGAAAATATATACGAAAATTTAACGGAGAAAACGGAACATTATATCGTGGACAAAGTTTGCCTCGTATAGAGTGTGAAAGCAAAGCCGGATGCGAAACCGCTCGAAAATTTGTTAAATGAACGACTAAATTAAATGAACAAGAATTGGTATTAATCAACCGGTACCTCCCTCCGCTTTTCGGTTCTTGTTAAAAAAATGAATGCAAAAAAAACTAAACAAATCGCTTTAAAATTTATTCAAAAAATTCTTCTAAGTAAGCAATGTTCAATTTTTTTATAATTGATTGTTGGATAAAGCTCATAAATTATTATCAAAAATAAATAATTAAATAAAATAATAAAATTTTGCAGACAAAGAAAATTAAAGAAAGTTAAAATCAAAGAATTATCTTAATTAAAGTAAAAAAGTTATCGTTTGGAAGTTCGTTATTCTTTAACTATTTGTAGCTCATCTACACGTATTCTGATTGGATTGGAAAATGTCCTTATTTCGAAGAATGTCCTAAAATGATATTAGATAGATTACAATAAATGCTTAAATTTATTTAAAGAATTTTATCAACGTTTTATAAACATTATCTTAAAAATCCTAAAAGTTTAAAATCTGAGTAAACTGAGACAGCAAGCAACCCCCTTGATTTAATTATTATTATATCATACGATTTTTATTCAATATTTTCGATCTGTAGGAATATTTTATTCCAAAAAAACAAGGCACTTTATCAGCGACTCTTCCCATCGCTCAAGAAGCGGATGGAAAGCGCACGACACTTTAGATGAGTGGCTTTTAAGTAATTACCTTTTGTTCTCGATTGCGCATTATGAATGCGTATTTTTTTCCGTACATTATTTTTATTTAGCCAAAGACGTCACCTTCAAATAATATTTAAAAACAAAAGAATAAAATAGTATTCAAAAAGACATATCAATTCTTTCTTATAGATAAAGAAAACTGGGTAACCTAAATTTTTTATAAAAATTATGGATAAAATAAATGTTAAAATCAAGAATTGGAAAAAGGGCACAGTAAATTTAAGAAGCATCAACAAAAGTGGCACTCTGAACAGTTGAATTTTTAAAAATGTGACCACATCGAGCTAAAAAAGCTTAAATAAAATTATCCAAAAAAATCAAATAAAATTTATTAAATTTCTAAAATTAAATTTAGTCAAAAGTTTGTCAAGTTATTGTCTTTCATAAAAATTTATGCGCCGTCGAAATTTCTTTTAACCATTGCAGAATTACTCAAAAAAATATTGGCTTCATAAAAAATTAATCAAAGTAAAAGTTTTCTTGGCGGCGCAACAGAAACTATAAACAAAAGTATAATAACAGAAAAGTTAGCTATAAACCGTTGTAAGTTGGTATAAGTTAAATCATGGCTTTCTAGTTTAGGAAGGTTAGCCAAATCTTTAACCGAATATTCTTTACAGCCTGCGACATTGGTCCTTCTATTCAAAGCTTCAGCCTTTCAACATTGCGCTGGACCTTGTCATGGTCTACAAGATGCGTTCTTAGATAACATTATATTTAAAAGCTTAAAATATATTTTGTGAAGTGTGGTTCACTTTTAAATGAAAATTGAATAAATAAAAAATGCATAAATAAAAAGTTAACAGAAAATAAAATTTTTTTTTTATTATTTGTGTGATGAGAAATGTCTATAAAATAAAGTAATAAATTTGACAAGAGTTTATTTAGGTAATTGAATATTTTATGATAGTTTAATTATAATAAATTGTTTTTTTCAAAACTAATTCTACACAATATGCAAATAGAATGTTTCCACAATAGCTAATATCGCTCTTCATCATTTGAAATTATTTATTTTTAAATTTATATAAAAAATTAATTTATACAGAATTTTTTTAATTATTCAAATCCAAGATTTTTAAAATGTTTCTTCTTTGGATTGAGCGATACGCACTTTATAAACTATTTAAAAATTATGTTGATTTTAATAAATAAAATACGTTTTCAGCGGAATTTAATGTGCCATTTCGTGCGCATTCCACTCTTTATGATTGACTGCGGTCATATATATAAACTATTTTTCTTTTTTTATGATTTACTAAAATGTTGATCTTTCTATTTAGTTTAGATAACCTATATTTATTATTTGTTATACCCAATGTTTTTAAAATCTTTGATATTTTTAATTGATCACCATAGTCTTGAGCTAGTTAGGGCTTGTTAATTTAAAGTTATTTTGCGGAAACATATTTACATTTCGTTTTTAAGTAATTCTTTTTTCTTAATCTTGAATTTCAGTATTAAACTTTTTTGATTTTAGATGAAATCAATAATCTTTAGCGCCTTTTGTTACGAAGTTTTTAATTAGAAAAGTTTTCGCGCTTTATTTCAAATTTTGATTTTTTTTGTTGCAAAATTGGCCATAACTTTTTGATTTTGAAAATGAAAATAACTTTAGCGCAAAAAATTTTCTTAGTTTTTCTCTATTTTTATGTCCAAGTTTTAAGTCTTGGCTCACTTTAAGCAAAGATTGCAAAAAAATGCGTGTAAAAATATAAAAATACTATAGCACTATTTATTTCATTTAAAATCTCAAACTTTAAGCTGAGTTCTGCATTTTTTACATTCGTCCGATTTTGCTGAGCAAAAAAATGGGAATTTTTAAAATTTTGTTGAAGACTTCATTCTATTTTTTACGAGGGAGTTTCCATTTACCAGAAAATTGTTGGATAACTCTTAGATATCGAATAATTTTGTTAAATAATAAAATTCTATTCTGTCATTGATTTTGTCAGAAAAATGTCAAAATTTTCTAAAAAATTGTGCAGCAAATTTTGTTAATATTTTCTGAAAAAAAGGTTGAAAATTTGATAATTCAGAACTTTAAGGACTGACTCTAACAAATATAAAAATAGAGAATGAATAAAATTTTTGTATGTCCTTTACAAAAGACATATATTTTCATCCTAACTTATTAATAGAATTGTAGGAGCGAGCGGAAACTATAACGCAAGATAAATTAAAAAATTTTATTTAACATTTTAAATTGTAAATTTAAAAGCACTAAATTATTTAAAAACGACTTGATACCAGAAAAACTAAATAGTAAAAATTACCAACTAAATTTTAAACTCAAATCATTGTTGGTATAAGCAAAATTCAGGACAAAAAATGCTTTCTGTACATATTTAGGTTCATGAACTCTGCACAACAATCAGTTCACCGGAAGTGCAAGTCAAAATTATAGTCAATTTTTTAGCACTTCCTTAATTTTAGCGAGCTGGCCACCACACAAACTGACAAAAGCTATTTTTAAGCCAAAAAACGCCATGATCGTTCTACATGGGACATAATATTCATCTATTTAAAATTTACATGTTTTTGCATCACAAACTATATAAATCACTCTGACAGCAAGAGTAATCTTCTGTTTAAATGTAAAAGTTTAATCATGTTAATTAAAAAGTTAAATTTAAAGAAAGATCTATTTTAAATTTAAATATATATTTTATACAAATGTTTGCGTATTATAGTTTATTTTTTTTAAATATTTAACAGCTCTTTTATTGGACGCTTTATTTTTGCTTCTTGCCTTATGCACATTGTAGTTTTTTTTAACTTTTTAATAATTTGAATTAGTATAAAAAATTTTTGTGATAAGTCGTATTTTCTATTGTCCTCTCGCTCAGGAGGCTTAAAACAAAACAATGAAATTTTTGATGAAAACCAATTGTTTCACTTATCGCTTGGTATACGGGACACAAATTGTCCGAATAATAGGTTCATCTCCAATAAATTTTCATGCTCTTTATTTAGTTTAAACATAGTTTTTTATTTATAAAAAATAATGAAATAAGTTCTGCTCTTATGTCACGATGTTACCTGATATTTTCTTATTTTCTTTACATGATATATTTTAGTTTCATGATTATTGCGTTGGGCAGCACATACGCTGCTACAGCGTGCTCCGCTTCGTGATCTGCCGTATTTCATAGATCCTCGCACCATACTTTAATTTGTAATCAGTTGATATAAGCTATTTTAATTCAAAAATTCTATCTGATATATAAATTTATATATTAATTTAAAAATGCATATATCATTGACAATCCGGCATATGAATCTAAATGTTTTTACTTAATTTTATTGTTAATATTTAAATATATAGAACGCACTTTATTTTAGACAATTTTTTCTTTAAATAATACGACTTTTTAATTGTTTTAATAACAATGACTCTTGCTACAATTTTTTGATTTCAGATTAAGATTTTTAAATGAAAAATAAATATCAATGCTTTGATGTATTGTGCAGATTGCACGTTTGTTCAGCAAGAAGTTCAACGCCAAATTTTTTATAAGTTTTTCTCGTTCACATCGTTGACAAATTGATGTAGTTATAGCCTACTCTGCCATTTTCATTTTTGAATTGAGTTAATTTGTTTTTTAAAGTTCATTTATTTTTGTTATAAACCTTTTTATGTTTAATATTTTATTTTTAGAACACAAATTAACAATCTATATTTTATTGTATAATTTAATACGTATGCTATTATTAATTTATTTAAATAAAAAATGTTTACGTTGTCTAACGAACAAAAAATTAAATGTCAATTTCTTTATTTTTGCGATGTTAAGTTACGTTAAGAGCCCTCTCCTCGCAGAGGCCGGCGCGCAGGCGTCACAATTCGGCGCTGAGACGTCCCCAGGGATCTCAACTCATCTGCGAGAAAAGATAGCAACCGGCTCCAAAATAGTGGCATTTTTACGGCATCGCGGTGTCAAAATAGTGGCATTTTTATGGCAGTTTCTTAAGAAACCGATTTTCATGTTTTTTTCGCGCGATTTTTTCAACTACTTTTTTGACGAGGGGGCGGCTGGTCGGCGGTGCCGATAGGCGCCGCCGAGAAAAATTTTGACTCAATTTGTTAAGAGATTTGCAACCAAAAACTTCAAATTGTACGAATCGAGGTCAAAAAGGTGGTAAAATTCTGGCAAGTGTAGAAATTTGGCAAAAAAAGTGGCAAATTTCCAAAATAGTGGCATTTGCCACTAAATGAGGGCATTTTGAGATCCCTGGACGTCCCAATGCTATGTATTTTATTTTTTTCCATTATTATAATTCCCCTTTGGCGGACGGGGGGTAACGAGGTAGTAGGTAGAGTAGTTCACGGTCGGTTAACCGAAACCGAAAACCGGTTTTTTGGCCAAAAACCAAAACCCCTAAAACCGGGGATCGTAAAACCGGCCTACCCGATAAACCGGGGCTACCGGTTTATCGGTTTTCGGTTTAAAAAATACACCCTTAATGATGGCATTTTATTTTTTATCACATTCGCGAGCATCTATGGTGGACGATAAAATTGTTTAAATTTTTCTTTGCAAATTGGTAATTATTGGGTAAATTTTCCTAACAAATTTCATCAAGAACAGAATTTCCAAAAAATAAAACATGGATGTAAAAATATGGCACCGTTTTCTTAAATTTGTGTCCAACCTTTCGGTAAGACAATTCCAAAATTTATCGATCCATTTTCGGGGACCGTCCAAATACATACCTTATTTGGACTAATAAAAGTCAAAGAAAGCAACAATTTCTGGAACTTTATGATAAAGTAGTAACAAATTTTCGATAGGGTGCGTTAATGCCCAATTACTCACGTCGTCTGATACTCTCTTTTTCACACACTATTTCTTCAAATGTAAAATTTGTGATAAAACTCCAAAATTTTTGTCGAAAATAGTGTAAAAAGATTTCTTAATGTAAAATTTATGCTAAAAAATACAAATTTATGTCGAAAAATAATTGAAAACCCTTTCAATGGAGTGTGAAATTAAATTTGTGTCCAACCTTTCGGTAAGACAATTCCAAAATTTATCGATCTATTTTCGGGGACCGTCCAAATACATACCTTATTTGGACTAATAAAAGTCAAAGAAAGCAACAATTTCTGGAACTTTATTATAAAGTAGTAACAAATTTTCGATAGGGTGCGTTAATGCCCAATTACTCACGTCGTCTGATACTCTCTTTTTCACACACTATTTCTTCAAATGTAAAATTTGTGATAAAACTCCAAAATTTTTGTCGAAAATAGTGTAAAAAGATTTCTTAATCTAAAATTTATGCTAAAAAATACAAATTTATGTCGAAAAATAATTGAAAACCCTTTCAATGGAGTGTGAAATTAAATTTGTGTACAACCTTTCGGTAAGACAATTCCAAAATTTATCGATCTATTTTCGGGGACCGTCCAAATACATACCTTATTTGGACTAATAAAAGTCAAAGAAAGCAACAATTTCTGGAACTTTATTATAAAGTAGTAACAAATTTTCGATAGGGTGCGTTAATGCCCAATTACTCACGTCGTATGATACTCTCTTTTTCACACACTATTTCTTCAAATGTAAAATTTGTGATAAAACTCCAAAATTTTTGTCGAAAATAGTGTAAAAAGATTTCTTAATGTAAAATTTATGCTAAAAAATACAAATTTATGTCGAAAAATAATTGAAAACCCTTTCAATGGAGTGTGAAATTAAATTTGTGTCCAACCTTTCGGTAAGACAATTCCAAAATTTATCGATCCATTTTCGGGGACCGTCCAAATACATACCTTATTTGGAGCAATAAAAATCAAGAAAGCAACAATTTCTGGAACTTTATGATAAAGTAGTAACAAATTTTCGATAGGGTGCGTTAATGCCCAATTACTCACGTCGTCTGATACTCTCTTTTTCACACACTATTTCTTCAAATGTAAAATTTGTGATAAAACTCCAAAATTTTGTCGAAAATAGTGTAAAAAGATTTCTTAATGTAAAATTTATGCTAAAAAATACAAATTTATGTCGAAAAATAATTGAAAACCCTTTCAATGGAGTGTGAAATTAAATTTGTGTCCAACCTTTCGGTAAGACAATTCCAAAATTTATCGATCCATTTTCGGGGACCGTCCAAATACATACCTTATTTGGAGCAATAAAAGTCAAGAAAGCAACAATTTCTGGAACTTTATGATAAAGTAGTAACAAATTTTCGATAGGGTGCGTTAATGCCCAATTACTCACGTCGTCTGATACTCTCTTTTTCACACACTATTTCTTCAAATGTAAAATTTGTGATAAAACTCCAAAATTTTGTCGAAAATAGTGTAAAAAGATTTCTTAATGTAAAATTTATGCTAAAAAATACAAATTTATGTCGAAAAATAATTGAAAACCCTTTCAATGGAGTGTGAAATTAAATTTGTGTCCAACCTTTCGGTAAGACAATTCCAAAATTTATCGATCTATTTTCGGGGACCGTCCAAATACATACCTTATTTGGACTAATAAAAGTCAAAGAAAGCAACAATTTCTGGAACTTTATTATAAAGTAGTAACAAATTTTCGATAGGGTGCGTTAATGCCCAATTACTCACGTCGTCTGATACTCTCTTTTTCACACACTATTTCTTCAAATGTAAAATTTGTGATAAAACTCCAAAATTTTTGTCGAAAATAGTGTAAAAAGATTTCTTAATGTAAAATTTATGCTAAAAAATACAAATTTATGTCGAAAAATAATTGAAAACCCTTTCAATGGAGTGTGAAATTAAATTTGTGTCCAACCTTTCGGTAAGACAATTCCAAAATTTATCGATCTATTTTCGGGGACCGTCCAAATACATACCTTATTTGGACTAATAAAAGTCAAAGAAAGCAACAATTTCTGGAACTTTATTATAAAGTAGTAACAAATTTTCGATAGGGTGCGTTAATGCCCAATTACTCACGTCGTCTGATACTCTCTTTTTCACACACTATTTCTTCAAATGTAAAATTTGTGATAAAACTCCAAAATTTTGTCGAAAATAGTGTAAAAAGATTTCTTAATGTAAAATTTATGCTAAAAAATACAAATTTATGTCGAAAAATAATTGAAAACCCTTTCAATGGAGTGTGAAATTAAATTTGTGTCCAACCTTTCGGTAAGACAATTCCAAAATTTATCGATCCATTTTCGGGGACCGTCCAAATACATACCTTATTTGGAGCAATAAAAGTCAAGAAAGCAACAATTTCTGGAACTTTATGATAAAGTAGTAACAAATTTTCGATAGGGTGCGTTAATGCCCAATTACTCACGTCGTCTGATACTCTCTTTTTCACACACTATTTCTTCAAATGTAAAATTTGTGATAAAACTCCAAAATTTTGTCGAAAATAGTGTAAAAAGATTTCTTAATGTAAAATTTATGCTAAAAAATACAAATTTATGTCGAAAAATAATTGAAAACCCTTTCAATGGAGTGTGAAATTAAATTTGTGTCCAACCTTTCGGTAAGACAATTCCAAAATTTATCGATCTATTTTCGGGGACCGTCCAAATACATACCTTATTTGGACTAATAAAAGTCAAAGAAAGCAACAATTTCTGGAACTTTATTATAAAGTAGTAACAAATTTTCGATAGGGTGCGTTAATGCCCAATTACTCACGTCGTCTGATACTCTCTTTTTCACACACTATTTCTTCAAATGTAAAATTTGTGATAAAACTCCAAAATTTTTGTCGAAAATAGTGTAAAAAGATTTCTTAATGTAAAATTTATGCTAAAAAATACAAATTTATGTCGAAAAATAATTGAAAACCCTTTCAATGGAGTGTGAAATTAAATTTGTGTCCAACCTTTCGGTAAGACAATTCCAAAATTTATCGATCTATTTTCGGGGACCGTCCAAATACATACCTTATTTGGACTAATAAAAGTCAAAGAAAGCAACAATTTCTGGAACTTTATTATAAAGTAGTAACAAATTTTCGATAGGGTGCGTTAATGCCCAATTACTCACGTCGTCTGATACTCTCTTTTTCACACACTATTTCTTCAAATGTAAAATTTGTGATAAAACTCCAAAATTTTGTCGAAAATAGTGTAAAAAGATTTCTTAATGTAAAATTTATGCTAAAAAATACAAATTTATGTCGAAAAATAATTGAAAACCCTTTCAATGGAGTGTGAAATTAAATTTGTGTCCAACCTTTCGGTAAGACAATTCCAAAATTTATCGATCTATTTTCGGGGACCGTCCAAATACATACCTTATTTGGACTAATAAAAGTCAAAGAAAGCAACAATTTCTGGAACTTTATTATAAAGTAGTAACAAATTTTCGATAGGGTGCGTTAATGCCCAATTACTCACGTCGTCTGATACTCTCTTTTTCACACACTATTTCTTCAAATGTAAAATTTGTGATAAAACTCCAAAATTTTGTCGAAAATAGTGTAAAAAGATTTCTTAATGTAAAATTTATGCTAAAAAATACAAATTTATGTCGAAAAATAATTGAAAACCCTTTCAATGGAGTGTGAAATTAAATTTGTGTCCAACCTTTCGGTAAGACAATTCCAAAATTTATCGATCTATTTTCGGGGACCGTCCAAATACATACCTTATTTGGACTAATAAAAGTCAAAGAAAGCAACAATTTCTGGAACTTTATTATAAAGTAGTAACAAATTTTCGATAGGGTGCGTTAATGCCCAATTACTCACGTCGTCTGATACTCTCTTTTTCACACACTATTTCTTCAAATGTAAAATTTGTGATAAAACTCCAAAATTTTTGTCGAAAATAGTGTAAAAAGATTTCTTAATGTAAAATTTATGCTAAAAAATACAAATTTATGTCGAAAAATAATTGAAAACCCTTTCAATGGAGTGTGAAATTAAATTTGTGTCCAACCTTTCGGTAAGACAATTCCAAAATTTATCGATCTATTTTCGGGGACCGTCCAAATACATACCTTATTTGGACTAATAAAAGTCAAAGAAAGCAACAATTTCTAGAACTTTATTATAAAGTAGTAACAAATTTTCGATAGGGTGCGTTAATGCCCAATTACTCACGTCGTCTGATACTCTCTTTTTCACACACTATTTCTTCAAATGTAAAATTTGTGATAAAACTCCAAAATTTTTGTCGAAAATAGTGTAAAAAGATTTCTTAATGTAAAATTTATGCTAAAAAATACAAATTTATGTCGAAAAATAATTGAAAACCCTTTCAATGGAGTGTGAAATTAAATTTGTGTCCAACCTTTCGGTAAGACAATTCCAAAATTTATCGATCTATTTTCGGGGACCGTCCAAATACATACCTTATTTGGACTAATAAAAGTCAAAGAAAGCAACAATTTCTGGAACTTTATTATAAAGTAGTAACAAATTTTCGATAGGGTGCGTTAATGCCCAATTACTCACGTCGTCTGATACTCTCTTTTTCACACACTATTTCTTCAAATGTAAAATTTGTGATAAAACTCCAAAATTTTTGTCGAAAATAGTGTAAAAAGATTTCTTAATGTAAAATTTATGCTAAAAAATACAAATTTATGTCGAAAAATAATTGAAAACCCTTTCAATGGAGTGTGAAATTAAATTTGTGTCCAACCTTTCGGTAAGACAATTCCAAAATTTATCGATCCATTTTCGGGGACCGTCCAAATACATACCTTATTTGAAGCAATAAAAGTCAAGAAAGCAACAATTTCTGGAACTTTATGATAAAGTAGTAACAAATTTTCGATAGGATGCGTTAATGCCCAATTACTCACGTCGTCTGATACTCTCTTTTTCACACACTATTTCTTCAAATGTAAAATTTGTGATAAAACTCCAAAATTTTGTCGAAAATAGTGTAAAAAGATTTCTTAATGTAAAATTTATGCTAAAAAATACAAATTTATGTCGAAAAATAATTGAAAACCCTTTCAATGACATACCTTATTTGGACTAATAAAAGTCAAAGAAAGCAACAATTTCTGGAACTTTATTATAAAGTAGTAACAAATTTTCGATAGGGTGCGTTAATGCCCAATTACTCACGTCGTCTGATACTCTCTTTTTCACACACTATTTCTTCAAATGTAAAATTTGTGATAAAACTCCAAAATTTTTGTCGAAAATAGTGTAAAAAGATTTCTTAATGTAAAATTTATGCTAAAAAATACAAATTTATGTCGAAAAATAATTGAAAACCCTTTCAATGGAGTGTGAAATTAAATTTGTGTCCAACCTTTCGGTAAGACAATTCCAAAATTTATCGATCCATTTTCGGGGACCGTCCAAATACATACCTTATTTGAAGCAATAAAAGTCAAGAAAGCAACAATTTCTGGAACTTTATGATAAAGTAGTAACAAATTTTCGATAGGATGCGTTAATGCCCAATTACTCACGTCGTCTGATACTCTCTTTTTCACACACTATTTCTTCAAATGTAAAATTTGTGATAAAACTCCAAAATTTTGTCGAAAATAGTGTAAAAAGATTTCTTAATGTAAAATTTATGCTAAAAAATACAAATTTATGTCGAAAAATAATTGAAAACCCTTTCAATGGAGTGTGAAATTAAATTTGTGTCCAACCTTTCGGTAGGACAATTCCAAAATTTATCGATCCATTTTCGGGGACCGTCCAAATACATACCTTATTTGGAGCAATAAAAGTCAAGAAAGCAACAATTTCTGGAACTTTATGATAAAGTAGTAACAAATTTTCGATAGGGTGCGTTAATGCCCAATTACTCACGTCGTCTGATACTCTCTTTTTCACACACTATTTCTTCAAATGTAAAATTTGTGATAAAACTCCAAAATTTTTGTCGAAAATAGTGTAAAAAGATTTCTTAATGTAAAATTTATGCTAAAAAATACAAATTTATGTCGAAAAATAATTGAAAACCCTTTCAATGGAGTGTGAAATTAAATTTGTGTCCAACCTTTCGGTAAGACAATTCCAAAATTTATCGATCTATTTTCGGGGACCGTCCAAATACATACCTTATTTGGACTAATAAAAGTCAAAGAAAGCAACAATTTCTGGAACTTTATTATAAAGTAGTAACAAATTTTCGATAGGGTGCGTTAATGCCCAATTACTCACGTCGTCTGATACTCTCTTTTTCACACACTATTTCTTCAAATGTAAAATTTGTGATAAAACTCCAAAATTTTTGTCGAAAATAGTGTAAAAAGATTTCTTAATGTAAAATTTATGCTAAAAAATACAAATTTATGTCGAAAAATAATTGAAAACCCTTTCAATGGAGTGTGAAATTAAATTTGTGTCCAACCTTTCGGTAAGACAATTCCAAAATTTATCGATCCATTTTCGGGGACCGTCCAAATACATACCTTATTTGAAGCAATAAAAGTCAAGAAAGCAACAATTTCTGGAACTTTATGATAAAGTAGTAACAAATTTTCGATAGGATGCGTTAATGCCCAATTACTCACGTCGTCTGATACTCTCTTTTTCACACACTATTTCTTCAAATGTAAAATTTGTGATAAAACTCCAAAATTTTGTCGAAAATAGTGTAAAAAGATTTCTTAATGTAAAATTTATGCTAAAAAATACAAATTTATGTCGAAAAATAATTGAAAACCCTTTCAATGGAGTGTGAAATTAAATTTGTGTCCAACCTTTCGGTAGGACAATTCCAAAATTTATCGATCCATTTTCGGGGACCGTCCAAATACATACCTTATTTGGAGCAATAAAAGTCAAGAAAGCAACAATTTCTGGAACTTTATGATAAAGTAGTAACAAATTTTCGATAGGGTGCGTTAATGCCCAATTACTCACGTCGTCTGATACTCTCTTTTTCACACACTATTTCTTCAAATGTAAAATTTGTGATAAAACTCCAAAATTTTGTCGAAAATAGTGTAAAAAGATTTCTTAATGTAAAATTTAAGCTAAAAAATACAAATTTATGTCGAAAAATAATTGAAAACCCTTTCAATGGAGTGTGAAATTAAATTTGTGTCCAACCTTTCGGTAAGACAATTCCAAAATTTATCGATCTATTTTCGGGGACCGTCCAAATACATACCTTATTTGGAGCAATAAAAGCCAAAGAAAGCAACAATTTCTGGAACTTTATGATAAAGTAGTAACAAATTTTCGATAGGGTGCGTTAATGCCCAATTACTCACGTCGTCTGATACTCTCTTTTTCACACACTATTTCTTCAAATGTAAAATTTGTGATAAAACTCCAAAATTTTTGTCGAAAATAGTGTAAAAAGATTTCTTAATCTAAAATTTATGCTAAAAAATACAAATTTATGTCGAAAAATAATTGAAAACCCTTTCAATGGAGTGTGAAATTAAATTTGTGTCCAACCTTTCGGTAAGACAATTCCAAAATTTATCGATCTATTTTCGGGGACCGTCCAAATACATACCTTATTTGGACTAATAAAAGTCAAAGAAAGCAACAATTTCTGGAACTTTATTATAAAGTAGTAACAAATTTTCGATAGGGTGCGTTAATGCCCAATTACTCACGTCGTCTGATACTCTCTTTTTCACACACTATTTCTTCAAATGTAAAATTTGTGATAAAACTCCAAAATTTTTGTCGAAAATAGTGTAAAAAGATTTCTTAATGTAAAATTTATGCTAAAAAATACAAATTTATGTCGAAAAATAATTGAAAACCCTTTCAATGGAGTGTGAAATTAAATTTGTGTCCAACCTTTCGGTAAGACAATTCCAAAATTTATCGATCTATTTTCGGGGACCGTCCAAATACATACCTTATTTGGACTAATAAAAGTCAAAGAAAGCAACAATTTCTGGAACTTTATTATAAAGTAGTAACAAATTTTCGATAGGGTGCGTTAATGCCCAATTACTCACGTCGTCTGATACTCTCTTTTTCACACACTATTTCTTCAAATGTAAAATTTGTGATAAAACTCCAAAATTTTTGTCGAAAATAGTGTAAAAAGATTTCTTAATGTAAAATTTATGCTAAAAAATACAAATTTATGTCGAAAAATAATTGAAAACCCTTTCAATGGAGTGTGAAATTAAATTTGTGTCCAACCTTTCGGTAAGACAATTCCAAAATTTATCGATCTATTTTCGGGGACCGTCCAAATACATACCTTATTTGGACTAATAAAAGTCAAAGAAAGCAACAATTTCTGGAACTTTATTATAAAGTATAACAAATTTTCGATAGGGTGCGTTAATGCCCAATTACTCACGTCGTCTGATACTCTCTTTTTCACACACTATTTCTTCAAATGTAAAATTTGTGATAAAACTCCAAAATTTTTGTCGAAAATAGTGTAAAAAGATTTCTTAATCTAAAATTTATGCTAAAAAATACAAATTTATGTCGAAAAATAATTGAAAACCCTTTCAATGGAGTGTGAAATTAAATTTGTGTCCAACCTTTCGGTAAGACAATTCCAAAATTTATCGATCTATTTTCGGGGACCGTCCAAATACATACCTTATTTGGAGCAATAAAAGTCAAAGAAAGCAACAATTTCTGGAACTTTATGATAAAGTAGTAACAAATTTTCGATAGGGTGCGTTAATGCCCAATTACTCACGTCGTCTGATACTCTCTTTTTCACACACTATTTCTTCAAATGTAAAATTTGTGATAAAACTCCAAAATTTTTGTCGAAAATAGTGTAAAAAGATTTCTTAATCTAAAATTTATGCTAAAAAATACAAATTTATGTCGAAAAATAATTGAAAACCCTTTCAATGGAGTGTGAAATTAAATTTGTGTCCAACCTTTCGGTAAGACAATTCCAAAATTTATCGATCCATTTTCGGGGACCGTCCAAATACATACCTTATTTGGACTAATAAAAGTCAAAGAAAGCAACAATTTCTGGAACTTTATTATAAAGTAGTAACAAATTTTCGATAGGGTGCGTTAATGCCCAATTACTCACGTCGTCTGATACTCTCTTTTTCACACACTATTTCTTCAAATGTAAAATTTGTGATAAAACTCCAAAATTTTTGTCGAAAATAGTGTAAAAAGATTTCTTAATGTAAAATTTATGCTAAAAAATACAAATTTATGTCGAAAAATAATTGAAAACCCTTTCAATGGAGTGTGAAATTAAATTTGTGTCCAACCTTTCGGTAAGACAATTCCAAAATTTATCGATCTATTTTCGGGGACCGTCCAAATACATACCTTATTTGGACTAATAAAAGTCAAAGAAAGCAACAATTTCTGGAACTTTATTATAAAGTAGTAACAAATTTTCGATAGGGTGCGTTAATGCCCAATTACTCACGTCGTCTGATACTCTCTTTTTCACACACTATTTCTTCAAATGTAAAATTTGTGATAAAACTCCAAAATTTTGTCGAAAATAGTGTAAAAAGATTTCTTAAAATTTGAGAATTGTTTAAGACAAGTTAGTCGTTTTCGTTAAAATTAATTATCATTTATTTACTATTTGTAAAATGTTAACTGGGTTACTATCACAATGTTCGACTACTAGGATACGATATTGAAGTAGAAACTGTTGCAATAATAATTTTTTATTTAATTATGAAATATTTTTAAGTAGTTAAATGATATACTTTAATAATAGTAGGAGTTACAATATCTATTTTATTGCTATTTTATTGTTTTTCCTTGTATTTTACAGCAATAACGACAAAATTTTAGTAAAAGTAGAATTCATAAAATTGAAAAAAATAACAAAAATTATTAACAAAAAATAAATAAAATAGTTGAAAAAAAGTAATCAGATTCTGTACAAACAAGCGTGATGAGACAGCACAATAATAAGAATAAGGTATAAAACGAAAAAATTTCGCTCCAACCTTGGTAGAGTAACTCGCTTTGCACGCGTGAGGCGTGTTTGAAGGTCCACCACGTCGGACTAACGAAGTTTCGTCGTGTCCGGAATTTAAACTGCACACCGCTTCTTTAAATCTCCTTTATTTCCCAAAGCCCAACTAAGTTTTAAAATTAAAAATAGTTTTTGACTTTGGAAGAGGATAACAAATGATAAACTAAAATAAAAACACTAATATGTAACTCCAGATGTTAAAAGCAAAAATTTGTTATCGAAAAATGAAATAAATTTATTAATAATCTATGAGAACAGTAAGAGCATAGAACGACAAATATTAACTAACCAGCAATAAAATGAATTTTATTTAAAAAAATCAATAATGCAGTGGTCTTGAAACATATAATCAAATAAAACAGCTGCTGGACAATCACGGCGGTCCACCGCATTGGGATAAAAGCATTTAAACTCGACATCGACCGAGAAAACAATCTGCTGGTTAATTATTAATAAAAAATTAAAATATGTAGCAAGTTTAAAAAATATTAATACTAAAATTTTTCTTATACGAAACGAAGCAATAATAGTTTTAACATAAAGGAATTAGTTGGTCAAATATATTTAAAGCATAAATGCATCTTATAATATGTATAAGCTGAAAATTAGATATTACTGACAGCATGTTATTCAAAAATCACATCATCTACCGGAGCCATGTTTGTTTACAACTTCGTTTCTACATGAAAAACACAAATTGTTTTAATTTATATCTAAATAAATGCAGTAATTGTTAAATATCTTCTGTTGAATTAACAACATGTTGTGAAAATATATGGAATTAAATCATTTTTAGAACAAAAATTTAACATATGCTTTTCACTAGAATCGAGGGGTGGCCACGAAATGGAAACTATACCAGCCCCAGCAAAAAAATTTAAAATTTAATAAAAATTTAAATTTTTTTTATAATACATTGATATACTAATAAATATAACAACAAGTTCAACATTTCTTTGTATTAATCAAAAAATTAAATGGCATATTAAAAATAACTGCAATCCAGCTATAGCAAATTTTTATTTTAATTAAATTGATTATAATAATCACATTTTTAATTCCTAACCTTACTTAATTTTTTCATAATATGGTAGCTACAATTATAAGTTTAAATACACCTTTATATTTTTGTTACATAAATGCTAATAAACTTGGAAATTAGTTATTTTATGTCGGGGATTTTGTTTTTTAATTATTGGTTTGCAGTAACAGTGAACGCAGAGGATGTTCACTTTGTTTTTGTTTTAAATAATTCGTATCTGGATTTTAATTAAATAAATATTTTCTGTTTGTATCGATAGACTTTGTATCGAACCCTCATATTGCTCGCGGCCATTACTTGACGAAGAACTTCAAGAGTGTGCTGATTTCCCCCCCAATCACACTTCATCGCAGCTGCCATTGGTAGCGCACCATTGGAATCGAGCGCGGAATACACAGAAAATCCTTTTTTATACTTATCTTATATTTCAGAATTGTATATAAATTTAATATTATAAACAATCATCAAACAAATTATTTATTTTCACGGTTCATTTTGAATAAAATTTTTATATTTACATGGGTTTAGATTTCTTTATTTAAATAAATTGTGTTAAACCGTGCTTAAATCTTAAGATGTTACCCAAATTTGTGAGTGAGACAAACGTTTGTTTGTTAATATTTATTTTTATGTTATATACTAATAATGTATAAATGTATTTATTTTTTACAGACTTTTAATAACCACATAATAAACCGCTTACAACTCAAATTATTTTATATGTTCTTTAATTAATTTAGGTTAAAAATTTTAATTTAAACTTTTCCATAATTTCTCATGAATGACTTATCTTTTAGTAACTGCAAAACAGATTCTAATTAATTTAATCAATTTATTATTTCCAAAATATCCATTCATATTTACAAAACCTTGTTTACTCGTATCTTTTCTAAAACTTTTAGCTTTTGTGATATAAGTAATGTATTCATATTATTTTGTTGATTCTTTATTTTGATCAATTTGCATATTTTAATACGAATGCATTTTAAGGAATATTATATTTAATCTTAACATAAATTTATTTTTAATTTGTATAATGTATTAGCAAAAGTCAATAAAATTTTAAATAATTTAATTAATAAATCGACAGTTTTTTATTAAAAATGAATCAATGAAATTTATGAAATTTAATTTGTTATGAAATAGATTTTAAATATAAAAATCCAACGGGAAACCGCATTTCCAAAATTGAATGAATTTGGCCGTGGAAATACTGAGGAGAGGCCATTGGAACAGGATATTTAATTAAAAAATTCTATTAAGCTTTTTAATGGTAATATTTGACCCCCACCCGATCATTTCATGGTCAAAGACCACAAACACCCAACCCAGATCGCAGTTGTTATCGGTACGGCTGCCATATTTTTGAAGCCGGGTTCCAACTTTCTTAATATACAGTTCTGCAAAAACCCGGCTTTTTTATGGATAAACAGAATAATGACGTTTTTCTTTTGCTTTTTAAATTTTAGGCGTTCGTTCTCGACCCCGACATGACCAACCCAGGCCTCTCCGTCCCCGACCCCCAAACCCCGAATCTAATAAAATACACAAAAAACGAAATTTTCAAAATGAATTCAGCTATATTCTATAAAGAATTTTTGTTTAAAGAAAACATTTTGCGAATTGTCTATAATTACAGGCGTTTTAATAAAACATTTTCTTGAACTAAGGCTTTCAAATATTAATTAACTCATTGTTATTTATTTTATTTCTACGTTATTTTCTCTGTATTTCACCACATAAACAAATTAGTTTAGTATAGTTTAAGAAATTATAAGCTTAATTTGAATATTCAATTGGAGTTTTAATCGTTTGGATTTTTTAATCCTCGCTGTGCTCTTTTGTTTACTTTATTTTAATTATTGTTATTTGTATTGATTTATTTATGTGTTTTATGTATCGATTTTTCAGATGTTTTGAATTTTGACAATAATATTTTAAAAACATCTTTATTATTTTCGCTGATATTAACATTAATTCATTGCTCTTTTAATTATTAAAGGGCAGCGGAGGCTCCGATTAATGCAGTATTTATAATAAAAGATGTTTTTTAAAAGGCAATTTCTTTTTATTTAACGATTTAAATTAAAGTATTTTGCGCAATTTTATTTGAACTTCATAACAAAAGATATGTAAAATCGATTAATTTATGTATGTTTAACCAATTGGTAGTAGTGATTTTATTTGTTTTGGTGTATTTAGAACACTTTTTGTTGATGGATAATATTTTGTGCCGGTTGAAGTTTATTGTTTAAGCTGCGTTTCGTGCTTCGGGCTCATTCTTTTCAACGGCTTTTTCCATTCTCAAAATTTAAAATTGTGTAATTTATTTATATCAACATATTAAAAATTTCAATCTTTTCTTTGAATATTGATTTATTTTATCAGGATAAATTAATATTTTATTCCCGGCATGCATATGCCCGTGGTTGTTCCCATGTTTTTCCCGTTTGTCGTCTATCTCATGGTCACTCGTTCACGTCAAAAGCTAAAAATGTTGGTGCCGTTACTGTTATTTCAGATGCACCACTGAAGTCAGAAGACATACTTCTAATAAATAAACTCGAAATAAATATGGAAAAGAAATTAAATTAATTATAAATACAATTATAATTAAAGTCTCAAATAAAAATAAATAAATCATATGATAAACAATTAAAGATGATAAATTTTGAAGATTAGCACATAACGGTATTTATTAATCGTTTCAAATAGCATTACCAACATACACAAATTATAATTATAATGATCAAAAATGCCGTTAGAAAGGGACCTTCAGCAACTATTGTACTTTTTCCGGGTCAATTCTAATCAAGTGAAAAATAGCCACCGTGACATAAAAGCAAAGCTTTATTTAATTATTAACTTTTTACCGATTTAAAGAAAGCTCATCAAATTTACCAAATAAATCATTTGATTTACGTATAATGAAAATATTTGATAAAAACTAATGATTGGTTTAAAATTATATCTATGAGTAAATAATACATGTTTATAAATATGCAATTAATATATTCAACAAAAAATTATACTTAAGAATAATAACACCTTTTGAGTTATCTTAGCTGTCCAACGAATTGAGGCACATGCCCAACAAATTAGAAAGACGGCTCGCCGAGTAAAAATTTAAACATGAACGACTAATTTGCCAAAAATAAAGAATGGTTCAATAAATTAGCAAATAATATGCAAAGTTAAAAGATAGTTTAAACATTAAATATTTTTTGAAATGACGATTTATACCTTGATTATGAAACAATTACCTGCAATTTTTTCACCATTCAAAGCAATGAAAGTAATAATAATTTTTAAAATTATCAATATCTATTTAACCAAAAGATAAGTCAAATAATATGGCCGTCAATTCCTATATTTGAAAGAAATGCAATTGTAAAGTTGTATATTTTAGCCTTCTCAATGAATAGAGAATATTATTCAAATTAATAAAAATTAAATTTTATGCTCACATAAGTTAACCAATTTAAAAAAAAAACAAATTATAGGATCAAGCATATTAAAAAAAGTTAAAAATGTCTTTAACTAAAACATACAGGAAATTATAAAATATAAATGGACCTAAATGATGTTTTTATATGGTGTTTTATCACACAATGACCTGCACGTCTTAGAGCGACTTGAAACCAGAAACTTAAATTGTTTATTTCTAAATTTGAAAAGTAAAGATTTTGAATAAGTCAATGAATTGGTGCAATGCGTGGAATAACCATCAACCAGATTCAACCGTCAGGAAAAAAAAAGATAACAAATATTGATTTAATTTTAAATAAATTACATGTATCAAAATTTTTTTATTACAACAAATTTTCTGATAAATCAAAAATTCATTATGAATTCAATATTTTTAATGCTTTATTTCTATTTATACCCTTCTTCACGAGATTTTATAATGTAAAATAATTTTAAAATATTTTAACATATTACTTTATTTTTGTTGACAAAGTGAAGGCGGTCACTTTTTGTAGTGGCAAATACTTGCCTGGAAAGGGGTCCATTTGCAATAATCTTTATTCTATATTCTAATATTTAAATCAGCACTATGCTTTAATTATTTTTAGTTGCTTAAGTGTTAAATTAATTAATTACACATTGATTTGTAACAAAAGAGGCAGTAATGAATTTTAAATAAATGCGCTTTTTATAAACATTTTTATAATGTTAGAGATTTTTTAAAATTTTTTGGATTAAATGCATTAATTGATCAGATTAAAGCCATACGAAGAGGCTTTATCTATTATACTTTGATGAACTTCTGCGTGTTATGCATTTTAGCGTTTGAATTAACTAATTTTTCGACTTAAACTTTGCATAACTCGAATTTATATTTAATTTGATTTAAGTGAAAACCTACTTAATGCAAGTTCAATTATTTCATAGAATTTTGCAATTTGCATGATGGCACATGTATAAATCATTTTGAACAGCCTTATAAAATATTACTTTGAATTTTTTGCGAGTTTGTCAAAAATTTTTAACTATTATTTAACCATAACAGTGTTTTGTAATCTTAATTTTGATTTGATTGTTACTATCTGGACCCTTTATTTAAAGCATTTATATCGATCTTTTTTGTGAATTAATTATTTAATTTGTTACAAATTACATTAACTGTTATTCTATCTACATCTTGGTTCAAACAAATATATTTTTAAAATTTTTTTGAATTCTTTTTAACTTACAAAAATTTGAGGTGTTTTTGTTTCTGTGTTTCTTAGAATAATTTTTAATCTTTAAATCTCATTAAATTTTTAAATCTGTGGTTAATTGTTGATCAAAATTACTTTCATTAAAATTTTGATTGCTGTGATTGCGCTTCATTCTTCTTTATTAATATTTTGTGCTACGCAAAAATTTGGAATGGGAGCATAAGATAAATTAATTGCAGCATTTAATTTTATGCATCATTATTTTCATATTAAAAATTAATAGTAATTTTATTTTTATTTTTTATATATAAATCTTTTTTCGCATTTTATATTTTTTGTAGCCAATTCTTGTTTTTATTAAAGGTCCAATGTGAACTTCATCGAAATTAAGATAAATCGTAAAAAATAACAATGGTATAAATATTAATCAATTTCTGCATTTAAAAGTATCTTTTGAACTACATTTTTCATTTTAATTTTTATGACTTTTCCATCTTGACTGAATTGGGTATAAATTTTTATGACGATTAACGACGATCACATCTTTTTTTATGCTTGTTTCTTAACAAAAAGTTCGCATAATCAAATAGAAAGTTTAAATTTGTCTTTAATTAATTTTTTGAAGCTTTATGTAAATGTTGTCGCTTTTTAGGAATGGGAATGGTCCACCGCCGGGATAATTTTTTTTTTAATTTAACGATGTTTTATTTAATGTACTTTTTTGACCCAAATCTTTTTTTTTGTCGTGGGTGCACTTTTTCCAGAAAATTTCTGGTGGAAGCTCCGATTTAACAACTCATATTTATGTCAAAATAAATGTTTTATCAGATTAGAACTTTTTAAAAGTTTGCTCTTATTTTCCGGCAGGTAACAGCAGGAAAAAATTTTAGATTTTAACGATATTTGTTAAAAATTCGTGCAAAAATAAATATTTGGAAATCAATGGGATCCTCCTATGGTTTAGCGAAAACCGGTTTCGGTTTTCGGTTAACCGGGATGGCCAAAAACCGAAATCGAAAACTGGGGGTCGCAAAACCGGCCTAACCGAAAACCGGTATCACCCGGTCCGACCGTGACCAACCATATTAATTTTTTAATATCTCATTTATTTGTTTGGGGAAAAAAAATTTATATTAGAATTAATTATATTTCTTGTTTTTTTATAAAATTTGGAGTTACGATTGACTAAATATTTAGATTGGCTGGATTTGATTAAATTAGTATTTTTTATTACAGCATAATGTATTTTTATGAATGATTTTTCAAATTAAGTTAACCTTTTTTATTTAATATTTAATAGTATCTATACCTTTGCTCGCTCCTTATTATTTGTGAAATCCAATTAAGATTAACCTAGCGGCAGGTAATCCGTGCCATTTTTTAATTGAGCCTAACGGCAGGTAATCCGTGCCATTTTTTTGAATAAACTAACGGCAGGTGTTGCGTGCCAATTTTTAAAATTTGAATAATTTAGATAAATCAATTAAATTTCCAAAAAATTTAAAAATATGTTTTGCAATTAAATTTAGTATTTTATTAACAAGTTTTTAAAAATAAACATAAAAATTCAGTGGGTTCTGCTTGACCGAATAATGTTTTAACCTTTTTCAATGTGGTCTATGAACCTTATTAACGAAGTAACTTTAATATATATTATTTTAAAAATCTGATTTTAATCTGATACAGTATTTTTTACAGTTTACATATAATAATTTGTTATGAATTTGATTATTCATAAAAAACGCTCAAGAGTTTCCGATGTATATGCCTGACTTATCCAATTAATTATCTCTTCGGCTTTTGTAATTATTTTATTACAATAATAGTAATGATTCTAAATGATTTTATGCACATTCATAAACCTTTATTAATAGTTTTTTTGTGTTAACTCTTTTTTTATATTAGTTTTTAAATTAATTTATGCGTGGTTGTGTTGCTTTAACTGATTATATCTAATTTATTGTGCTCACCTCAATTTCCTGGTCGCTAATGAAAATATACTGGACACAATTGCTGCAGCAATATTAAATTATAGATCTAAATAAAAATTATTATTTTTTAAAAATATTATTCTAAGTTTTTTGCTTAATTTCATTCATTACGCAAACTCTTGCTAACTGGTGGACTTTGTCAATATAGCCTTTTATTATACTTTCTAATTTTTAGTCTTCTTTTGAAGACTGAATGTGATGTGCGAGAGCGGCTTCGAAAACAACTAAAAGCCATATTGTAATTAATTTAAAGGTTTGCAAATAAATCGCCCTTAAAGATGTAATTTTTCACCAAGTATGCAGTTAAACGGATCAAATCTGTGAGTGTTATACCTGCCATCGAAAACAGGAAAGTCGGCGATGCCGATGGGCGCCACCGAGAAAATTTTGAATTGTTCGCTCAATTTGTTAAGAATATGCAACCAAAATTTTAAAAATACTGTAATTGGCATTCTCGGAAATTGTAGTAACGGAAAAAAATCTAAAAAATTTTAAATGATGTTTTCCATATTTTAATTCTTGTACCAAAGAATGCATTTTGATACAAAACAAAACGTTTGGGGTATAATGTGCACCGTTGCGTCGAATTATAGAAAAAATATTAGCAAAACTTTCGCCGGGCTTTTTGAGGTTTATAAAATTATAATTTGAAAAATCAAACACTACTTACATAAAGTTTCAAACAAATTTATCAAACACATCGAAACCTGTATTTCTAACCAATTTTCTTAACAAAAATATTTGATCTCAAATTTTATTGCTATAATTATGCGCATAAAATGGTGAATTTCAACAAAGACGATCAATTCGTATTTTGCTACTCGTTGTCTATTTTATTTGAATTTTTATTTATTATATGTAATCATTATAATTAAACATTTTTCAACAAAAAAGTTAAAATTTTTTGTTTTATTGGTAATATTTTACTTTTTATCAACATTTTTCTTTTTTAAATTTAAAATTAAGTCGTTGCATTTTATTAAATATCATAATTGTTTATAAATATTTACAACCCATCTGTCGCGAAAAATTTGCACTTGCCGAATTTATTATTTTAAGAATAATCTATTTTCTTTCCGATTGAATTTAAGAAACAATTCTTCATTTTTTAAAAGGTTAAGGAACATTGTATGGAAAATATGATAATTAAATAAATATTAAATACAATCAATTATAAGTTATATTTATTCTAAAACCGCGAATAATTTTTTTATGCAACTAATTGATTAAAAGTAATTATAAAATTTTAACAACGAAGTTAAAACTTCCACTCGAGTTTGCATGTATGATTAAATTAGAAGGTATAAGCCAATATTAGCAAGTGATTTTAGCATAAAAAATTGTAAACATATTAACAAATATCTAAAAGATAAAACAAATTTATAACATTTATAATAGGATAATGGGCTTAAATATTTTTAACAACGAATTTTTGTATTTTGTTGTTTTGGCTTATTGTAAATATAAAGGGTTTGGCTTTGTTAATATATTGAGATGAATAAGAATGTTATTCAATTTTAATTTACAATAATATTTAATTAGTGCAATTGCTGTGGTCTGAGTTTGTCGGGTTAAAATGCCATCCCGCTGAAAGTTCGTGGGTTGACAAATCCCCAAACTCTAAACAATTCATAAAAAATCATTGCCTGTGAATATTTTGCTTTCTTTTTATATATGTATTTCAGATCCGTTTAAGTGTGTGTGTCCGCACCATGACCAACGAGCGTGCAAACTGTGACGGATAAGCCGTTTTAAATGTATGCTAATTTTTGAACTATAAAATTATATTAATTTTTTTAAAGACAAGAAACACATAGTTTTTGTCAGGAAATCGTATTTTTAAAAGGCATGCAAAATGGACGGTGTTTGCAATTGATGCCGGACCCGCCACGTTCTAATCCGCACAAAGATAAATAGTTTTAATTTGTTTTTGTGCTTTATCTTTTGACTTTTATAGCATTGCATTTCAAATAAATTTGTTGATATTTTTTAAACCATTTAAAACCCATTATTTTTTCATATTACAATTTTAATTTTTTAGATTTGAATAAATTTAACATATCATTTGTAGTTAATGAGCGATTTTATTTTTGATTAATCTTATATTTTTAAAAATTATTTTATTATAATTGAATAAAATGCTTTACTGTTTCAATTTTAATACTTTTTTTAAAGATTAATAAATTCATTATTTTGCTATATTTAAAATTCACTATTTTGACATATTTATTGTATATTTTAATAAATATCTATCTTTAAGTAATCACAGATTTGCTATATATTGGAAATTTTTACTAAAATCTATTATGCTTTTAGACGGTCAGACTGATTTCGCGTTCTCCTGGTTTAAATTTTAAAAAAATTGAACTCCGCGTTTTAACGTTTTTTAGTTCAATAAAGTTAGCGATTGAGTCTCATTCAAATCATAAATATTTTTTTATTGTTTTTAGATGTCTTTAAATATTTTGTTTTTGTTTAAATTTGTTTTGTTATTACTTTTTTAAAAAAATCATGTTTTAATTCGATTTAAACTTTGCACAGAACATTGCGATCTTGACTTGGTCTGGCCAATTATTCAAAAAGATGGGATTGGTTAACAGGACTGTTGTTTTGGCAACTCGGTCATACAAAGTATGCCAAAATCTTTTTGTGATCTTATTGCTAACATAGTTAAGTGATACTTAAAGTGAATGTTATTCGTTTGTCGGTGCTTTTTTTCTAGCGTTTTTATTAAATATAATTTATTTGAAGCAATATTAACACTGCTAAATTAAGAAAAATTTTATTCAGATAAATACAGCACGTATTGATAAATGCCAATAATGTTTATAATACAGTCGTCACCTTATCCTAGTCCAAGCACTTTCCGTATGATTTTAATTATTTTTTCATTTTTTTTAACATAATAAGATTAATGAGTTTTTTATATTTTTAGATCCGATGTTTTCGGCCCTATTCGCATTGGAATTTTTCTTATTTTTAGTTGATAAAATTTTTCCTTATAATATTGTTTTGTTTTAATTTTTAAACTTTACGTATAAATTTAATCTGGTATTTTCATTGTTCATGCCTTATAAGATTAAAATTGTAATTTATGCATATTTCTAGCAAAATAATTTAAAACATTACGGACAGTGTAATCATTTTTTAAAATTGGAAATTAATATTTTCATACTTAATCAATAAATAAGTTTTATTCACTAAATAATCTTAATGGCTAGTTTATCATATTTATTTTACTTTTTAATTGTTAACAATAATTAAAATAGATTGTTTAGATTGATTACAAAAGATATTTTTAAGGCATATTCAAAAAATAATTTGATAAGCTAATTTTGTTGCATTATAGTTACTAATTAGTTTAAACCCAAATAATGCGTTCCGACCGCTTGGATCTCAGCCGCGTTGTTGTTGTTTTCGTGGAAGTGAGCAAATCTACAACCCATAATATAATATAAAATAATGAAGAGCTATACCGAATAAAATTTATATAATATTCTGTTATAAAATAAATTTTGCTATCGACCTATTATTTATAAACCATTAAAGTACATAATTATACAGTCTTTGTTTTTTTAGATTTAAATTATAATCATGTTTAAAATTAAATGATCGATTCTCCATTCAGCATATTGTTTTTTGATTTTTGTTGTTTTTTTTGGTGTTTCATTGAATTTTTTAATTATATGTTTGGGTATTTGTGTATTTTATTTGGTTTTGTTTTAAATTATCCTCAGATGCCAGCATACGTGTCTTAAAGTGTTTGAATTAGCGAAATTAATATCCAGTTTATGTGAACAGTTTTGAATTTTAAGCTAGTATGATGAACCCTTTTTCTGTTCTTTTAACTAAAACTAAATTGACATTTATTTAATATTAGTGCGAAAATAGATAAAGAAATAACATACATAAGATC
The DNA here is from genome assembly GCA_020449905.1 of Globodera pallida. Classification (NCBI taxonomy): domain Eukaryota; kingdom Metazoa; phylum Nematoda; class Chromadorea; order Rhabditida; family Heteroderidae; genus Globodera; species Globodera pallida. The sequence continues at coordinate 1,104,542 of JAIXHY010000021.1, read as the reverse complement.
AATTTAAAAATGATAAGTTTAAATTTTTTGACAAAAAATTTTTTAAAGCCAAACATTCTTTATTTTTATTTTTTTATTATCAAATAAGCAGTTTATTTTTTAACTTTTTATTTTGTTATTTATACCTGATGGAGCATGAGTATTTATATAAATAATTAATGACGCTAACACATTATTTAGAAAGACTGAAAAAACCTTCTAATTTTTTAAGATTTATGAAATTATGCCTAAATGAAGAAGTAAATTAGATAAAATCATTCTAAAAAGCTAATAATATATTCGGTCTTTTTTTGAAATATAACTTTAATAAAAAATTTGGTTTGGATTCAAAATTAGCTTTAAATGAGATGGTTATTAGAAGATTAGTTATTTAGCACAGAAATATTTTATTTCATACAAACTGAAGAACAATTAAACCGTCACCAAAGCCGTCTCAAAAGCCGTTATTACGGATCAAAAATGAAAAAGCAAAATTTTATTAACTATTCTATAATATATTGAATAAGCAGGCATGCCAATTTTGCTTACATAAATTATTTTTGAATAAATCAGCACCAGGCGGCGGAAATGCATAAATATTTTTTTCTTGAGAGTCTCCCATATAAATTTGGCGAGCTGAGAAGCAAAATATAAAAATCTAAATTAATTCTCGAATAAATTATAGATTCTCACTAGGTATATCAAATTTTAAATGGTTTCTGATAAATTTAAATATAAAGTTTTTAAATTAATGATGAAGTGTTATTGAACTGAACCTGCAAATCACAATATAGTAACTTTAATCATAAACTGTTATGAGCCGTCTGAGGAATATAAATGAAAAATATAATTATAAATAAATTCATTTTTTGATTGGAAATTAGTATCAGCATTACGATGAGGCTGCCTTTCTACCAATTTTTTTACAGAAATTTTCTTAACAAACTTAAACATTATAGAAATCCAAATAATAAGTGTAAAGCGGCACTGAACGGGACAAACAACTATTATAAAAAGTTTAAATCATTAAAAATGTTTGAATGAATAAACAAAATGTTACTCAATTATTAATAAAATAATATAAGCAAATAGAAATACTAAGAAACAAAGAAAAAAATCTTAATTTATTGAATAATTTACTTATAATGGTAACATTAAGATTATAAATATAATGCGTGTATTAAAAATAAATCATTATAGTTTCTTTAAAAATTAAATTAAATTAAAAAAATTTTTGATTTAAAAAATCAGCATTTCGACCTGTTCCTGTCCTGTGACAAGATTTTTAATAGTTTTAGGATCAGTTTGAAGTAGGGTTGTCACCCCGACCCCGTCCCCGACCCCGACCCCGCAAATTTAGGCCATTTTTCGGGGTTTTCCCCGACCCCGACCCCGACACTTTTAACCCCGAAAAACCCCGAACCCCATCCCCGACTCGGGGTCGGGGTTAACAGGCGCCGCCGAGAAAATTTTGAATTTTTGATGGAATTTCTTAAGAAAAATAGCCCAAAAAATGCATCGTGGAAGGGCAAAAAAATGATTTAAAAAATCAAATAAGATTTCAAAATTTTCCGGACATTTTTGAAATCTTGATTCCGAGTCTTGACTTGAGACTTTTTCCAAAAAATTTAATTTAGGTTCAGAAAACTAGTAAAAATGAAAATTTTTTAAAACGCTCTGGCGCCGTCTAATCGTTGCATTTATTAAGATGAAACTGTTTTCCTAATATTTGCAATCAATGATAAGTTAAAATATATAAATGGGATTTTTTCAAATTGTAGGAACTCGACTGCATGTTATTTTACTTTATCCGTTCTTGAAAGATTTCTTGATGGCTTAATATTACAATTTTGCATTGATGGAGAGCTTATCAAGATAATTAATCAAGATAAAAATTAAATGTTTTATTTACATTTATATATTGGAAACGCGAATTATTTTACAAATGGTTTTAAAGTCATAATTCTATATATAATTTATAAACTGCAGATATATGATCAATAATTACATGATGTTAATTGTTTCTAAATTCTTCTAACAAAATAAAGGTTGGTTGGCAATAAATATGATTTTAGCTGAATATTAAAAATTCATATTTTACATTTTTTGGTGTGTTAATGTTAATATATTGATTTGCTAAAGGTAATATAATTCGTTCTGGTCTAATGTTTTATTTTCTTAAGGAGCCCAAATTGTTTGTGGCACGTCAATTGGCCTCGGGATGTTCCATTTGTCTCGCGGATGCCCGCTAAAAGAAGTCGAATAGGTTGCAACATTTCTTGTTTGTTGGCCACGTCAATGGCTTTAAAATTAGCTTTCTTTAACATTAATCAATTTAAATGATATTTTTCTTTGTTAATTGGCTTCCCAGCTGTTTGCTTGTTGTGCACGTTGAGGTGCTGCTTCAAACCTCTAAATGCTTTAGAGGAACTTTATTTATGGAAAATAAGATAATTATTTTTGTATCTAAATTGGCAATTCTGATAGAAGCAAAAATTTCAGTTTGATTGATTTGAAAATTTTTTTATTTAGTTCATTTTTTTGGTGAAATCCCTGAATTTAATCAAAGGGGGTTTTTAATATATTTCTTATTGTCTGCAAATTTATTCGTTTCGTTAAATTTATTCCGCTGTGTTTCGTTGTTTGGGTGCTCTGTTATAACAAATAATTCTATCTGCATTTAATAATATACAGCGTGGCATTAAACAGAGCCATTTCGTTTCAATTGACATCATAAATTCGGCAAAATTGTTTAAATTAATTCTCTTGTTATTTTTTAAATACTTTTCTGCTGCTCTTTGATCTTTTAAAAAAAAAAAAATTGATTTTAGAAATGTAAAAATGTAAATCGATCGCAGCCCTATTTTGTTTGATTAAGGTGTTGCTATGGACAAATTAAGGTTCTGCCTTCCGAGAAAAAAACATCATTCGCCGGCGAAATTTTCGGTTATTACCAAGTTTAAACAATGATTCAATAGGCGCGTTAAATAAGGGGGTTCATAATGTTCGCAACGGAAGAGATTACCAAGACCAACAAGGGGAAGACCAACAATGGGCACAGTGGCTGCATTCCATCCCTAGCGTAAATTATCAATACAAAAAATTTAGAAATTGAGACTAGTCCTAAAGTTATAAAAATTTAAAAACGATGAATTTAAAATTAATATGCTTTACCGTATATTTACAGAACTGTCAAAAATTTTAAAAAAATAGGAAGCATTAAAATATGGATGACGCTGATACAAAAGTTGGATAATAAAGAATAAAAAGGCCGAGCAAAAAATAATTAAAAATTTTTGTTAAAAATATTAAAATAAATAAAAAGAATAAATTGACAAACAAAGTACTTACTAAATAAATAAAATCATTTCTAAGTTAATATGAAGGGCAAATTAAAAAAATTTTCAGTTACATTAAAGTTGTATATATTTCAAATTCAAATCGGAAGCAAGTCTTAAGAATAAAATAAATTTAATGCCAAACCAATTCTTAACTAATTTAATTTTCTTAATAAAAGAATTAATTCCTATTTAAAGAAAAGTTTTATTCATTTGTACAAAGTAGACAGACATAAAGCTTTTAGGAAATTAAATATTATTACGGAAAGATGACACGGAAAAACATCCACTTGATTATAGCACCTATATGTATAGACCTCGATGTCTTTCATAATATTAGATTCAAAAAACCCTAATAGGTATCTAATTTATAGGTTTAATCACTAAATACAAAGCAATTAAGTTTAAAAATTAATGTATAATAAAACAAAAAAATATTATTTGGGCCTTAAAAATAAATCACATCAGATTTCAGTCAGTAGACTGTGACCTTATTAAGAAAAAAAGATATATGTAAAAGTCTTAATTTAATAAAAAAGTAAGTTTAACACTCTAAAAGATTAAGAAAGGTTTTAATTATCTAAACAATTCATTCGTCAAATTAATGTGAAAATTAATTAAAATTATATAAAATAATTTCTAAAGAGTTAAAGCGAATTTTCTAAAACGCGAATAAACGATCAAAATTTAAATATAAAAATGTGTAAATATTTTTTATAAAAAAAGATTTATTGCGTCTCCAAATAAAATTAAACAAAAAAATAATCACTGAGCAAAATAATTTATGGAGATAAAACAAATTATCAAATCAAGAACCCATAGAATATAACAAAAATTAAGATTTTTGGTGGTGCTAAATACAGATGCATCGCTTCTGTACAAGTGAAATTAATACAATCAATCTAAAAACGTTTCCGAGCAACAAAATTGAGACATATGATTAATTTAAAAAATAAAAGTTAATAAAATTTTTCCCAAATAATCATTGACCGACCACCTTTATGCCCTGCCATTTTTATAATAGGCTCTTTATAAGCAAAATAGCTGCGGAAAAATGTTTAAAAAAATAATTTATATATTTATTTATAAATCATATTTACACAAAAATTTTCATTAAATAAGATGTCGACTTAAAGAATGTATTTTATTAAAGTAAAACCCTGAAATTAATAAAACTAATTATTATAAATAAAATAAAATAAAATAATAAACCGATTCTTAAAAGCAATCCTTATTTTTACATTGTATGATTTACAAATACAGACATGTTTTAGCTGCTATAATCAAAGGTCTGATATTGGTGCAGTAATTTTTAATGATAATTAACAAAGCTGAAAATAATTAAATAACTTAGAATCTGCGTTTTTAAAAATTTAATTTAAACTAACTATGGTAAACAAAAATAATAAAATATATCCCGTTAAACAATTTGACGCCAATTCGTCAAAGATAAATGGAAAAAACATTTTTATTATAATTTTTAATAATTAAATATTGGAAGCTAAATTTTTAAGCAGTTTCCGTGAACAAGGACACCGGGACGTTTAAAATTATTATTGACCCAAGCTGAATAAACAAAGAGAAATTGTCTATAAGATAAAACTTTAAAAATTCTATAACAAAGAAGTTACTGAATACATAAATAACTAATCTCATAGAATAAATGTGAATCATTACATATAAATCTTTTTTTTTAAATACATATATAGCGAAAAAGTCAATATGTGCAGGAGTGAAAAAGAATAAAAAATATTTATGTTTTTATAATAAAGATTGCATTAATAATGCATTCATTATATGCATTTAAACATAAATTGCAAAACAAATCAAACATTAACATTTCATTAACATAAACTTGAAGTATAAATATACATAAGAAATTAATTTACATATACTGTATAAAACATAAAGAAAAATTACGCTTCTTGCATCAAAGGGGTTCAAGTTTTAAATATAAAAGATATAAAGTTTACCTAAAATGAGAACCAACAAAAATATTCCTCCTGAGCTTCTTTTTGAGTTAGTAAATGTCATACCATTTCATGTCCGGTGGGCCAGAGACAGGTTTCCTTTGCTTTTGATAAGCTTACTGTCACAGTTCATAACGAAGAAAAATTATGAATTAGCAAGGCACGCATCGGCCTGATAAAGATTTTGAATATAAATTTAAAATTTATCGATAAATAAATTAGCTTATTTAATTTTCTAAAATTAAATTTAAAAGCAAATTTAACAATTTTTCAAACAGAAGCGTCTTTCAAAGCGATTAAACCATGATTGTGCGGAATTTGATAAGACATTTAACAATTTTACTACCTTTAATTATCATTGCATATTTGAATATAAATTGATAATAAGACAGCGCCTGAAATTAAAATTTTCCGAGCAGTTTTTGTCGAGATTATAAAAAATTATTAATTTAATATTTAATAAAACAATTTGTTATTATATTTTTTAAATAATTAATACCATTTGGATTTTTTGCTTTATATTATTTGGTATATTTTTTGTATTTTACATTCGTACTTTTTATGCGCGGTTGTCTTCTTCGGGTGCATGCAGATATTGTTTTTTAGTTTTTTTGCTTTTGTTAGGTTTTCTGTCTTTTTGGAATTCAAATTTAGCAAAAATTATGAGAAGAGTTTGCGCTTAGCCTTTGTAAATAAGTTAAAATTTTAATGTTATTTTGAATAAAGTTTTTACTGTTTTGTCTTAGTCAATAACACGTAAATATTAATATTTTAAGATATTTTTATTTCTTTTAAAAACGCGTATTTAATTAAGCCTGCTCAAACATAAAAAAAAATTTGCCAATATTTTATTGTGTCAAGGTATTCCTATAATTTAATTTTAAGCTAGTTATGTAAAATTGTCTATTTTATTTTTAATAATTAAATACGCTCATTTTTAATAAAATTTTATTTTTTTAAAAAACAGATTGGTATTGATTTTTTCATACCCATACTTATTTAATTTTGAATTTATATGTTTTTTGTCAACATTTAAATTCACGAGAATGTTTGTATTAAGGCTGACTTTACATTTATATATTAATAATAAGAGTCTTAGACGCAACCAAACTATGCCTAAATGAAAACTCTTTTTCCGCAAATGATTTTTTTAACAAATTTTTATAACTTTTTTACAAATTTGCCATATTTGCATTGTTTAACTCTATGCTTGATTGACTGCTGATGGCGTTTTCTCGCTTTCGGACTCCGGATGATTATTTTAATTTGTTTTATTGATTTGTAATTAGTTAATGTTAATTAAAATACATTATAAACATGATTATTTTTGTATTTTCTCAATTGGGTATGAAAGTGATATTTTATAAGTTTACATTTGTTGTGAAATTGCCATTTACAAAGATTATGAAATTAGTGTTCGGCACGGTACGGTAATACCGCGGTATTTTTCGGTATTACCGCGGTATTTTTTTCGGTATTTATACCGAAATACCGATACCGATAAAAATTTGAGATTTCGGTATTTTTTCGGTATCGGTATTTTTTCGGTATTATACCGAAATACCGATACCGAGCCATCTCGAAATACCGCGGTATTTTTCGGTATTTCGGTATTTTGAAAATGGATACTTTTGAACGATTTTATTTAACTCGGCACTAGTTTGGTGTAGTGGTGAGTGGTGTCTCTCTTGAGGAGTCAAGCGGGGGGTTCGGATCCGCACCGGTGAAACTATTTTTTTTGATTTCGGTGAGCATTATATGGTGGAGAAAACAATTTCTAAAAATTTTACAAATATTTCAGATTTTTATAATATTTTGGTGGTGATGCACGAGAGTCTCGGTCTCGAGTATCGACTCTAGAAAAGGTTTTTAGGTCTCGTGATCGAGTCTCGAGATAAAGTATCGGGCTCAGTATCGGAAAATTTTGGGTCTCGTGCATCACTACTTTGGCAGTATTTACAAATTTTTAGAATTTTAATTTTTTGCTCAGCAAAAATTGGGTGAATTTTTAAGGAATGAACTCTCAGCTTAAAGTTGAGATATTCAAGTGAAATAAAATCTAAAAAATTCAAAAAATTAATCTTTTTTTTAAAATTTAAATGTGTGACATTTTTGTCAAAATTTAATTTTCTCAAGGGTCAACCTTTTGGGTTTATCAAAAAAAGTTTCTCTTCAAACTCAATTGAAATGAACCCGGAAAACGCTGAAGCTTATTACTCAACAAAACATTGCCAAATAATCAATTATGAATAAAAAGTTTTGTTTATTTCAAAATGAAATTCAAATTTCCAAAAAAATACCGAATACCGGTCGGTATACCGAATTTTTTTGACCGGTATTTTTCGGTATCGGTATTTTTTCGGTATTTTACCGAAATACCGATACCGAAAAAATTTTGAGATTTCGGTATTTTTTCGGTATCGGTATTATACCGAAATACCGATACCGAATACCGAGAAACCCCATTTGCCGAACACTAGTTACAAGCATATTGTCATTGGCGACCAAAAATTGACGAGAGCACAATAAATTAGATATAATCAATTAAAGCAACACAACCACGCATAAATTAATTTAAAAACTGCATATAAAAAAAGGGAGGTAACGGGAAAAAAACTATTAATAAAGGTTTATGAATGTGCATAAAATCATTTAGAATCATTCCTATTATTAAAATAAAATAATTACAATGATAAAGCAATAAATAAAAAGTAATAAAAAATAAAAATGTGTTACCAAAGTTTGAATATCTAAAAAAATCAATTAAAAAGTTATTATAAATATAAAAGCGGCAATGTACGCCGGCCCTTACGACGCTCCGCACAGTTTGCATTAAAGGAACATGTAATAATATCATTATTTTGGGACAAATGTATGATATAATTTAATAAATATATGCGATTATTCATAAAATTTTTATTTAAATGCAAAAATAATAAATTGATGCCTTAAAAGATTGCTATAATTTGAATATTAATATTATTTTATTAAATAATCATTTTTAACAAAACCAAATATGTGAAATAAGTTTTTTTAAATGGTGGTGTGTTTATTATTTTTCCTCATTACATTTTTTTATGTTTAAAAACCCGATAAAAATTAAAATATAATAAAATTATGTTCTATGTTGGTTTTGGTCCGTCTCTTATCATAATGTTTAATTACTTTTAGTTTGTTTTTATAAAATATGACTATTCAAATATGAACATAGAATATGAGAATTTTCTTTCGACAATATAGTGAGTGCAATGGCATGTATATATTTTAACAAGAATTGGATTACAATTTTTTTAAAATTATTTAATTTTAAAGGTTTATTTCACATCTAAAAAATGTATTTATTGATTTATCATTTTTTATTGGGGTTTTTTAAAAATTTTACTTGATCATTTTTTGTTAAATCCAATTTATAGCTTCATTGAATCTGTTTTCAAAAATACTTAATCAAAATTTGTTTACTTTTTTATTGTTTGGATTATTTATTTGAAATCAAAAGTCGCAAATGTTTATTAAATTTGTCCAAACAAATGTTTCAGACAAAAAATAAATAAATGACATAATTCAGAAGATTCATTTAAAATAAACACCAAAAAACCTCAGAATTGCCATTCACAAAAGAACAACCAATTATAACATAGAAATTTAAAATACCCGCGGTGAATGAAAAGCAGCAGGCGACGCTCCATACACACTCATAGCGTTGAAGCCGATCTCTGTGTTAAATATTCAATTGGTTTAAATTAACGCGAAACTAAAGAGTAAGATTAAAGATTTCCCCAAAAAAAATTAAACAAATATTTAGTTAACACAAATAATCAGAAAGTCAATTTAAAAAAATAATGCAGTTCAAAGACTTTTCAAAGCCTCAACTTAAACACATGAAAGCGCCAGAATTAATCCCGAGACGCCCACATAACAATAATAACAACAAGTATAACCTATAAAAAAGAACATGTTTTTGAAAATTAAAAAAAAGTATAAATTATATTAAAAAAGAAATGCATAAGGAGAATATCTATAGTTTAAAGTCAGTTATAAAAACATAAAATATTATATATTTATTAGGTTTAATTATATTCTTTGAGTTAATTTAAATGTTTGATTCTAGACTAAACAGTTTAACTTTAAAAACGCATAAATTTAAAATAAAAAGTTTTTATGTAAAATAATTTGTCAATAATTAAAGTAAGCAATAAAAATTGTTTATTTTGATTTCTTCAATTATTTTAATTTTTTGTTAGCTTTCTTTTATCAATTAAATTTTATTAGTTTTTTTTCAATGTTTTAAAAGTATATTATATAAACAATTAATACTAATAAAACGGTTTTTATTTATTACCAAATATTTACAGTCATACGTAAAATTTGGTAAGTGACTGTTTTGTTAAATTAATTGTATATAATAAAATTAAGTTTTTGTGGAAATTATACCATTTCAAATATGTTTTTAATCTATTTTTTTGTATTTTCTTTTAGTTTATCGAAATGTTTACTTAGATATTGTTAAACTTTGCCGTTTGCTTTATCATAAAAATGTAAGTTTGTATTTTTGTCAAACATAATTTAGTCAAAAAATTACGAAATATTGAAATTCAAATTTATTAAGGAATATATTATAATAAAGACAAAAAAATTTATCTAATTAAATTACTTAATCCGCAGCTTACATAAGAAAGGTACATTTTGCAATCAATAAAAACGCAAATTACAAATAAAAATAGTATCTGATTTATGAAAATTCTTAAATTGGAAAAAACGAAATCATTTTAAATTATCAACAATAAAGAAGAACTACGCGGAAAAGAAGGAACTATTAAGGCAAAATTATTTAAGGTATTACATAACCCACGGAATAATGCGTGCATTTATTATCAAACCAAAAACAATTACAGAAAATCTCTTTATCAACAAAATTTAATAATTATTTAAATTAAAGGTTTGATCATCGTTTTTGAAAAACGCTCTTTTCAGCAAAACGCTGCCTTGCGGATAAAAACAACACTTATTAACTGTTAAAATAACTATGCAAAAAATTATTACCTCGGTAAAATAAAAAAGCGATCTAATTTATTTATTAATCATAGGTATATCATCAAACACCACAACTAGATAATCAATCATATTTAATTAAACAACTAAATTTTTTATTTTCAGCTATTCTATTTTAAGTTAGCAAAAAATTTTATCTTTGTAAACATTTGGGGGATTTGGACCATTCTTGGCTTTGGGGAGATTCGAGACACTTTTTGCTGTGTGGGGATTCGGACGGGGGGGGGGGGTTTCGACGGTAGCCGATGGCGTGTACTTTATTTTTATTAAACTTTACCATGTCTGCAATGCGTGTCACTGTGAGTGCGCGTAGCGACGGCCGAAAGCAGATTTAATTTGACGTAAAATAAAGTTGATGTCTTAAAGTTTAATTCATTTATTTACAATTAGAAAAAATTAACAAATCTATATAGTTTATAAAAGGAAGTAAAATTATGATATTCACTATATAATAAAGTAAGCTAAAATAAAAAATTTTATCATACAATAAAATAAATTATAATTGGAAACCTTAAAAGTACAAATAATTTGTTCAGAACCTTACACATAATATTTGGAATAGTTTTTTCATAAAATATTGAAGAAGTGAAATATAACAAATTGCTTTATATGGTAATACATACATATGAGATATTGTTTTTAATTTTATTTATTATTAAGCAACAATATAATTATGTTTAATTTATAAAAAAGTTTAATTAATCATTCAAGTCTTCAACATTGAAGTGCTTTATTTTCATAAAATAAAAGACTATTTCAAATCAACATATTTTACAACTTTAGTATTTAACTTGGATTTCAATCTACTGGAATTTTTTTCTGTACCTTTACTGCGCTTTTTATTCATTGTAAAGCGTTTTCAATTTTTCCCCGTCCCGCAACTTATTGAAATTCCCTTTCCCGCAATTTTTATTTTACCGCCGGTCTGTTGATACGGTCCAAAAGTCTCAGATGCAGATCCCAGGTGATTCCTGCCATAGGAGATGTCTGCGACGACGTAAGCAGTTTAGCATTTAGGTAAAAGATCCCATATTTACCATATTTATTTTTAATTTTTGTATGCAAATTAATTAGGCCATTCATTCTATTAATTACAGCATTTATAAAAATTCCATATAAATAAATCTACCGGTCGCAAATTTAAGTTCAAATATTAAAATTGATTCTTCCAGAAAGCCTGCGCAGTGTATTATTAGTGAAGCATGAAAAGCTTGAATTGTTCCAAGTCACCAAACATGCAAATAAAATAATTCTTGATCTGGAGATTAGGCAAGAGCTGAAGAAAATGCGGGGTTTGCTTGAAAGAGCAACCCCAAGCATAAGTTTGTATTATGTAATGAAAAAATAAATTCGTAAATTTTTTTACCTCAAAGAAAAATAAAAGAATATATCAATATAAATTATAAATAACCTTTCGTTAATGCCAAAATCGGATTCTAAAATATTGTAAAATGAAACATGTATATTTAATCGTCAAAAATCCTTTAATGCTTGATTTTTTTTACCCTAAAATTAAAATTGGTATTATGTTAATTTCATAAAAAAAATTTAATAAAGATTGGAGAATCGATTGTCAAAGCCGTCAGTTTCCGAAATAAATTATAATTCTTTTTTGTTTCGCCAATTAATGGCTACAACGTCGCATTACATGTCAAAAAAAAATAACTTAAAAAACCAAAAAAAAAAGCTATTCATAAAATTATTGAGTTACGTTTTTGAAATTTTTCCCAGTCTCGCAACTCTTTGAAATTCCCTTTCCCGCTTTTTATTTTACCGTCGGTCTGTTGATACGGTTCAAAAGTCTCAGATGCTGATCCCAGTCAATTCCTTCTATAGGAGATGTCTGCGACGAATAAGCAGTTTAGTATTTAGGTAAAAGAATGCCATATTTAGCGTTGCTTTTGAGCTAAAATTTCACGCTCTACAACTGACCCTTCGTATACTTCTGTTATGAACGCTTCTTTGAGTTCGAACCTTCCAAGGCAATTGAATTCCTTAGGGACCCGGGGTTTTCTCGCTCTTGCCGTAGGAGAATACAGGCCAGATTAAAGAGGCAATAATTCTCGGATGAAATTTGTTCCTTTCTCGGGAATTGATCGAACAGTTGACAAATGCTTGAACGGAGTGAATGAATGAGTGCTTCTCGGGGCAATTCACTATTAAATATTCATTTGCTGTTCCTTTCCGCTGAGTCATTCCGCATTATTCGCGCTCGCTTCGCTTGTTCTTTGATCGTCACTGCCTCATAGTCAGTGACACTCCCCCGGCAGCGAAGCTCCCCCTTCGCCTTCATCGAGTGCCAGTCGAAGCATGGTAGAGAAGAATCGCTCCATTGCCAACAGCATCAGGGATAGTGCCGGGTTCTTCAAAAAATAAAATGTTCAAAAAAGTAACTAAAACAATTTTTAGATGGATGATTCCCAAATTACTCTCGCCGCCTGTCTCTCTCTTTTTAGCGTACACTATTTCTTCAAAAATAAATGTTCAAAAAAGTAACTAAAACAATTTTTAGATGGGGTGCGTTGATTCCCAAATTACTCTCGCCGCCTGACTCTCTAATGTCCACCAAGCCCCTCAAGTTCAGGCAATACCTCAAGGGGCATAGCGATCTGTATCACTTTTTCAGCCATCATGATTTTTTTTGCTTTTGGTACCCTTTGCGCTATTTATGCACACTATTTCTTCAAAAAATAAAATGTTCAAAAAAGTACTAAACAATTTTTAGATGGGGTGGGTTGATTCCCAAATTACTCACGCCACCTGTCTCTCTCTTTTTAGCACACTATTTCTTCAAAAATAAAATGTTCTAAAAAGTAACTAAAACAATTTTTAGATGGGGTGCGTTGATTCCCAATTTACTCTCGCCGCCTGTCTCTCTCTTTTTCTAATGCATTTCTTCAAAAAATAAAATGTTCAAAAAAGTAACTAAAACAATTTTTAGATGGGGTGGGTTGATTCCCAAATTACTCATGCCGCCTGTCTCTCTCTTTTAGCACACTATTTCTTCAAAAAACTTTATTTGTGACTTTATGAGTGAAAATGTTATTTGTTATACCAACAAATTAAATTTGCTTCAATATACAACACGCATTCCATCTAATTCCTGACGAACCGATTAAACTAATAATAATAAAAAATTATTATTATATTCACATTTAATTATTGCTATGTTACAATTTATTATTAAATTGTTTTTGCTCACCTTTTTAAAAATAAATTATTTCTTTGAATTATTTAATTTTTTTGATTGGTCGCTTATAAAACTTAAGAAGAAGTGATATTATTAGTCTCGTTTTTATTATCTTTTTGCATATATCTCGTCAAAAGTATGCCATTAAAACGTCACCCTTTGCAAATTTATAATACATAAATAATAAAATTGTATTTTTAATAGTTGAATTGTCGGTGAAGCACGATAAAAGACAATATTTGTATTTAAATTTGTTAGGCATTTTAAAATATTATTGGGCAATTGATAATCTATTCGTGGTATTTTTACTTCCTCTCCGTTGCATTTCTTAAAATAATGCTTTTCATATTATGTTCGCTCGCTTTCGGAAATTTTCACAACATTGAATTTGTTAAGGTTTAGAGTAATCAATTTGTAGACTTATAACATAGTAATTTCAAAAATTAATTCATATATTTTTGCTAAAGTTATTTATCAATTGTCAGCTAAAAAAATTTATTTTACAAAAAAAGGGCATTATAATTTATCATTACCAGTAAATTTTATTAGCAAAGGTAGAGGTTTTTATTTTTTTAATCATGAAGAGGTGCAATTTGTACAAACTAATTTTGGTGGGTTTATAAAAAACATTCAATAAAACTTGGTTTGGAATGGAATTCAATTATAATTTCAGCAAGATTTTTTTGAACCTGGAAGTTTCTACCAAAAAATTTTTTTTTTAATTTTGAACACAGCTAGAAAAAATATTGTATCGTATCGTATCGTAATCGTAAAATCGTCATTTTTGCCATAGCGTGTATCGTAAAAAATCGTATCGTATTTGTTGTATCGTAAATAATTTTTGTTTTTAGTTAAATCTATGTATTAATCGTTTTATTACTATTCGAATTCTTAAATATTTTCTGCACTTAGAAATATTTATACTTAAAATTAAAACCTAGTTAAAATAAATTTAAGCTTCGTTTGACCTGCAATCATATTTATTTTTATTATATTATTATTATGTAAATAATTAGGCTCTTATTTAGCTGAATTGTGATATTAATATTGTATAAATAACTTAAAATTATAGGAAAAAAGAAAGCTTTCTGGTTAAGTTATAATTACGGCTCAAATTAATATAAACAATTTCTTCAGCAAGCCACTCCGATTAGCATTTTTAAAACTATTATATTATTTTTAATTAACTTTTGAAATTTAATATTAATTTTTATTATAAATAAATCATATAGTTGCCCTTTCCAAATTTTTGTGAGGCGTGATAATAATTTTCTTGTTTGCAAAACTTCATTGCAGAGTAGACAACACATACGATCTTATTAAATTTACGCGTGAAGAGAATTTTGCGATTGCTTGGCAGCAAATTGTTAGATAATTTTTGCATTTATTTAAGTATGTAAAATGCTTTTTCAATGCTATATAAATAATGTTAATTTTTTCTCGCATTTTTTGTGCATTGTGAAACTTAAAGCCGTTTTATTAAAATTTTGCGTCGAACTAATGATATCAAAAAATTACCATAATTATTAGTGCATCAGCGAGCTTATTTGCTATAAATAATGCTATTTACTTTATTATAAATGGTGTAAATATATATGTATTTTATACTGCAGAACTGCAGTTTTTAATTCAGTCAAAATTTATTAGTACAAATTCTCTGTTAAAATTTTTTTTAAATATTGTGTTAGCATATTTGGTGATTTTTAATAATTTATTAATTTGTCTTATTTCACTATTTTACGTATGGATAATTTCATTGGAGAATAATAAATGGTTTGAAAATATAAAAATTTATAAATGTTTTCAAATAATACACAAATAGAAATACAATATAAATTTTCGCTTACTTTATTTATTTGCAATTTTATTGAACCATTTTTTTTGCAATATTTATTTTTGAATTAACTTGCATACAATGTTCTTATAAATCTTTATAAATAAAGTATATTCGATTCAAATTCTCTTTTTTTGTAATCGCTGTCATTTGCTAGGTATAACATCTTTAAAATAACGATTAGGTGAATTTGCGTACAATATAAAATTGATTTTATTTTCGTTCAGCCATTCCAGGAGTGCTGCTAGAAGGGCCAACGCCAATGGTGCCGGATTTCCGCTTTCTCCTCTTAATATATTTGACTTCCTGCAAACTTCTTTCACTAATTATAAATTAATTTTTGTCTTAATGAATTCAGAATATAAATTTTGTTGTTTTTTGATTTCAGTTGATTTTTTTACTTTCATTGCAAAAGATGACTTATTGTTCCATTTCCGGTTATACACGGATCTCGCGCACGTGCTGCAAAGCACGTCGGACGTCTCGAGTGGCAAGAATTGGCGGCGCGTTTCGCCATTATTAAAGATAATATAATATTTATTTATTTTGTGTATTTTTCAGAAAAGGTGTTATTTAAGTTAACTCATTTAAAACAAAAAACTTTTATCTAGTCACAAATTAATTACATATTGCAAATAAAAAAAAGCCTACATTTTTGTAAAAGAACAAAAACTAATGTTTGGTTTAACAAATTTTTATAAAAATTGACATTTTTTTCTGACATCAAGTTTTATGTTTTCCAAATAAATTTTTAATTTGCTTTTAACTTTATTATTATTAGGTTAGATTAATAATCAATTAACTTATTATGCCCAGAATTCTGCAAACAAAAAGTTTTAGTAACAGCATAAGTTTAAAAATAATTAATTTAATGTTGGATTAGTTTTTCATACTTTATATTTCGTTTTATTCGATTAATATACATGTAATTTAAAAATGTTTTTTGTATTTAAATGAATAATCAAGTTTATTAGTAATATTTATTCTTACTTTTTTTAAAAAATAAAAATATTGATATAGTAGATTTTTAAAATATCTGTAATAATCTATCTTGGTAAATTTTTTAAATTATGCTTATATTAAGTATTAATATTCGTTTTTTATTTAACTAAATTTCCTCATGGTTTATACGGAGGGGCAAAGAATGTTTAAAGCGAACGGTTTGTTTTACTTTCCAGTTTCGAAGACCTACTTATATTACCTTTTTTTTCGATTTCGTGTCTTCAACTTACTTACAAGATCATTAATTCATCATTGGCCGGTCGCTGTGAGTACAGTTAGCAAAGTAATCATAATAATTTTGCGACAAAAATTTATGTAACACTCTAAGTATATATATTATTAAAAAAAAACAAATATGGTAAAAAGAATATATATTTTCAAGGGCGAGATATTCAAATCAAACTTAAAGAAATGAAATGATTAAAAATATAATATTTATTAAACCCAATAAAGATAGTATATGATATAATTTTGGCCTTTATAAGCACGGATTAATTAATGGCTTATTAAACCAATAATAAAATCTTAATATTTCTTTGAAATATATATTTCTTTAAAATGTTAAAGCATTTAGGGGCGCCGTGCGCGGGCCGCCATCCACAAAAAATACAAATAAAAATAAAGAAGAATAACTAACATCTTTTGAGGTATTTTAGCTGTCCACCGAAGAATGTATAAGGGCACATGCTCAACAAACGTTCAAAAACAAAAATAGATAAATTTACAAACCCATTTAGTTTAATTTTTTAATAAAATTTTGCGTAATGATTTTAAGAGTAAAATCTAAAAGGTAGTAAAATAAAAACAATAATAACAAATTTTATATTAAAATACTCTTTACATCTCTTTCTACAAAACAAATATAATAAAATTATTTAAAATGATTAGATTAAGCTTATTATTTATGAATTTTTTTAAAAACGCGTAATAAAATTATTATATAACTTTCAAAATATATGCTTTCTTCTTTTTTCATAAAAAAGAATATCCAGTATAATTATATTTTTATTACGAATAAAATTATTTTGTAACTAACAAAACAAATGAAAATTTAGGTAATATTAATGTCAAAACAAACTATAAAAAACTAACAATGTGAATAAGAAGAGATTATTGAAGAGGGCTGAACCTTTTGATCATGCCGCCCACAAAGACAAACCCTATTGTGGCCTTTGATCATGCCGACCCAAAGCCAAAACCTTTGAAGGGGTTCAATTCTTTTTGATCCAACCGCCAAATTTGCGGGGGCGGGCCGAAACCTGTCGATCCCTAAACCGGCCGGGTACCGACCGCCCATTGATCGTGCCGCCCAGGGCCTATTGAGTGATGGGTTTGGAAAAGGCGCGGCCGATTTTTATTTAAACACTCAAAACCTATTGGGCCCGTTGCCAAATCCAAAATTCAACTTTTTCCTCGCCGTCCCTCAAGGTCATTTCGGCACCTTTTGTGACCTTTTGCATCAAATACAGACGCAGCTTATTGTAACCGTGGCCATGGAGTCCACAGAGACCCGATCCGAGACAGATAACTTAGCTAAAAACCCCCAATATTTTTTTTAATTTGAATTTTCTTTTTTGAAATAAGGATTGTTTTAACGGTGTAAAACTAAAAATTTTAAATAAGTGCGAAAACGCTTGGATTTGTTAACAATAAAAACAAAGCGTTGAACACAATGAAACCCAGGGTAATAAAAAGCTAAACGAATAAAACTTTAAAAATTATACTATTTAAATAAAAGATAAATAAGGCTCAATTTATACTATCTGGCGCAATAAACGATAAATTATATCAAAAGATGAAACTATTTTTAAATACATTATTAAAAGCAATTAATATTAAGTAAAAATATGCAAATTAATGAAAATTGCAAACTCATATACTTTAAATCGCATCAAATATTCAAAATGCTAATAAAATCTGTATATTAAAATATATTTCATTGAAAAAAATAATACCTTTTAAAAATCAAATAATTTTTCAAAATGTCTAGCTTCGGCAAATTAAAAAGTTGTTAGAATTCGTTAAGTTTTGGTGGTTGAACAAATAACTATCGCGCAAATCATTTTTGGCTTTTTGCCCATAATCAAGATTCAATCATCGCCGTTGAAGTTGGTTTGCGGATCAGCTGAACATCTTCACCTCGTGTTGAACAAAACATTACAAAAATAAAATGATTTTGAAAACTTTAAAGTGATTACTTTTACAAATATACCGTTTTTATTGTGAAATTTTGATCAATTCGATAGTAATAATTTTTAGTAATGCGTCATTATCTGGCAAGGGGTCCTAAAAAATTAGCTTCGAAGGCCTCATGTGCCAGGCGTAATTTAATTTTTTAATAATAGTTTAATGAAAATTGAATTAATTTAAGTTTGGAACTTCCATGATCTCCAGTGCTCAAAAAATGTTAATAAAATAACTTAAACCTCTTTTTTAATAGAATTTAAAATTTTTTTCTATTATTTTCAATTGCATTTATTATATTGCTTTTTAATTAGATTTTGGTTTTAATTAGCAGCTATTTAAATTAGATTAAAATATTATCGTTTATATCAGAGTTATTGTTAGGTTACAGTATTGTTATTTTTATTTAGTTTAGCAAATATTAAAAGTGCTCGCTTTTGAACAAACCTGATCCAACTTGGCCTTTTCAATTTTGCTGTTGCTCAGTTCCGCATGTGAGCTTTCGTAAGTTATATATTTTTACATTTAATAATAATCGAATTCAGCGATAAGCTCTAATATATAATTAATTTAGATACTGGCAATGCTTAGCATTTTAATTTTATACATAGTTAATTTTTTATTAACTAAATGAATTTTTATTGGGCCGCAAAATCTTAATTTACTTTATTTTTAATCTCAGCTTTAAAAATAGTATCCTTTTGATTAAATTTACAGTTTTCTTGAAGATTATCCTCGTTAAAATTTCTTTAACCTCAGATGGGGCAATAAAGATTTATTACATTATATTATTATTATTTTCTAAATTCTAAATTGAATAATCTTTTTTCGGCCTGAAGTCAATAAATAGAATTTTTATTTTAATTGCATACACAGCTTTTCTGGACCACCTAGATGAAACGACCCCGCTCGCGTTATAAGCCTCCAAAACGTAGGCCCCTCCACCCGTGACCGAGCCAATGGTCTTCAAACTTCGATTCATCTATTTCTACATGATTTGGACTGCTCGCTTTGCATCAGAGAAAAAACCTCCCGGACAATTTATTGATTTGGTATTTTACTGTGGATGTTTTTTAAATAAAAATAGACAATGGTTAACTAATCAACTTTGATTTAATAAATAATTATTTATTTTATAACTGATTTTTTATAGTTAGTGTTAAACGACCTTTTATCATTTTAAATTATAGTTAATATTTTTATTTTAAAATTATTATCTGTTTAAAATTAATATTTAAAGATTTAATATAAAATTTTCTTCAGAATAATACAAAATACATAATAAAACTGGAATTCATATTTTTTGTTTATCTACAGTTCAGATTAAAGCTAGTTATAAAACGGAATAAATGTGATGCTGTTTTTTAAAACTTGTTTGCTATTTTGTTAAAATATTTTAATAAAAATTTGCTGCCGTTAAGGTGTTTCCCGTTCGCTGTCGTGGGCAGTTGTTGATTCATTTTTGCTAATAACAATAATTATAAATGAACAAATAAATCATTGAATTTAATTATTATGACAGAAAACTGTAACAATTAAGAAATTAAGTCTTTATTTGTATTATTCATATTAAATCTTATAACATAATTAAAAATAAAACAACTATATATAAATATTGAGTAATATGCCCTCTTTATTGCTTATGAATTATACTAAATTACTTATGCTTGATATCAAAATCTGCTTGAAATTGAGCGCAAATTTATTATTAAACATTTCATCTGAAGCCCTTAAACAACCAGCAGGCCTTGAATAAGCAGTGAATATAATTAATTCATTTAACATTTTATTATTTTACTACAGTTTAATATTATACTTTATGGCAAATTTATTTTATTAACAGAGCTAATGTTTTATTAACTTTAATCTTTTTAACATTTATATTAAAGTATAAAATTGGTTATGATTTTGATTTTTTCCTGACTGAATTCTTGTTAACATTAAAAGATAGAATATTCGAACTTTTTTTACACCTTTACAATTATTCTGTAATAATTTTACATTATTTGGTTATATTAAAGTATCTTGAGACTTTTATATTTATTCACTATTTATAATTTTTAGAAAATTAATTAGTAATTTAAACGGTTAATTTTTTGAATCTTTATTATTTTGCTACCATTTACAAAGATTTAGGATTATATTCCATTTTGCGAAACAGTTGCTTTTGCATTGATATTTTAATCTCTTTATCGTTACGGCATAATAAAAAACATTTTAAATAAAAACGACCTACAAAAAATAAATGTTTTTTATGAACAGTCAGTTATTTTTAAATAAATGACAAAGTAAATTACCATTTAATTTTGGCAATTTTGTTATCCAACTAAAAATAGTTTTTTAATTAGATTGAGAATGCTTTCATAATGGGATATTGAAAACGTTAAGTTTTTTAAAACTTTTTTATTAGGCATTTTTATAGACAAGTTATTTTGATTTAATCCATTGGACTTTGACTTTGTTATTATGTATTAATATTATTAATTCATAAGTAGCTTTTTATTCATGTAATTTTTTTAGTTTCGTTTTGTATTTTTTGTTATTAAGCATTTGTCTTGGCAACAATTAAAAAATTTATTCCAAATTCACTTTACCACAAATTTGTATAGATTTGTTTTTGCTTCATACTGACAATTACCATTATTTACAACTACCAACTAATTATAAAATAAATTTTATTTAATAAAGTTGTGAGTAGTTATGGAGTTATTGGTTATACTTTTTTACTAATTTTATTATTGATTTGAGGAATGCAAACGCTTGGGCTCGGATGATCTAAAAATATGAGTAATTTTGAATTTACATATTTTTACCATGCATTTATTTCCTTTAATAAAAGATTGACGAGCCAAATCAACGCTGGAGAAACATAAATTTTCTAATTTATTTGCTTTCAAGTTATGGTTTTTTAAATTTGATTTGTATTTTTGTTTGTATGAGTATTCATAACCTTTTGGTTTTTTAACATATTGATTTGATTTTAATAAAGTTTCAATTATTAATAGATTTTTATTACCAAACTGCAAGAGAAACATTGCGCTTATTATAGGCCTTTTTGCTTTTTTAAATTGTTGAATTTACTTATTTTAAATAAATAATTTTAAATTGTCCAAAAGGAGTAAATAAATGATTAATTGGCCATAAGCGGCATACCCCGGTGCTTAAAAACGTTGTTTTATGTGATACCTTTTAATACAAATTCTACTGTTAAGTAGAGTTTACACTAAAACAGCTTGGAATATACATCACTAAATTTTTATTGTTAAATTAAATATTTTATAATTAAATAATGTTTTTTGTATCTTAATGTTTACACACAAACGTAATTAGGCTTATTCAAAAACTATGTATTTGCTAGAGTGACATCAGCGATTATTAATGGATTATTGGTATTTGTTAATTCTTTCTGCTTCTTATCTGGGCCCTTTACCAAATCTCACTTTTAACTTTTAACTTTGAACATTTTCACTTTAACTTTGAAAAAGTTAAAAGTTTGCATATCAAATGTACTTTTCAAGTTAAAAGTTCAAAGTTAAAAGCGAAAACTTCAAGTTAAGGGTTACTGCGTATCAATTGTTGCTTATAATTCACGTTACTTTTAAAAGTTACTTTTAACTTTGAACTTTTGCCATTAACTTTTAATAAATTTCTTCAAAGTAAAAAAGGGGCCTAAATCATTAATTTAAATTTATATAACTCGAAAATGGCTTAACAGAAAAATGTGAAATTTTAGAGGAAGCTCAAATAGAGACTTTTTGATCCAATTTATTTTTTTTAGAATTTTTGACCCATTACTTTTTTTTGGGGGATAAAATACCAGCCAAAGTAGTCGTTTTTCAGCAATCCTCAGGAATTTGGGTCCCGTCTCGGTTAATTTTTTTTTTAAATTTTGGATATTTAAAATTTTAAGTGGATTTTTTTCTTGGGTAAAAATATGCGTAGAACATGAATCTGAGCTTGGATTTTGCGATTGTCAAACTCCAAACCCGAATTCGAACATTTTTCAAAAGTTCAAAAAGCAACTTTTTTTTTTTGTTTGACAAATTTTTTATATTGCACATTTCAACCCCATCAACAATTGATGTGTTTGTTTTTTCATTATTGCATACTTTTTTCATTTTTAAACATTTTAAATTTTTGGGTTAGTACATAAATTATTTTTCACGTTCTAAAATTTCGAAAAATGTTCCTTCTGAAATTGCGAAAAATTTTCGAATTCGGGTTCATTGCAAAATCCGAGATTGTATTCGTGTTCTACGCATATTTTCTTAGAAAGCATAACTCAAACCTTGTTGTTTTTTTAATAACTTACCGCAAAACTATGTCATTTTTTTTAATGGATTCACAGTCTACTAACAGATCTGATGATGATTTATTTAACGCCCAAGTAATTTAATCGAGAAATACTTAGTTTAATAAATTTATTTTTTATTTGTCTTACTATTAAAATAATCCCACTTTTAATTACAAACCCTTCTTAATATGTCCAAATTTTTAATGCATTAACAACGAAATAAATTGTTGCGTTTAGCCTGAACATTTTCGCCGTAATGTGAGGATGCTCTCTACGCGTTGGTCTCAGGCAAAAAGTAATGTTAAATATTATTTATCGCAAATTGTGATCACTTTCTTTATAACATTGTTTTAAATAAATTTGATTATGAATTATTTTAATTTATTAAACATTTCAATATAAAGAATCTTTCTCATTATATAAGTAAATTTTTAGTAACTCATCATAAAGTGAAATAAAATATTATTTACAAGTGTTGTCTATTGTGTAATACCATTATAAATATTCTTTTGTAATATGAATTTCTAATAAACTAAAACTTTGTTTTAAATACCAATAATTGCTTTCATATATTCATAAACTAAATAATACAATATAGGTATTTAAATCATTTATTTTAAACTTAAACAAATCGGAAATCAAACAGTCGCCTAATGATAGGGACACGGGTGCACAATTCACAATTCTCTCAAGCCGCGACGAGGTAATTTGACTAAGACTTGAAAAAAAATTTTAAATCAATATGGACACCAAAATTTGTTAATATAAAACAATAATCTTTAATTTTAAAAAAACAAATAAAAAAAGACCATTTTCTATATTAAACAAACAATATTACTGAACATAAGATTATATTGATCAATTTATAAGTTAAAAATTATTAAATTAAAAGCGTAAAAGCAAAATCAAAAAAAACCCCTAAAACCATATAAAAGATATTTTTTGTATCACTAATAATATTATTATAAAACAAAAACGTTAAAAATGCTATTGTAACTCTTTGCGTAAGTATCTCATAAAATGCAATATATAAATAACAACGAAAAACAGATCTATTACTTATAAAAATTATTTCTTTTTCGAAATAAATTAAAAAAATATATAAAAACCAGCATTAATTATAAGCAATATTAATATTACAAATGCTTCGTATTAATAGCGCTAACTAAATAAGTTCGAATTTCTAGTCAGTGTCTTGTAAAGTCAACTTTGCCTAAAGTTCGAGTACTCGAGCGATATTAGTTTTTAGAGGACATCCGCAAGCTGAGGAAGTCCGAACCTTCGCCAGGGCCTTATACGGTGGGTAGTTACATATTTCAACATTTTTTCCATTTTCAGCATCAGGGGGGGGGGGGGGGAATTTCTCAAAATATTGGACTTTAACATAATGGCCTGGTCAATTGTAAATGTTGCCATTTCGCCGAAGTTTCAGCATTAAAAAAAATTTATTTATTTATTTTAAGGTGAGATTTTTTAATATTTTTTGAGAATTTTTTTTTCAATATTCATCCATTTCATTTACTGGTTAGCAGCTGCCATTTTTGGAATTAAATATTTATCCAGTTCCGTTTTTTTTTCAAATTAACGACCCTCAGTCAAATTTGCTGTACTATATCATATAATTGTTTAATTTTGTTTTTCACAAAGTTTAAAGTGCCATTTTGCTTTTGGTAAATTTTGACGAAATTTTTTTGTGAGTTTAGAATTTTCAACTTCTGTAAAATTTTTTTAATTAAAATTTAAATTACAAAAATATATTATTTTTATAGCACAATCGTTTGGAAAGAGAGTCGGCGGCGGCCTTGATCGGCGTCTTGATTGGGTTAATCGGAGGCATTGCGGTGTACCTGGTCTTCTTCACGCAGCCGCCGCCGCCATCGGCAATTTGTTTCATTTGCAATCAACGTCATATCCCTAATAATTGTTGCTCTGCAAGAGTCAAAATGTGTCGCCAAGTTTTGTCGAGCCGGCAAAATAAAAGAGTAAAAAATTTAAATTAAATAAATGCTAGAAAACAAAAAACAGAAATTAAATATTAATGTGAAAATACAAATGTTTTTTTAATATAATAATAAATTTAAAAAAAAGCCGAATAAAATCGATTGTTATAAAAATATAGAATTACTAGAATTGTTAAGGTTTATCGAACATTGAAAAAATACTGTATAACAATAATTGCCAAAAATTTCATTTTCTAGCTACATGGTTGCGCGAAATAGTTATAAAATTAAATTTAAAACAGACAATTTTACTCGAAATACCTAACGAACAAAAGAAACAAAAAACAATAAGTTAAAGCGCGACTTTGAGCCAATCAAAATTGGTGGAAAAAGTTGCCATAAACAAATCATAAATACTCCTTTAAACTAATTTATTCACTTCTCATGGTTTTTACATTAATAAATAATAGATCTATTTTTGGCTCGCAAAAAATTTTTTATAACTCCAATTTTTAATTGATGGATTTTATTTCTTAATAATTTTCTTCATTATCAGATAAATAAAAACACGCTGCTTGAGAAACGATTCTGTAGCAAACATTGCATCGCGATCAAAAGAGAATACCGAAAAGAAAGAATTTACCTAAAATAAAATCAAGAACTAGCGTATTAATTCTAATATCCAATTAAAATATTCAAACAATTTATTTGTATTATAAACAATGTTGAAAACTACGTGCTTCAGATATATGAAATAGAAAATTAATTTAAAAAATGTGCCAGTGAATACAACCTTATAAAAAGTATTTACTTATTTAAACTTATTTTATTCCATCAAAAGAAATGAAACCAAATATTAATTTAGGCTACAAAAATACTATTAAAAATATAAAACTTAATAGAGCAATCCATTAAGGGACACCGTATTGCAGGCATAATGTAATACGAATTATTAAACCTAAAACTAAAATATTCCAATGAATCATTTTTTACAAATTATTAAATGTTTAAATAACAAATGATATTTTCAAATATTAAAAACGACAACTTTGCCTCTGAAAAATTTCTAATTCGTTAGAAGCAAAATATTTTATCCCAAATGATTCAGAAAATTTAATTGATTAAAATGATAAAATTATACGTTAGCCTAATCTAAGAGAATCTCACGCAGTCGGCAGCTGTAATTTCACGCGGATAGTTCAAAATTCACATAAAAGAGTTGCAAAAATAGAAATAACTAATAAAAAATACTCAAAAAAGTGAGACTTAGCAACCTTTTTCCCTATAATAAGAAATATTTAATACTCCATTAAAGTTCTGCTTGGATTCAGCCGTCAATTAATGCCTCCAAGCATATACGTCGTGAGCTTTATTTTCATATATTGCAAAATATGGATTCATTATAAAAAAACCAAAATATTATTTATTTTTTATGGGAGACTATAAGTCGCTCTACTGCATGAAAAATTTTACCGTTTCAATAAATAAACTAATATATTTAATTTAAACTGTATTTAAAAATGATTATAAATTCATTTATATTTGTGTGGTCATTCAAACAAAAATTTAGACAAAAAAATAGTTTATAATATTTATAGCAAAACATTAGTCTAAAGTTCAAATAATCATGTAAGAATGAAATATAAATTATTGGGGGCTTCATAAGAGCAAACTTTTAAAGCAATTTGGAATAATATAAAGTGAAACTCAAAAAATTAAACAATAAAATTTATAAAAAATACTTAAAATGTGTCGCCAAAGCGACAGAGGGAAAATCGATTTAAGCGATTTCAATCATTTCATTTCCCTTCCCCCCGTGATCTTTGGTCCCTTTCCATTTGTGTCCGTTCGCCCCGCCCCTCTTTGGTCCCATTCCATTTGTGTCCTTTCGCCCCGCCCCTTTTGAGCCTATAAAAGGAGGGGATTACAATCACTAATCACCATTCACACCATTCATTCGAACTTTCATTCAAACTCCTTCACACTTCTAAATTCTATTTCTTTCACTATTCAAATAAAGTCTGTCACTTTCGAGTTTGAAAGAGTTGAATTTGTTGGTTTAAATCCCGAGAGAATTCTCGGTCAAGTGTTTGGTCCCGGGAGAAATAAATCCCGGTCAAAGTCTTGAAGGACCAACCCCCTTCGAGACCCTCCCCTCTCCTTTTGTTCTCCAGGTCACCTCCGAGAAAATCTCGGTCCGAGAAGAAGTCTCGGTCAAACTTTCGGAGAGAAATCCGAAAGTGAAAACCCCCAGTCTTTGATTATTTTGGGCATTTCCGCCACAAAATTTGGAGCCCCGTAGGGGTCAGCTTCCAATCGTAAGCACGACCCTCCAAACCAAAAAATCGGCGAGAGCAATGAGTGAGCTCTACCGAATCAGCATCGCACCAATTGTGGTGCGTCTCAAACTGTGCATTGAGACAGCCCAAGAGAATTTGGGCAAGGACCTGGAGGAACAAAGCGTTCGGGCAGATTTATTAGCGGAGAGGCAAAATCTCCGCAAAGCTATTTCTCTTTTGGAGAAATACAATGATAAGTGGGAAGCGGTCTTCCTACGCATCAAAGGCCAAGTCCTGCTCGAAGAACAGGAGGCTTACAGGGAATTTCAGCCAGAAGGGAAACCCTTCATGAGCTGGGCTGACCAAGCCCGAGGGCTAGTGGACACCATAGAAGGGGCATTCAGCGCCCTTTCTTCTTTGGCCTATCCAATGGACCATTGTGATGAATGTGGGTTATCTTGCAGTACCCGAGGGGTTGCGATACTTATCCCACCCGAAATCAAGAAAATTGAACTTTGCTATGCGGAACAGTGTTACATACACAAAAGGCTCAGCAAACTGGTTTTCGAATTACCTGTCGAGGTACTCGTAAACAGTTACCGATGTCAAGGACACTTTTGGATAGACTCCAAACACATGTTCAAAAAAGAAATTGTCTGTCCACCAGTCAATGAGTGTATGCTCATTGACTGCACCTTGTGCATGGATCAACTAGCCAACCCGACGTGTAATCCCTTGATTGCATCGATGCTTGCGGGGGGGCTTTGCTTCTCTCTGTTGAGTGTAGGCCTTTTAATCTTTTCGTCCTTGAAAGTCCTTCTGTCAGGAGTCAGAATAATCATCTGCTTGATAACACAACTCTTGACCCCGATTGTTCATTTTGTCTTTCAGAATCAAAACCCCCGTACAAAGGGAGATATGGAAGGACGACCTTTCCTGCGGAGAAGCCGGAATTCACCTAGAAATTCGGCATCTCAAAATTGGACTTCACGACGCATTTATCGATCGGCAGCCTTTGTCGTGCTCATTGGTGAACTTCTGCTCCCCCTGGTTCAGGGAGGGGCAGAAACTGTGGCCATAATGGCACAATCAAACAAATGCCTCAAAACGGCTACGGATTTAAGGTGTACCGTGGAAAACACGGCTACCCTTGCGTGCTTGGCAGGAAAAACCAAGTTCCTTATTGAAGGAACTCTAAATTACCTATCCCTTCATCAGCAGGAGGATTTCGGCCCTAAAAAATCCGAGAAACTTTTCAATTTAGTCCATTCGGGATGGCTAGACATGGATTTCGACTGGAAAGCCAGTCTTTGGTCTTTGATGGGCTTGCGAACAAGCCTCATCTTCTTAATGATGATGATTGTCGGCATATTTTGCCTCATAATCTTTATCAAAATTTCGCCTGTTTTTAGAACCTGGAAGTTCATATCAGGTGCTTTAATCGACCGAAGGTCACCAAAGGTGACTCAGATGGCTGTACTTTTTCTGTTGGGGGGAGGATCCTTCGGATATGAAACCTATCCCCTCCGGAAAAATTTTGTCACGGAATGCATGAGTCACGTGACACTCAAATGGGGTATAAAAGATGAGGGCCAATCCCGCCCTCCTCACTTATTTGCCCATCCACTACGGCAAAATCTTAACTCTCACTCAAACCTTCAAACCAAAATGCGACGATTTCCCCTGAGGGAAATTAATCCTCCTCAAAATGGACGTGAGGGCACTCCTCTACGTCTACCTAATCCATGGGAAAGAGAAAACATTGACCCAGTCGTGGAACAAGAGCTCCACGAAAATCTCGTAAATCCTCCGGAGGAATTACCGGAGGAAGAGGATGCATTCCAAAATTTTGACAATTCTCCGGACCAGGAAGGACCGGAGGAGGACTCCTGGGTCCGCCGAGCAAATGAACACATCAACCTCCTTAATGAGTACAATGAACACATCAACCTCTTGAACGAGTACCTCGTTTCACCTGTGAAGGGAGGAAGAGGGCCTGAAGAGCGAACTCCAAGCCCCATCGGACCAAATTGGACTCCACCCGGGCATTTATGGCCAATAAATGGCAGGGAACCATTGAGTTCTTGGTTCTGCCGGGTGGGAGGCCCGGAGTGGTATGAAAGAGGAAGGAGGTCTACGGAGACTCTCCTTATCGATATGATAAGAAGTGGAGCAACTCTAAAAATTCGCACTGTCGAAATATATTACGAAAGACTTGCGTCCTTCGAAGAACTTCGCGCCGAAAGGGCGTCCGGATTAACGATATTGCAGCATTACCAAATACAGCATTATATAAATCCTAATTTCCCTTCGATGAGAGCATCAGGAAATAATTTAGGGGTATATTATTATCCGCTCGAAGTCATCGACTTATGTTATTCGGAGGCTAGCCCTCCGCAGACCCCTTTGGAACCCCTCCAAAGAGGAGCAAACGGTGGAGGAGGACTCTCAATGAGTTTCTCCATCCTTTTTATATTGTGCATATGGAATTATGCACTGGCAGAGGCGGCGCCTTACCATTATTCACTCTCTATGCCACTGATTGGAGCCGGAACCTCCCTTGATCGTCCGAGCAAAAATACCATCATTGGATTTCACACTCTTCTTCATGCTCTTCCTCATCACCCATTCGGAGCCGAGACGAAAATGCCGGAAGCGCGAGAAGTCCTCATCTACTTCCCGCACCAACTCATCCGGCCCGGAGCACTCTTGCAAGA
The DNA here is from genome assembly GCA_020449905.1 of Globodera pallida. Lineage (NCBI taxonomy): Eukaryota > Metazoa > Nematoda > Chromadorea > Rhabditida > Heteroderidae > Globodera > Globodera pallida. The sequence goes on along the minus strand of JAIXHY010000021.1, from coordinate 1,074,766 downwards.
AGCGCCGCCCCTGACTTTCGCGCGGGCCGGAGCCTGTCGCCAAAGCGACAGAGGGAAAATCGATTTAAGCGATTTCAATCATTTCATTTCCCTTCCCCCCGTGATCTTTGGTCCCTTTCCATTTGTGTCCGTTCGCCCCGCCCCTCTTTGGTCCCATTCCATTTGTGTCCTTTCGCCCCGCCCCTTTTGAGCCTATAAAAGGAGGGGATTACAATCACTAATCACCATTCACACCATTCATTCGAACTTTCATTCAAACTCCTTCACACTTCTAAATTCTATTTCTTTCACTATTCAAATAAAGTCTGTCACTTTCGAGTTTGAAAGAGTTGAATTTGTTGGTTTAAATCCCGAGAGAATTCTCGGTCAAGTGTTTGGTCCCGGGAGAAATAAATCCCGGTCAAAGTCTTGAAGGACCAACCCCCTTCGAGACCCTCCCCTCTCCTTTTGTTCTCCAGGTCACCTCCGAGAAAATCTCGGTCCGAGAAGAAGTCTCGGTCAAACTTTCGGAGAGAAATCCGAAAGTGAAAACCCCCAGTCTTTGATTATTTTGGGCATTTCCGCCACAAAATGTATAAAATAATTATATATCAAAGCGTTAACGCTTTTTTGAATTTTTACGGCGCTGAATCATCACCACCGAATTATTTTGTTTTTTTGTATTGATTTTTTGAGCGTTTTGCAATTAATTTAATTAACTGAGTTATTAACATTTGTACAAAAATACATAATTTTATAAAAAAAATGTATTTAATCCAAGCCAAAAGTTAAAATGTACATAAAGTAAAAATATCAATTAACTGAATAAATATACCATATTTCCTGTAATAGAAGACCCGGGTCTTCTATTTTTCACCCGTCTCCAAAGGGGTCTTCTATTAGTGGGGGGTTTTCTAATTCAGGGGGGTCTTCTATTGTTCAACCCTTTTTTTGAAAAATTATTCAGAGAACTTCGGAAATTTTCGCTTTTATTCACAAAAATGCCAGCAAGAATCAAAATCTTTAAATTATTTTTCAATACTCAATTATTTTGACATAGTTTATTCTATTCTCTTAAAAAATAGATTATAAAGAAAAACACATAAAATGAACATAAATGTAAACAAAATATAAGCAAAACCCAATTATTCTTATAAAAGGAAAATAATTATTAACGGCCAAAAACATAAAAAATATAGCAATGTTTAAATGAAAAAATGATTAAAAAAATTCTCAACGCAAACGATCGGAGTACATAACATGTCGGCAGCATTTAATATAAGTCAAAGCTATCTATGCAAATATAAAATATTCAATAAAAGCATTAAAACACATGTTTGAGATAAAAAATGATTAAAAATATTGATTACACATAATTACAATTACTGGCAAACTTCATAAGAGCTTAAAAACGCATTGCCCAGACAGAATAAACATTAATTCAAATATTATAAAATTCTCATAGTTCCACAATCGGTAATACTGTAATTAGTTGCCTAAACATGAAATAAAACATTAATGCATTTTTTTTTACAAAGATTTCGAATTTAAATGTTTACAAATATAAGGAAAATAAGCACGTCTCACAAAATCTTTCACCTTAATAAATAAATAAGTTTTCTTAAATTTTTTATTTGTATACTTAAGTAACTACCTGTTTTCCCGCGAGAGCCCGGCAAAACAAACAGTGAATATACATTGGCATTTTTTTAAAATAATTATTTTGATTCTTAATTAATTAAGATTTGTGCTTTATGTAAACCTACTTCTTAAATCGTTCTTTCATTAACCTTTTAACTTTAATATATAATTATTAACCGATTTAAAATGCGTCACCATCTCCGGATTTTTAGCATCAAAAGGGTCGTTATCAGGGCTGTCGATATCGTCTCCTCAAAATACGATACACGATATATGATATAGAAATTTCCAGTTTTTTTCATTTAATTCATAAAAAATTCCTAATGAAAGTGCAATTTTTTAGAATTCTGCTTTACTTCTGGAAAGGGGTCGGCGGTGCCGATAGGCGCCGCCGAGAAAATTTTGAATTTTTGACTCAATTTGTTAAAAGATTTTCAACCAAAATTTTGAAAATACGGTAGTTTTTTATGGGTTTTAGGCAGGCGCGTATGCAGGGGGCAGGGGTAGGGGCATACCCTCTCTCCCGAAAAGTTTTTTTAGAAAAAAACATAGGGGGACCCTTTGTTTGTAATTTTTGGACAAATTCTCTTAACAGATTTCGACAAAATCTTCGATTTTTCCCCGGCGGCGCCTATCGGCACCGCCGGGCCCTCGCATTCGTAAAAACTTCAAAAAAAGGTACCGTATTTTTAAATTTCGGTTTAAAATCTCTTATCAAATTGAGTAAAAAAATTCAAAAATTTCTCGGCGGCGCCTATCCGCACCGCCGACTCCCCTCCCAAATCTGGGGTCTCAAAAATTGCGATACGGGTGATTTTTAGCGAAAATCCGATACGATACGATACGATACGATACGATACGATACGATACGATACGATACGATACGATACGATACACAGCCCTGGTCGTTATCACATTCTGAAAATTTTTGAAATTTCAATTTATTGAAATTTAAAATTAAATTATATTAAATCACAAAAATAAAAATTTTTATATCAGTAATACAAAGCTTAAGCAAAAAGAATTATCTGAGACGAACTGAAAGCATTTTAAGATAATAAATACACGAACGAGGGGGCGTCGGGGAGTTGCTAATTTGGCATCAGGAGTTATGCATGCCCGAGTCTGACGATTTGATTTTAATTAATGTGGATTAGTTTTAGATTCTTTGACACACTGCCGGACTGTTTTTTATCGGTGAATTTTTACTTTTGCTTAATTTTATTCAAAAATAAAGTTATGCATCGCGCAAAAAATTAAAATGCTAATAAAACAACTCGAAACTTACATACGCACAAACAATCACTATCAACCCTATTTTTAACCCTAGTAAAATTACAACATAAAAAAAAGTCTATTTTTATAATTTAAACAAAAAAAAATGAGGCGTCCTAAAATCTAAGATTTAAAACGAAGAAAGCATAACATAAAATAAAAAACAAAGAATGCGTCATTTGTTAAGTTCAAGCGTTTATTTTCTTGTTTGTCTTTGTTAAGTTACATTTGATTAAATCACATTTTTCTTATTATATTTATTTTATTTTTGCTTTTGGACTTTTCAAAATATTCTTTAAAAATAACAAATTTTTAAAGACATTACGGTATTAATCGTTATATGAGGACTGATTAAAAGTTTGAGTAAATTCAACAATTTAATTTCATATGTCTTACGATAACTGCAGTCCTTTGAAGCCGATGCCCTTCTGGGTAAATTGATTCTCGTATTTTAAATTTGTAATTTTTTTTTTTTTTAATTAATACCGTTTTTTATTGATTCTTTGGAATATTAATTGTAGTAGTAGTTCAATTTAATTGTTTTGAATCTTTATGCTACCATTTTTCCCGTTATTAATATATTTAATATAGATTATAAAAATAAATAAGACAAGCCCATATTTGCTTTATTAGATTAGATTTTAGTTATTATTGTATTGTATTTTTTTTTAAATAATAATTAATTTTATTCAGAATTTTATATACGGTATTTTTTATTTTTTTACTAAACTTCTTGCTGCCAAAGACGAGTGAATTATATTAACTGTTTATTCATCAATTAAACAAGAAATATTAATAAACTTTATAAGCGAAATTACTAAAATATATTGCTTTTTTTTAAATGTTTAATTTTGTTTTGAATTAAAGTTTAAATAAAACATTGGCTGTAGGTTAATTATTTATTTTTTTTCATTTTTGTCCACTTTTTGTGTCGGATTGAATGCGGATATAGATGTTTTTGTATAATTAAACATTTTGTTAGTTTTGTAAAAAAAAATAGTTTTTTCCGCCGTCCATTTTTCGCATAATTATGCGGTCATTAGGAATTTTACATAATTCCTCTGCTGAGTTTAACTTTTTATTTTAATATTCTTGGGGGAAGGAAAAAGCCAGGCGGGCTTGGGGTTAAGACCCCTTTTTTATCGGTTTTAAATTTTATCATTAATTAGAATTTTATTTATCATATAATGGGCAATCCATTTAATTTAATAATTTAAGACAGATTTTTGGTTTTGATTTTAGAATTTAATATTTTTCATAACTTTAAATGACTTTTTCATTTTTTAATATATATTGTATTAATCTTTCATTCAATTTTTGTTCTCTTAAGTTTTTTTTCGTCTTCCGTAACTGCCTTCCAGGAAAGTAGTAATTGATTCCAGTATTTGGTTTATGGGTGTTCTATTCAATAATAATAATATTTTTCTTTTTATGATAAATTTTACTGATCAATTTTTCTGAATTTATTTATGTATAGTTTTCGAAAACTTTTTTCGATAAGTTATGTTTTTCGTTTATTTTTAATTTAAAGACGAGAATTACACGCTAAAAGAGTAGTTCATTCATAAAAAGCATGTTAAATAGCTCGTTTAAATCCAAATCTCTACTGATGTAATTTTGATTATTTTAACAACAATTGTCGCATCAACCTAAAAAATAAATACAACGCTATGCTGTCTTAATTATATGATTAAAAAAAATTGAATTAAACAAAAATTTAAATATTTAAGCTAAGGTACAGTATCGACTATTTCAACACAAAATAAATAACATAATTATATTTACGAAACTTAAATTAATATTCTCATATAACTAACTAAAAAGATGCTTCAATTATCTGGGAATATTGGCTGGAATTATAAGTAAAAAACTGTTATATAAAAATTTTAAATTACCTTAATACACAATTATTGACATTTTGGACAGAGCCCAACGAGTAATAAATTTGACCTGACTACGCTAACGATAAAATAGATTATTAAACTATTAAATGGTTTAAACAAAACACGAATTCATAATTGAACTTATTGTTCAATAAATATAAGAAAACTATTTAGTTATAAAATAAAATAATTTTCAAGAAAAATTAACAAAATTGATAAGATATAAAACTACGATACACAGCCCTGCTACGCACCAATTGCAGCTTCGTACGTCAGAATGATTCATTATCAATTGTTGGGAAATTACATGTGGAAATTCAAATTTAAACGACAAAGATTATATTAAAAAACCTCGTAATCTATATTATAATAAAATATTATTTGTTTCTAATAAATGCATTTTAAAAAAGTTAACAAAATATAAAGGTTTCTTTCATTCACTACTACATGACAGCATACAATATTCTTTCATCTTCTAATTTTAATAGCGGAAAAGCGTAAAAAGAGAATAATGTTTTTATTAACAATGCATCACGTTAAAATTGATTTTGCTGACAAAAATAGATACCCCAAGACTGCAACAACTGCCAAATATCGAAAGCAGAGCTTAAATCAAAAAATTAAATGATAAAATTAGAGTATCCGACCCGTTCTAAAACGAGGCGTCACCGCAAAATTTGCCTGAATTGAATATCGGCGCAAGATTTATAATAAAAAAATCGGTTTAAATAACGCGCAATGAATGGATTTTAAAATAAAATATGCTCTCAATCGTATAAAAAAAAATGTGTGATCAAACAATAAATATAAAAGGCATATTATTATAAGCTGTATAGTTTACAAAATAAAAAAAGTTGCTTACTTCGTTTACAATTAAAAATTTGGTATTTATTTTTTAATCAATATTATGTTTTGCAATTTCTTTTATGTTTTTTGCCAGAGAGATGTGCTAATATATCCTGGGGAAATGTTGTCGTTTATTTCTCATGTAAAAATAAAATTTACTATCGTCTCTATTTTTTAATATCTTTGATTAATACGAATTTTAAGGAACTTAATTAAATATATTTTTATTTTTTTTAGTATAATTTCTATATTGTATTCAAAATTTTGATTTCATTAATTATGAAAATTTTATTTTTGACACCTTACTATAAGAATTTTAAAATAAGTAGAAATATTGATTCAGCAGTAATTTTTGTATGCTGTAATTTTATTTAAAAAGTAGACTTTGAAAAATTGGCCGTCAAAATCGAATTGGTGCGGGAAAAATGGCGGTCATACTTATTTGTTCCTGTAAAATTAATTGAATAAATTAGAATTTACATTTTTTGTTACACAAGTTATTCTCTCTCACTGTGATAATCAATCAAACAACCTTCCTTTCCCGGTCTTTTTAAAAAACATTTTATTTGTAATTACATTTATTGCAAAATGTTTTAAAATTGCGTGATGGATACATTCAACCGATTAGGGGTGCAAGTCTCAATATTTTTTAAATGATTTTTAATATCTTGAAGAAGATTCGTTTCGGTCTTGATACTTTTTACCTGAATCATAATTTATAAGTTTAAAATTTTTTTTGTTGTAACTTTATTTTTATTATTATATGAATAAACCACGTTTAAGTAATAATAATTGAGTTTTTCCTTTTCTACGTTTTAATATTAATATTAAAGCAATACTTAAATAATTATGAAATAATTTTTTTATTAAATTTTTATTTTTATTTAACTTTTATTTTGATTTTAACAAATTATAATATTTAATTTTGGTGTATTCATCGAAAGACGCAAACAGACAATGCAGCGAGCGCGACAAAAAACCTATTTGCTTGCATCAAACAATTGGATTTTTTTTGTAAGTTTGAAAATTTATTAAAGAGAAATTTGAGCCTTTGTATTAATGTTTTTCTTTTTAAATTAGTGGTTATAACGATAAATATGAACTTTTCAATTTAATAATAACTCACGCCTCAAAGCCCTTGTTTTTTGGCACCCGATCCAAGATCTGACGCGATAACCGTTAAATAATTGTTAGTTAAGATTTTTGTTTAAAATGGGGGGGGGGGGGTTTTTCCAAACCTGCTTTTTTTAATTCCAGTGTTAAACCAATTTTGCGGTATTCTCAATGAGAAAAATAAATGGTATTAGCGAGACCGTATTTATTGTTTTATAATTTGATGAGTAATTATTTTATACTAGCCTATTTCTATTATATTAATTGAAATTTTGTGATGGATTAAAATAGACTTGCGCTAATACCTAGCTATAAATGGATACAATCTTGAAATCTGATCATAAATACTTAATTTCTTCTTCACACTTGTTCAAATATTACAAAATTTGTTAATTAGAAAAAAAGTAAAATCATAAATGACTAAAAATTATTTAAAATTTATACTTATTCAACGCATGCCCAATTTTTTTATAAATTTCAAGCTCGAATGAAATATCAACAATAAACTTAAATCTAAACGGACATTTTTGTGATTACAATGTTTTTAAAAATAAGAAGGGAACGACAAACAAAAGAATATTCTCAGTATAATTCATATACTTTAATAATAAAATAACAAAGATTATTATTTATCATTTTTTATCTTACAGGTTTTTGTGCCAGCATAGCAGAACAGACAGAATTTGAACGTATGCTAACATCGGTAAAGCCAATTATAATAATATCATTCCCATTTTTTTCTTTTTTATTAATTTGTTTTTGTTTGATATTTTGTTTACATTATCCATGTTCAATGGAGATCAGCTTTAACTGCCGCAGTTCGCTTTTCAAAACCATATCTTTTGCTTTTTTATTTATTAACACTTTTGTTTTTCTAACATCAACCATGATTGTAGTGTTTTTATAGTATATCACTTAATCTTTGTATACAATTGTTCATCAAGTGCACCAATGTTATTTAACTCTATTATTAATTCAAATTATGTATGATTAATATTAATAGGATAACGCATTGAAAATTCTAACCCATTGGGTTTTTAAAATACTCCATATTTGCTCAAATTTTATGATTTTATTACTTTACATTAAATTTAATATTTTTGTAATCTCAAACTATTTATTTATTACATATTCTTATCATTAAAATTTGCGCTAAAAATTTATTTTATTTTGTTTTGTTTTTAAGTTTTTTTAGACTTTTATTATGATTCTTTTATCAATATTAGATTTTAATAAAAGCAAGTTCTGTAATTTATGAATAAATAATTTTATTGAAATAAAACTACATTTTACATTTATATATATGAATGCATTTGTGTAAGAATATATGTTTGTGTGAATTGTTTTGCTGCGCATTAGTAATTGTAGGAGCGTTATTATGTTTGTTCTTCCATACTCTTATATATCTATTGCGTGTTTATCTGTTTTTTTAATTTTGCCTTTTGTCAATACATTACATGAATTTTATATATTTGATTGATATTATAAATACCTGTTTTTAACAATTTATAGTAACTTTATAAATACTGTCACTTTAAATATTAACTATGATTATTCTGCTACGTTTTTGGTTTGTTGGCTTTAATTCATGATAACCCTTATATTTAATTAAAGATTTACTGATGAATCCCGTACTATGTCAAATACATATATAACAGTATTCTGATATCTTAATATTTCTTATTTTGAATTTATTAATTTAAAATAAAATGATTATTTTTAAAACGGCAATCTATTGCAGACATCGGCGTAAGTACACGATAATACCATCTAAAAATCAATTTACCAACAAATTAACTCAATATTTGGCAGAAAAATATAGAGCTAAACCAGAATAATAAAAAATTCTATTGATTATTTAAAATGATGCAACATAAATCTAAAAATAAATCCAAATCATAATTTTAACAAACGCATAAAAAATACCAAAACGGAAAAAAATTGTATATATTTTAATCAAATGAAAAATTAACTGCCTCAAAAGCATTGCTGAATTACCATTGTATAAAATTATATAAAGCCTAAATAAATAGGGTTTCATAACATAAATATTTAATTAAACTTTACTGGAGTTTTAGTTAATTGATTTTCTAAATCCAAGTGGATGGGTGCAACTCGAATTGGCACGAGCAGTGTCTTGATCTCAGCGGCAACAAATCGTTTCAAGACTGGATGAGCTGCACTTGGAAAAAAAAGTGACGGATCTGATCTATTCAAAAGGCGATCAATCGCTCATAAAACGTACAATGCGCTGATCAACTGTGAGGAACACAAATCCGACAATGACTTAGCTAACAAATGCACTGAAATAAAAACACTATAGAAACTTCCTTATAAATAAATAAATGTAGTATAAAAACTATACATAAAATAATATTTAAATTTAGAATTAAGGTTATAATTAGTGCGACCAAAAGAATTATTGGCAAGAAACAATATGTGATAACAAAATTCCACTAATTAAAAAATAATATTCTTTTTATGGATGTCAAAGATTTAAAAAAATAAATGATTTTATAAAATAAATTTATAAACCAATTTAAAAGTTGGCAAGAAAAGTGACGTAAAACCACCGCAAAAACAACGCTGAACTTTTAACATTTCCAATCATTAATGAATGAAGAAGGATATTCCAAAAACGTAAAAATATGGTCAAAAGTCTGTCAAAAAATAATTTTAAAAACTCTAAAATAAACACGAAACATCTAAAAAACTAAACATGGAATTATTTTAAATAAAAAAGAAAGGAAAGATATTTTAAACGCCATAAAAACGGCCAAACAAATTCCCAAAATTCAAAAGGTATATAATAGGTTTAAATTATTAGTTAAAAAAATTTTGAAAACCAAACTTTATTTAATTTTTTTTATTATTTATTATAATTTTTTTTTATCCGATTTGTTATTTTTACATAAAAAATGTAACTTTTCGCGAAGTAAAACATAATTTGATAAAAATTTTGATTTTATTTTTATTTAAAATTTTACCTTGAAATTATCTCGAATGTATTTTGTTAGCCCCGCCCGCCATGGAGAATACTGCTGTAGAGAATATTTTTATTGATTTTTTAATTTAAATAAACATGAGTTGAGTCAATGATAAATAAAAATATTGCAAACTCAACTGGTGCAATAACTGAAAATGGAGTTTTAAATTTCCCATCGCGACACGATGTCTTAGGCGTTTCGGTTGAATTTTTGGAAATTATGAATGTAACCTTAATATCAATTTAGAAGTTTAAATTGATGATTTCCATTTTTCCTTAATTTGATGTTTCAATTGCTTTGGGTGCTGCAAATAGACAATTCCACGTCTTGTTAAAATTGGGCAAAAAACTGCAAATTTTCGCGTTAAGGCGGGAAGGGCGTGAGAACCCTCAAAAATTGTAAGAATTTTTTTTTAACTAATGAAAAAAAACTTTCACTCCGGTGAGGGCGGGGGGATTCCCATGTTTACATGGAAATTCATTGATGGTATATCTTTTACAATATAAAATCCGTTTCAGATTTAACATTTATTACGTATTTAGTAATTAATTTATACAAGTCGGTTTTTTTCTTGCAATTTCACATGTATAGGTGAAAAAAATTATCGTTGAAAACATAGCTATTTTTTTCTCTTAATTTGCATTGATCAGTTTCCTTTTAAAACCCAAAAAAACTTCTCAAACTCTTCCGGCGTTTTTCATAGGTTTACGAGAAGTTTCATATACAAATTTGTTTTTATTTTCTTAAGCCACTTAAAAAGTTGCCAATTATGATATTAAGCCCATTTAGTTAAAATTTTCTTCATTTAGCTAACTCTTAAACTTTAAAAAGTGTAACATTTTGGTCAGTGTTTGGATTGTTTAAGCCGTATTCTTCTATAAATAACAGGCACTTAAATTCAATTAAATACAACTTGCAACGATAAAACACCGAAAATATAAAATGAGCTGTAGAAGCAACTAGCTATCGTGTATGCAAATAAAACAGTTTATAACAAAAGCCTTGTATAATAGTAAAAATAATTTTATGTAATTATTGTTTCGTTGATTCGAGAATAAATTAATTTAGGACTAAAATTTACTTTTTTTACTCCATTAGAAATCTAACGGCCAATTCATGCTATTTTAAAGTATAATCTTGAAATTGATTTTATCCTTAAGTATTTTAAATTGCAATAGATTTTTAAAATTCCATAAAGGACTCAGATTCGTTAAAAGCAAACATTTACGGCAATTATCGATTATACTCAATTTGTGGGTTATCACCGTTTTATGCTTATAAATTAACAGTATTTTTTCATTATTAATTGTATTTGACTTTTGTTTAAATAAGATAATCATTTTAACCCATAAATGCCAAAGGCCGATCTTGTAATTTCAACATTATAGACTTAAAGTAGTTTATTGTTCTATTTATACGCAATCAGAGCTACAATTTTAACATGTGGTTTATTTATCTATAAATTTTAAGATTAATCGATATCAATCCTTTCTGTAATTTTTATTAATTTTATAACAAATTTGCAAAGCTTGATTTTTATACATTCAAATTGTGCTTTGAACAATTCGATTAGTACGTTGATTGTGATGCCTCCTTCGTAAAAAGGCAATAGCATCGATAAAATAATTATTACTTGGTAAAATTGGTGGAATGCCATTTGCATTAACAACTGCCATTTTTCTAAATTTATGATTTTGTTTTTTTCTTCATTTGTGATAATTCCTATTTTATATACATATAAATCAAGCGTTGCTCAAACTTCGCAAAGTTGCAGGAAGATTCAACAGCGCTCGAACTCTTGTGCCAGCATTAAATTTTGAAGAAAAATATTTGTAATTTTGCAATATTTTTAATTCCTATGCTGTTAAATCAGCGTTTGTTTTGAAATTGGCAATTAATTTGGCTATATTATAATAGCTAATACGTTCATTTTTCGAGTCTTTTAGTTAAGTCCATGTTAAAGTTTATTTTTGTTATATTTATAATTTCATATTATTTAGATTAAATGTTTATTTGGGTATGATCAAAAAAAATTTTGGGCTAACCGTGTATATTTATTACATATTTATAGTAATTTTGAATAAAAATCAATTTAAAAAATGCATAATTGGTTAAATATTTAATTGTATGTTATTTTTAAAATTAATAGAAATTTCAATCAGTTCCATAGTAATATTTGGAATCATACCTGGTTAAAATATTATAGGTTCATTTATACATTATTAATTTTTTTATAAAAAATGAAATTATCAAAAATTTTGTTATGGTATATTTATATACTTAACCCTGCAAGAAGAACTTGAAAATTATGCATTCATTTATTTAACTATTTTTAATATCAAACATAAATGGAACTAACCATGGGCAATCGCATAAAAAACTCCTAATAATATATATTCAGGCTCGTTCCAACATATTCAAAGAAAACAATCAATAAAATGTTTTTAATGACCGTAATTTATTGTCTTTTATGTATAAAGCTTTTTGTCAAGCATAAATTGATTTGAAATCTTTTTATAATTTCATTTGGCACCCACTAGAGTATTAAACATTTAATAATTTGTTGGCGTTGTCACCAGTTGCATTTCTGTTTTAAATCTCACACGCGTGCTTCATTCCGAATTATATTTATTAATTTATAAATTGATCAAATTAAATTAAAATCATAAAACGTATAAAAAACAAAAAATTTTGAATAATTAAAGAAATCTATTAAATTTAATTAAATTGTGCAATCTTTAACTCTTGAATATATGAAAGCATTGCAAATACAAAATAAATTATTCTTTAATAAAAGCCCGAGGTGTTCCAATAAAAAAATAAATAAAATAGGAATTGATGGGTAAAGCATTTTTTAAATATTCTGTTGGCAAATTAAAGTAAAACAATTTGTGAAAAATTTAAAAAAGGTTTAAATAATTTTAAATCAAAAAACTAAATGTAACAAACAATAAAATAACCAATCTATGAGACATTATATTCATATAAAGAACTAAATGTAGTGAATTTTTTGATACCAATTGAATGCTGAATATACTTTAAAAAAATTTTATTGAGGCCACATCGTCCAAATAAAAATAAAATTGTTAACACTCGAATGATAGCGAAAAAGTGGATTAATCAGAGTGGACGTCACTATCAGTGGGCGAATATAAATTAATGTTTTATAATATCCGCATATAAAATAAAAATCTAGCGAACATTTACTGATAAACTCATTTGAGTTAATAAATTTACAATGATAAATTTATAAAAAATTGTCGTTGAAGCCATTGCAAGGAAGCCGTGAAGTTTTAATTTATTGGAAATGTAACATTTTTTTATTTAAAAATTTTATATTCACTTTTTGTATTTGTTGAAAATATATTTAATTTAAGGCTAAACATAACAATTCTACTTATTTATTTTATGAGCCCATTTTCTATCAGATCCATGGCTGGACGTATCAACGTCACACTCAATCTCAACTATAATCAAGGCAACTTGTGACGATATTTATCACTATCTCTAAAACTAAAATACAAAATAAATTATGAAATGCTAAGGTGAAATGCTAAGGTGAAAACTTACAAATAGCTAGTGGACCAAAAATTACATTATGCCTCAGGAAAGCTGGCTTATTTAGGAAAAAAGATAAACAGATAAGGATGATTTAAATTTAATGAGCTTCTACTTAGTTATTCATAATAAATAAATTAAAAGTTGAACATATATTTAGAAATTTTCAAAAAAAAAATTAAAAGTGAATTAAGTGCTTTGGTTTATGTACAAATAATACCAGAAACTTTCAAAAATTATTTTACCTATTCAACATTTTTAAAATGTCACATAACGGGACGCGGGCCCCGCCGCCCCGCTGACAACACGAAAACGTTCTATGAGAACGTGAAGGACAATTTATTGTGTATTTTGTTAACTTATCGTTAAGGTTTAAATAATTATTATTTATTATTTGTTTACAAACATAAATTTTTGCACCACATTGCTTAATATATTTTTACATACTTCCCGCAAGATCTCCAGACACTTTGCGTGACCTCCAATAGCTGCCAAATGCAATGTGCCCATCTAGTTCATGCAACTGCTCATCTACCTCAAAAATAAACAGTAAACGAAACATTTTTATTCATAAATGATAAAATAAAATTTTAAAATCGAACGATTAAGATTATATAATTTACAATGAGACCATAATCATTACGCGGCGTCAAGTAATGCTGATTATCAGGGGCTAAACTTATAAATGTAAAACAAGTTACAAATTTTGATCAACAGCCTGGTAAGTTTTTTTTAGTAGAAAGAAGATTCTTGGGTTAAAAATATTCAAAAAATAGATTGATTAAAACCAAAATGTAAATTATGTAAAAAAACAAAAAACAAGTGACAATTAGCTGGATAAACTCTATAATTAACTTCATAAAAACAATCCGCGATTTGAACTTTAATTTAAACAAATATAAATATAATTATACATATTCATTCAATAAATGAGCGAGCGCAACTATTCCGTTTCCGAGAAAGGCGAAGACCAATAGGAAGCATCGAACTCATTTAACTATTTTTATTGTTGTAATGGGAATCAATTAAGTTTTAATTTTCTTCCACACTCGATTCACAATAACAGCAATCAGCTTCCATTTGTGCATAATCATTTTACAAAGATATCCATAAGATTAAAATAGTTTCAGAATTATTGTTCAACGTAATCGAGGCACTTCAACCAAAATATCAAAAAATGAGCACTATTCAAAAAAAATTTCATTTATAATTTATATTATAGTGGCGGATTAAAAATAAAATAGAAACTGTTAATAATATAAAATATTAACTTCCCTGATGCCTATGAATTATATTTAAAAACAGAACAAGAAGTTGTAAAGTTAAAGAAATAACGAAGAGGCTGCATTTCTTGAGCATAAATCTTCTAATTTACTAAAGCAACTTGTCAGTGGAAACTGAGTAGGTTGTTAAGAAACAGCCAAATATCAAAAATAAAACTTTTTAAATACATAAAGCATATTTATTAATAATGAAAGAATAGCAAAATACCTTAATTTATTAATCAACAAAATTCATTTATTAGATTCAAAACCCTCACGATTATTACATCAAAATTTATGAAAATCCTCCAAACTTAATTAAATATTGACCCAAATATAATTTTTAAAGATCTTGCATTGCAAACAGAAAAGGTGGAGGTCTCGACGCCTTTTGATGCTTTATACCGACATAGTTGCATTGGCGATGACAGCTCTTATCAATCCAATTTTTTCTTTTTCTTATGCTTGAAAGGTAATAAAAGAAAAAAGGCAAAATTAACTTATTTTCTGTTTATTGCCTAGAAGTGGCGTAAAATCCATACTCCATGTTAATCCCTGATTTGGTAGTTGATTGAATTTTTAATTCTATAGGAAAATATTATTTTAAGTATAAACAAATCTAGCAAGATAGAGAGGGAGCTTTTGAAAAATTTGAAAAAATAGGAAAATGTGGGCAAAGTTATTAAATTTTTTTAAAAACTTTTGACAAATACATACAAACTTTTGATAGTAAACTCGAATTTTTCTTGCCAAGATCACTAATTTTTTTCCTTTAATTACTATTGCGTTTTATCATTAAATCGTTTTAAAAAAATATTTATTTTGTAAAGCATATTTTAGAATATTTGATAATTTTTAAAAAGTTTATTTGTTATTAAAGTTTTGAAGTTTTATCAGGTATAAAAGATATTAAATGAAGAAAACTTGATATTTAAAATTTTTGTCTAATATATATAAAGGTATATATAAAATAACAATTCAATAATACACAAAGTTGGTTTGCAAATTTAATTTTATTTATTTTGAAATCAATTGAAAATATAATGATAAACAAAGTCTCCGATTGGAAGCCTTTTTCCTTCTCTTTTTTTGCTATTTTAAAATTTACTATCGTATTACTTAATTTTTGACGGCGTGTAACGTATGGGGCTCTTTGACAAACACTGCGCACTATCCAGTATTCCACCTCTCCGTCCTTTTTTAAATTATGAATATTTTTTGCTATATATTATATAAAATCATTTTTGTATTAATTTATTATATCACTTCAAATAAATCCTTTTCGGCGCTTCTTCAGCGGTTAATGGCTTACAACTGTGCTGACTTCTTCTGTTTGTACGATACCATGGGCAGCCACTTGATTTCAAGAAATTATCGAAAATTCAATTGTATCTATTAAAAATCGAAAAAAGTAAAGTTTAAAATTACTGGGAATGATAGTTTAAACCATTAGCTTTGATTCAAGAACAATAAAACACATCAAAAATTAATTTTAAAAAATTAATGATTTTATCTGAGCTACCTAGAATAAATAAATAAATAAATTGTATCGGACATTTGTATTCGACAAAACAAGATACAAATAATGTGGCACCATATATGGCCTGAAACTGAAACTGACATATAAAAAAGACATATTTTTATACAACTTTGTTGCATGAGCAAAATTGAATTTTTATAGTAAATAAAAAACAACATTAAGCTATTCTAAAAAACTTTTCCAATAAGTATTTTTAATAAGCTAATTTAACAAAAAAAAAAAAGAATAAATATTTGTCCCCTACTTTCATGCCATTAACTTTCGAGGGACACAGACACACGACAACGAGGGTAGAAATACAAAAAAGATGATTAAAACTGTCTGAAATAAAATTACCGAAATTAAAAATGCACTTAAAAATACATTGAATTTTAAATTCCCAATATATTTAAAATTAAACATTTACATTTAAAATAAAAAGTTATACCCTTACCCATAATAAATTCGCATAAGAAGATAAATAAATAATTAGCCGCTAAGATTTATTTTTTATTTGTTGTAGACTGAATCATCGCTTGATCCCTCATTGTATTCACTACAAACTCAGTCACCTCTTTGTCGCTCCAAGTTTATATTTAACGAATTGTTCTAAATTTCTAACTAATTTAATTTAATATGTTTAACAAGCAAACAAAAAATAACTAAATGCATTTAAATAAGTAAGTTGAGTTTTTATAATATAATTAATTATTAGATTATTGCTAATTTAACTAATAAATATTTAAACTTATTATTAATTATTATGGGATATGTAATGTTGCAAAATTAATATGAGTATTTGTATTCCGGTTGTAAAAGTATTATCAAAAATTACATGTAAAATAGCGATAAAAAATTTGTATAAAAAAATCCAAATTATCGTAGCTCACTGACGAGGGTTTTGAGATGTTTTCGAATTTAACTTTAAAAATAATTTAAATATTAAATGATAGTACATAATTGAAAAAGAAAATTATTCCTAATTTTAATTAGATAAGACGGTGCTGGCGGCGAAGAATGCGAGGAAAACTACGTTAGTTCTACCAGAAAGAAACCGAAACAAATTCGGGCCATTTGAAGAAACTTAAACAGTTTACTTTTTTTGATTTCAACTAGCAAATTAATCCTTTAAAACAGGCTTAAAGTTAGCTTTAAAAATTTCTTTTAATCTATGAATAATCATATTTTTTATTTTTATCGTGTAGTTTTTTATTTCCAATTATTTTTTTGATAAGCAAATTGAGGAGCGTCTCTTTAACGACAATTTGTGGGCGATCGTCTTGCGCTGATTATTGAAATAATTTTAACTATTTTTTGATTAATAAATTGTTTGGGTGGTAAAACATGCTTCTAGATTGTATCTATTTCAAATATCGTGTTATTTAATGTTTTTGTTTGTAGTAAAATGATTAACAATATATTTATTTTTAAGAAACAATTTAAACAAAAAAGTTTTTTGGTTATTATTAAATTTTTATTCTAGACAAAATATTTTTTAAATTTGTTTTATCAGTTTAATAAAATATTGATAAAAAAAACGGCGGCGTCGAAACGATATTTCTTTGATTAAATATAACTTAATAAGTTTAAACTTTTTTGATAATGTTACTTGTTTAAAGAAAAAAAAATGATAAAATATTTTTAAATAATCATTATAAAGCTTAAAAAGAACAGAAAATAACCTTTTTCTGGCTTCAAAGACGAAGAGATGGATCAATGTTTGATTATTGGGTCAGCATAGCCTGCAATAGAGATCAACTCTGTTATCCAAATTGTTGTTATTATGGCCAGAAAAGGACTTTGATGCAAAAGTACAAATTAATTTACTATTTTCAATAACAAATATAAGCTCTTAAAATTTAGATTATGGAATTTTTCATAAAACAATAATTTTAAGGTTATTTATTTAAACTCCTGAGGAATTAACAAAAAACTGGATTAAAAAAATATAAAAAGCTCATTTGATAATTAAGAATGATGTAACTTCAGACGATCGCAAAAGCTAACGCGGCTCGAAATATGTGTAAATAAAAATTAATAATGTAATAAAAAATACATAATTTAAAGAACTGATCAGCGAAGAGTCACCGGAACAAGTGCACAAAAGATTTTGTAATAATTTAAAATAAAATCTATTTACAAAAGTTAAATTCTTGGAAATTTAAAACTCAAAATATTTTAAATCAAAAAAGAATAAAATGGTAAATGATAAAAATTATATTTATGTACATAAAACGTTTTGTAATTTAAATAAATGTCTGAACATTACAAGCGCCTAGTAGAAAAAAATTTATCGGTTTAAAATAAAGTGGTCGGAAATCCAAGTGTTAGCCAAAAAAGTTGACGGGAAATTAAAACATTTTTTAAACTCAACGCAATATTGTAATAACGTATGTTAGCTTTAAAAAAATAAATACCAATCAATCAAAACTTATTTTAAACTTCATTACTATTTTATATTACATTGTAATAAAAATTTAAATTGTTGAAAATTTTTATGAATACTTATGCTATTGATGCTTGGGGGAATAGACTCCGCTAGAAACGTTGCTAGCAATATTATCATTTTGTAGTTAATGATTCAAATTTTTTGTTTTAGTCTAAAGTTTTTGAATCAATTAGTTCTTAATTTTATTTTTTTGTTGATATCTGCCTATATAAAGAATAATTAAATACATTATAGTGTTTTTTAACAACTGTTTAATCATTAATTTGCTTAAAATATACAAGATTTTAATCATTTTTGCTTTTTTATTAAGATCTATTAACATATCGTTCTGCTTTTGGAGTTGTTGCTCTTCGCTCACGACACTTTGTTTTTCGCTGGTTCTCCGAGAGTAAAAGCTTTAATGATTACCACTTCTTTCATTTCACTTCTTATATATTCATTTTTTACTTTGTTGTACTAAACCCACTGCCTTAAGCAAAGAAAGTGCACATTATGCATTTGAATATTTTTAGCACATTTATTTGTTTTTATAATAGTTAATTATTATTTAAAATTGGTCTTTAATTAATGCCTATTGCATTCTGATAAATTGGCGACATTAATCAAATTATTTATTTTTAAGCACTTTTTTTTAATGAAGTTAATTGTTCCCGCTGGAATTTGACACTTTTAAAAAATTTGGAGTACTGGCAGACGAAGGGGTAGTCTTTGAGCCGGGAGTAGAGGAGCGTTGGGGAGTCTTTTTAAGGCCCTCGGCAAAGTGTTTGTACTGACGATGCTCTCTGGTGTCCAAACTTTTTATCTTTTTTTGAATTTTGCACTATTATAAATCTTTAGAGAATAATATAAAACATATTAATTAATACAATAAATATCGCTGTTTAGTTGCTATTAATGTTTTAAGAACGTGTTGACGGTAATTCAACTAATAATAATTATAAGAATTAATATATTTTTAGATTACCCATCTTCCTTAAATTCGTGGTAAATGGCTCTTACCGATTGTTTTTTGCACTATTCTTTAGAATTTATATAATTTATTATTATAACTATTTTATTCATTAGAAATTAAATTTTTATTTTGTTTTATTTAGAATGTTATTTTTTACGGTTTTCGTATTCGTCATATCTGTGGTATGGGAGTAAATAATTCCTCTTGCCACCATTCATGTAGAAATTTAATTTTGTTATACATGACAATTTTAAATTGAAATTTTCCTTTTTTACCAAATTCGAATATAATTCATTTTATAGTTTTAAACTTATCGCACGCTTCCTCTCTCTCTTTTCATAACAATTCCTGCATCTTTATTTGGGCAGCTTATATTTTAAAAATTTTAATTATATATATTTTTAAATTTGAATTACATTATTATAAACCCTTTCATTGTTTGGTTGTTTAGAAATCCTTAAAAAATTATTTACATCCGCCCTATTATCGTTAAATTACAAATATTGGCAATTAATTCAATGAATGCTGTATGTTTTCTTTTTTGGATCCGAAGTGTTTACTTGCTTATTAAATGAATTTGTATTCCCGGTCGCGATGATGATTCTGTCCAAGCGTTCGTCGGGGTGTTTATAAAATGATTGTTTGCAACAGATCATTATTTTTTATGTGCGAGCCATTTACAAGTAAGCATCTTGGCAGCTCCATCAGCCAAGATTAAACTTTAGATTTAATGAATTTAATAGAGTTTTGTTTAATTAAATTTTAATATTAATCAACATAATACTTTTATTTTGGCTATATACTAATTATTAAATAGTTCAACTTTTTTTAACCTGTATTGCATAGTTACATTAGATAATATTGAACACGATTTTAACTTATCTTAATTTCTTTTTATTTTTATCTGAATTATTTATAATTATTACCAAAAAAAGTTGAATTATTTTATAACTTATAAAATATTTGATTTTTTTAAACTAGTATTTTTATTTATGCAGCGCTTAAATCATCTACTATAACTGCATTGAAATATTTATTTTTTAAGAGATATTTATTGAAAAATAACCATTTGTTGTATTTATTGTTATAGTTATGGGCGTTTCTAGTTTTACCTTATTTTTTTCTAACTTAGATAATTTGTTTCTTGCTTTAACTAGAATTTATTTTATAAAATCGTAAAATTTTTCCAATGTTTCTTGAAAATTTAAATTAAAAATTATCTTTTCAGATGTTTTGTTAAGAAAAATATGCAAGTTATCTAAACTCAAGGCGTTGAACTTTGACAAAAAAATGAAACAAAATATAGTGCACTCCACTGTTAGAGAAAACCCTTGTACTCTCACTTTGCACTCTTTCTCTAACATCATTTGGATATAATATTCAAAATGAGAAAATTTTAAAGAGAATTCTTTAATTAATATTTAAATTCAGCCTTCCCCAACCAACGAAAAATTGGGCAAAACCCAGCAGTTTTTGGACCATTGTTCTTAACAAAATTGAATCAAAAATTCAAAATTTTCTCGACGGCGCCTATCGGCACCGCCGACCCTCCCGCTCCAGAAGCCTGCAATAAGCGCTTAAAAGGACCACGAGATAAAAATTTAAGCAATCAATTTTCATAACAAAACATCAATGTTTCAAAAAATGTTTCAGCGACCGGCACCTTACATTCTTAAAAAAAACTCCATCAAAAAGCGAGTGCAAAAAAATACTGAATTCATTGCATTTTTGTTTGAATCTATCAACAATAACAGATAAAATTTAAAATTTTTTTCGGCGCCCTTGATATAGATTTAAGAATGAAATTGAAGATTTTACAGTAAATTAAAAAAAAAATTTGTCTACAAGAACCAAAAATTTCGGTTTGGTTCGGGTAACCGAAAGGCTTCGGTTTGGTTCACGGTTCCGGTTCGGATAACCGAAGAATTCCAAGGAACCGCCAACCCTAGTTGTGAAGGAGCAATGTGTACAGATAAATCTCGTGAATAGACTCATAATGATCGAACAAGGAGAACGCAACAAGGGCGCTATATTTATTTAAATTAAATTTTAAAAAAGTTCTTTTTTTGTGAGAAAAAATCAAATATAAAAGTTAAAACGAACATTAATCAACTAAACTTACGAGCCTTATATTGAAGAAACTGTTAACTGTATGTTTATATAAATTTTGCTGACTTATATTTTTTAGCGATTATAAAAACATTTCAACAAAACATTTACTCAACTCAAAAGTATCCTTTCGCTATTTAACCTAAATCTGCCTATTGTTCAAATCAATGAGATGAAAAATAAAACAATAATAAGATTAAAAATTAATATATGATATACTGTTTTCAAAAATTTCAGAGAACCAAAGCCGCTCTTTCCAAAAAAAATGTCGACAGGAGCCGCGATGATCAAAAAGAAGAATCATTGCCCTCTTTTAAACAAACCTCGCCATAAAAATGTTCAGCATAACTATCAAAAATTTAATCAATTTAGCTTTGGGGACACTTAATTTTGCTAAAATTTTGGATGAAATTTCTTAATAAAATTGAATCAAAAGTACAAAAATTTTTCTCGGCGGCGCCTATCGGCACCAGGGTTGCAGCGGATTGGGAAAAAAGTCGGATACGGATTTCGGATCGGATTGCCCAAAATTTCTCGGATCGGATTTTGGATTTCGGATTGGGAAAAACATCGGATTTCGGATTTCAGATAACGGATTTCGGATAATGAAAAAAATTTTTTGGTTGCAAAAATTCAAACTTTTGTGATTTTTAAAACTTTTCGCTGTATCAATTTATTCAACATCAAAATTTTAGCTTCAGAATTTCGGGAAAAAACTGGTTTACGTAAGAGTGGAGGATGTCCGGCGGTGCCGACAGGCGCCGCCGGGGAAATTTTTTGAACATTTTAATGATATTTGTTGAGAAATTGAAGCAAAAATTCGGGAAGACATGATGAATTGTTTCAAAAATTCTTGTATCTATTCTTTTTTTGCGCGCATTTTTAATTAAAAAATATTAGAATATTTATTTAAAATCTTATTAATGAGTGGGAAGCGTATTTGAGTAGCGGGGAAAACCAATAAAAAAAAGTCTGCACTCAAGCGGATTCGAACCCAACACATAACATGAGACTCACCAAAAAGACATACCACTAGGCCATCGGCTTACTTGGGCGAAGCAAGTAAAAATAATTGAAAATACATATTAAAAAGTTTTAGCTTTAATTTTTTATTTTTCTTATAATGTTGAAAAATATTAGACAAAAAAATCTATTTATCCGGATTTCGGATCGGATTACCCAAAATTTCTCGGATCGGATTTCGGATTTCGGATTGGGAAAAACACAGGATTTCGGATAACGGATAACGGATTTCGGATGATCCGCTGCAACCCTGATCGGCACCGCCGACCCCCCCCCCCCCCGCCCAAAAGCTTTATGCCTAAGGGCCACTGAAGCAAAAAATGACGATTTATCAAACAATATTTTATTAAAATATATTATTTTAATAAAATAATTTTTTTTAGTCACATAAAAAAAAAATTTCGATTTACTTTCGATTTTCGAAGTTCGATTTCCGATTTTGAACTTTTCAGTTTTGATCTTCGATTTCGACTTTTTTTTTACTTTCGACACAGCCCTGATAAGGAGAGTAGTTATGCTCTAAACATTCAAATATTTCTATATATAGACAGCTTTGGCATCTTTTATGAAACGTTAAAGGGTTTTTTTTAAAACCAGTGCCAAAAGCAACTACACAAAGGAAAGAGCGACGTGAGATCATTTTTTAAAATTAGTCATGTTTTGGGTCCGAATATTGCAATCAAGACAGATTCAGCGATTTTAAAGGGAAAAATTAATTGAAAATAAGTCAAATAAGAACAATAATTTAAAACAATTAAAACCAAAATTAAAAAATGAATAAATGTTTTCTTAAAAAAAGAAATAATCGGTGAACGCAATGAGATTTTAAAATGTTGTAATTAAAAGTGGTAACTGGAATGATTTGTTCGCTCAACACATGAGCAAGAATTAAAATAAATTCCAATCAAAGTAACATTTTTTTCACATAGAGAAGCTTAAAATCAACTAAAAATTATTAAGCAAATTTAAAATTTACTCAGCCAAAACAGAAACAAAAGTTACAAGGATACTTTTTGTGCCAACGAAGAATGCCAAAATGGAGTTTTTCTCCGTTGTCCCATTTGTGAAGAATACCTTTGCTTTAAGTGTTTTTTTACTTACAATCATTTTCACAATGTGTAGAATAATTTTTCTTGAAAATGAATTGGAATATAAATATAAATAATAATCCTAGGCAGGGTTTGAACTTGCGTGGGAAAAAGTGAACAAGTAGCACAGTCACTGAGACACGGAAGCAGTTGGATCCTTCGCATTAATTAAGAAATTTAATGAGTTTTGAAAACTTTAGAGCCTCATATCTCCGCTCCCGGGCTTATTTAGCAGCTAGAAAATGTCTTAAAAATTTTTCCTGAAAATTAGCTATTTTTTGATACCAAAATCATCCCGAAGTCCCACGGTCACCTGAATACCTTCCCTAGTGAGGTCACAATTTTTTTAACGCAAAATGTTTTTTAATTTTAACCAGAAAATTTTTTAAATAAAATTAATCCGCTGGTTCACTAAATAAACAATAATACAAAAGAAAGCAAAAAAGTAATAGCAGATTTTGAAATTAATTGAATGAATTCACTAATTTATTTTCTGAAATTTTGAGCTCTATTTAATGCCATTTATTTGTCTGATAAGAGCAATGAATCATCAGCATTTTTAAACAAAAGATTAAACAAGAATCTTATTTTAATGCGATTAGCATCGTTTAAGTAAATAGAATAATAATTAGCAAAAAACAAAGTAATTAAACATTTTATAAATTAATTTAAAATCACAAAATTTTTTGAATAACCTAATTAAATTATGAAAGTTACGTATCTTTTAACATAAAAAATCAGATTATGTGGCGTATTGAGATAAGCTATTTATAAAGTCTTCATATAGAAGCTTGAAACGAAGTAGGTCCTTTTGCTGACGTTAGGCTTCTATGCTTGGACAGTGCGGTTTGAACTAGGGTTCGGATAATCGGGTCGGGGCCGGGCGGGCTTTTTTCCGGGCTTCCTAAAAGGCGTCGGGCGGGCTTTTCCGGGCGAATATTTTTTGGTTTTTCGTCCGGGCGGGATTTCCGGGCGGGCTTTTTTTTATTTTTTGGCCGGGCGGGCTTTGCCGGGCGAATACCGGGCTTTAGCCCGGATTTTGGAAAAAATCCGAATACCGGGCGAATATTTTAAAAAATTTTTGAAACAGCTTAAAAGTTAGAGATTGATCATTCCTGACCATGTACGATATAGACATATAAAATTTATTTGTTTATATTCTTTGTGAGATCAAAAAATAAAAATTTTTAGGCATTTTTCCAAAAATTCTTAAAAGAATTCAATATTTCAGGTACTTTTTCAAAAATTTCTTAAGAAAAATGCATAAAACAAAAAATGTACACTTAAAAATCAAAAAATTTTTTAAAATCAAAAATGCACCCGTAAAAAATGACTTTTTTCTTTAACCAAATATCCACCCTCCAAAGATGGATATTTTTCCTAAAAATTTTTATTTGATATTTTTATAAAATTTTGAAAAACGTAAAAAGTAATATATTTACAATTGTGAGATCAAAATTAATAAAGATTGAAGAATTTTGAAGGGTTTTACGCATAAAATGACTGGATTTGGTTAGTTTTAGCCCATTTTTTAGGCAATATTTTGGCACTTATTGGGAGAAATGACATAAAAATATTCGGAAAATATTCGGGTTTTTTAGGGCCGGGCGGGCTTTTTTCCGGGCTTCCTAAAAGGAGCCGGGCGGGCTTTCCGGGCGGGCTTTTTTTTAATTTTTTGTCCGGGCGGGCTTTGCCGGGCGAATACCGGGCTTTAGCCCGGACCGAATATTTCCTAGTCGGGCGCCCGCCCGGCCTAATGCCCGCCCGTTGCCCGCCCGACCCGGGCGCCCGTCCGAACCCTAGTTTGAACGTATTGGAAATTAGCGCCGCACTTGCTACTTGTGTGGGCTGATGGGACAATGGCAGCCGGGGTTTAAAGAAGCCTTGCAATTTTTTGTTACTTTTCTTTTTCAGCAAGTTGCCGAGTACCTGAACAGTCCAATTGTTGATTCTGATTCATACACATTTTGGGCCAATCCCATTCATGCGGCGAAATATCCATTATTTGTGCCTCTGGTGAAAAAAATATCATTCTGCCCCCAGCACTTCGGCAGAAAATGAAAGATTATTTTCGGCGGCCAAATTGATTGTAACTGATCTGAGAAAAAGATTGGCGGATGAGACCTTGAAAGAATTGCTTTTTCTTCATCAAATTTACCACTTTATGGATTTAAATGCGAGATATGAATTGTAATTTATTTGGTCAAAGCATTACCTCATACATGGCAAAAAATTGTAACAAAATTTTTTTTTGAAAAATTTCGGGTTCGGGTAGACCCGAAATTTCGGGTATTTTGGGGTTTCGGGTTCGGGTTTCGGGTTCGGGTGTGATGCGAGTTTCGCCCAGCCCTGCCCCGGGTGGGACTCGAACCCACGCCCTCCACCCAATCCGTGGGCAGCTCTTCCAACTGAGCTACCTGGGCGTCCCATTTTCCTCCTTCTTTATGGGTGATCTTTTGCCCCCGCCTAAGCGTTTTAACCGTCTCGTCCAACCAGCGGAATTCTCTCTAATCCTTACACAACCATGGATCCGGTTCGCGCCATTTGCCAAACGGGCAGGTCGAATCCGGGATTTTTAAGTTTAAAGTAATGGTCAAATTTTTCTTTTAGTAAACAACAATATCATATTTCTATTAAAATTACGGATATTTTTGAGCATTGATCGATCAACTGTAAAATATATAACGTTTTTAATTGATTTACAATAAATTATTAACACTAATATTTATTATTAATAATTATTATTTATTATAATTTTTTGAAACTATTTTGTTTGTATTAAGGTGTATTTAATGCTATTAATTTATTATTATTATTAATATTTTTTTACAGCATCACCTCTTGTATATCCGTTTAATAATAAACAATTCAAAGTCTGTGAATCATTTATTTTTTAAATATTGTTGCTCAAATAATGGTTTTTCATTTCCAATTTTGTCATCTCTTTTCTTTAACAGCGGCTGCGCTGAATGGTTGCCTCAACGTAGCCATTGTTTATTTGGTTCAGGCCCTGAAGAAGAACAGCGCGAACATCATTGATCAGAAATGTAATGATACGGCCCAAAGACAAAATTAATTATACATATTTTGAATATATTGAATTTTTTAGTTTTTTTTATTTTCAAGTTTTTAATTATACCGTAGGTTGATAGCAGTTCTGACATATATTATATAAGAAATACATTTTATTTTTAGCGACGAAGAAGATAGTCCAGCTAAGAAGAGCACAACAATTAGTAGCTTTCCCCTGACTTTCTCTGTAGTTCTGCAATTTGTCCCTGAGTTCCGCAAGTTGCTTCTCCAGACTATCCTGAAATTTTTGACTCAATTTTTCCCGGTGCTCTTGGTTTATGGTGTCATTTTTTCGAAATTTTTTTTAATTCACACTATAAAAAGGTGTTTGGGCGAAGAATTTATTTAAATTTTTTTAAATTTGTAAAATTTTTATTTTTGTTGTACTCCTTTTTTGAGAAAATACAAATGGAGACAGATAAACGTATAATTTGCAGGGTTAATGTTTTGTATATATTAACACTACATGCATAATTCATTTAATTCTTTATTCTTCTTATTATCATAACCAATCCAAGTGCTTCACATTTATAAATTAATTACATTATTTCTATTATTTGTTAGTTTTATTTATCACTTATTTTGATAATGTTAATTTTTAAATAATATTGGCATTTTATAATTTATTGCAAGATTGAATTTTAAGGCTAAGTCTTCATTAATATATAAATTTTTTAAACCTTTTTCATTTATTGTTTTATTAAATATTTAAATTTTTGTTGTTATTATATTTATATTATTAATTCTTTTGTGGTGTGTATTTTGAGCTGATCAGCCGGTCCTCCGTTTTGCTGGTTTCTGCTTCTTTTAATGTGATTTTAAACTTTAATTTTGTCATAGTCCCACCCATTAATTTGAGTTTTTAATTTATATAGATTTTAATTTATTTTATAGTCTAGCGGGATGGTAATACACCATCAAGTCTGTTTCAATTTATATAACAAGTTATGAAAAGACAAAAAGGATTAATTGCAAAAAAAATATTGAATCTTTGCCAGAATTAAAACCTTTAAAAATAATAAAACAAAATTACGATAATAAATATATAATTCCAAAGCAATTTCATTTTACATTGCAACGAATTAATCATAAAGAGGTATTTTTTCAAAATTAGTCTGATTCAAGTTTTCCGATATGTCGCTGTAGGGCATTTGTGTATTATTAGAAAAATTAATTTATTTTAAAATATCATTCAACTAATTTTGAAATAACAGACAATCTAAAATTCAATAAATTCTTAAAATACAATACATATTTCGTATGTTACTAAGAGAAAGGAGCCCTCGTAACTTGAATTTTTATTGAAAATAGTTAAAAACCCAACTACGATTAAATCTTCATAAAAAGTAAAGTGAGCAAAAATTTCCCTCAATTAATAATTAATAAAGAAAAACTAGGACTAAAATTAACGATAAATTAACCTCTAATACTAACGATTATTTAAAATAAATCAGGATCATTGCGTCGAAACTTTTAAATTTCGTCCATAAAAAATATTAATTTCCTTTTTAATTGGCAACTATTGCCTTGTACTGCGCTCATCTCATTTTGCTTATTGTCAGGCTTGTCAGGCTTTAGTTTTTCACTCACTGCTTCAGAATTAAATTTATATTATAATTTAAATTATCGCCATCAATTTTTAAATATATATTCTATGTAAAGACCATTAAGCTTAATAAAAGAACAATGTTTACTGCATTTTGTTTTTATATTCCCGCCATGTTCATCAATCTGTTTTTAGCAATATTTTGAAATAAACGTTATAGATTGTATTTATTAGAATAACAATTTATAAATATAAATGTATCTTAAAATTAATAAACTAATAATATATTAAAAAACAATTCGTTACCAAATTCTAATAATTAGTAATTGCAAAATAATAACATTAAAGTTGCAATTTTTATTTAAATTAATTTGAATAAAAAAGAGTAATATATAATAATTATAAACACCCTTCAACTGTATACACTATTAATAAAATAACAACCTTTTTAGACTATGTTTTAAACTCTCTTAAAAAAAATTAAACTGTAGGTTTAAATACATATACAGATTAAATTCATACAAAAAATAAAAAATCTCTTTAAAAAAGTAACAAAACTAAGAGTTTAACCGTTTGACTTAGGCTCTTTAATCATGGTTTCAAATAATTAGCTATTACAAATTTTTATAAAATGCCGTTTATCTCGCCATGGTAAAACGCTCAGCCGACTATTGCGCGACGCCGACTAGTACAGATATGCCGTTTTACTAAACTTTAAAACCTAACATGTTATAAAAACCAATAACGTAAAAATCAATGTCTTTAAAAATTTATCATAAATTAACCCGAAACAAATATGTTTCGAATATATATCAAACTAATTAACTGATATTTTTAGAAAGGCCCTGAAGAGCAATAAAAATATTTGGTTATCTAAATAAAGCATATACAATTAAATAATTGCATAAAAAGTCAAATTTAATAGACTATTGATTAAGATTAAAATTTGAACATCGTCCCTTCTTATAGCGCAAATATTTTGTTTAAGTGATTTAGTAATTTTAGTAGTTAAAGAATAATTTTACAAATGATTTTTTTTATGCATTTTCATATTATCAATTTTTTTATTTAGTTGTAAATGGACTTTATATTAAAAAGTTAAATCTTTAATCTTCCATCTTTTTCACTCTTTTTAAAGTTTCATTTTCTTAAAAATGCATAAAATAGTTGTATCCAAAACCACCTAAATCTCCGATAAGTATTTTAATCAATTAAGTATTTATAATTATACATTGGGTCTGACCGTCTGCCATAGATTTTTTTGCTTCATTTATAAGTTTTTTAAAATCAAATCAATCCTTTTTGTGTTAGGTCAGCTGAGATTAGTGCATGGCTCACGAGAAGGTGAAAAACAGCATCATTGCGCATTAACGTAATGAATGCCGTCGATTTTGTTTATTTTAATTCTTCCATTTAAATATTTTCAATTTTACTTAGTCATTAAATTTTAAATATTAATTTACAAACGGCAAAAATAAATTGTTATTTGGTAGTTTGTTCAAGATAAAATTCAAAAATAACTTAGGTTTAATTTAAATCAACGAACAATCTTAAACCAAATATAAATCCATTGAGACAGATGATTTATTTCGGAGAATATGGAATGGAGTTTGTGTATGAATATGGTGAGAGAAAACAAGTATAAATATAATTAAAAAATTTCTGAATTTATCGATCAATACAATTTAAATATATTTAAATCGAATAAAACATAATATCAAAAAAGATGTGTAAAATCTCGCATTACTAAAACTATAGCAGAAAATTAAAATAATAGTCGCGGGAATTTATATTTAACGAAATATGCTCTTTTTAAGCGAGAAATTTAATTTGCCATCAAATAATTCTCGCAAATGAATACTAACATATAAAACTCAGCGTTAGCTGCCTTCACCTGCACAGAATGAGCAAAAATACTTTCGGACGGCAATCAATAGTGTAATATTATGTTATAATAATTAATGTATGTGTTGTTTCCTTTTAATAATCAAAATATTAATCTTTATAAAGACCTAAGGTTTTTGATTAAATTAAAATAACTTTTTTGTCTAGTCAAAAAATAATTATACAAATTGGAGCTCAAACTCAATTTTGAAGTTATGATCAGTAAATTCAATTAAAATAATCAACAAAGAATTAGGATGATTTTGATCTTTTATAAGATTAATTTTTAATTGAAGAAATTAGTAGTTACTACCTGCTTTTTGTCCGGATACTGTAGCAGCCCAAGCCAATGGAGGGGGTGGGGCGCCAAGTGAGCGCCCGCCAGCCAGGTGAGCGCTGGCCATCTGAGGCCCGGCCAAGTGAGTCCCAGAGCCCAAACCTATTGGCAGGGTCACTGCGCGACTTTTTCAGAATTTTTCCAGAATTTCAAAATTTTTTGAAATTTGAAATCTTAAGACGTTGAACATCTTGCGCACCCTGCGCGACTTTATGCAAATTTTTCCTGCGCGACTTTATTTAATATTTATTATTTTAATTCTTCAATTTTTTTTTTTTTTTCACTGCGCGAGTTACTCGCGCACCCTGCGCAAGTTTTTCGAAATTTAAATCTTAAAATTTCACTTGCGCGCCTGCGCGACTTTTTTGACTTTGCCAAAATAATTTTAATCCGAAAAATTCATTTGCTGCTGCGAGGATCCGAACCCCCGCTGCCACTGCGAGAGAGAGACGAGAGCACTAGCCACTTGGCCATGGTGTATTGAGAGTAATGGCCACTAATTGTCCCTATATAGTGAAAAATGACGCCAGTAGTCAGTGAGGGGGGGTCTGCAGCCAACAACAAAGTTCAATCCCCTGCGCGAGCAGATATTATTTTTTAAATTAAATATTTAAATATATTTAATACATTCATAAATTCAAAATTATTACAAGTGTAAAAAAAAAAAAAAATATTTTTATAAAATCGTTTAAAAATTTTCTTAAAATAGAAAAATCGTAAAGTAAAAATAAAAAATTGCAAATCTTTTTGATTGAAATTTGACACCTTAGAATATTCGCTTTGTTTATTTATATTTAATCCAAATTTTCAATAAACTTCAGTTTTTGTTCAAAAAAACGTAAAGTAAAATAAAATAAGCTTTCGCATTGAAACATAGCACCGTTTATATTCTATCATTGTTTATTTGAGCTTAATATTTGGCAAACGGTCTAAAAGTGTTCATTAAGCAAGTCATTCACTTGGTCGCAACACATAGAGTGAATGTGAATATAATAATAATAATGATTATAATTTAATAAAATCATAAAATTTTACAATATTTAAATCCCAACTTTATCTATAAGTTTCATTTATTTTTTTAGATAATTTTTTAAAAATGGATTTTTCTGACGACGACGAGGGGCCTCCAACTTTGGATGGGCCTTATCCTATGGCAAACGAACCCATCCCTTTTTTGGGTACGGCAACTCCTTTTGCTGATTCTGCAACCGCGCAACATCCGATCAAGGCGCCAGCAGTGGTAAGGGAACAGATTTTTTGTTTAGGTCATTACAGCGAACAAATTCTAATTTTTTGAGAGGGTTTCAGGTGTCTGCGCAACCAAAAACACCAGCGCGACCAGGACGGAAAGACCCGTTCATCAACAAGACTTTGGACGTCGAGCAGTTCAATGGAGACGAATGGATGTGCCTGGCAGCGGCGCAAGCCAGCATTAGTAAATAAAAAGTGCATAACACCACACGCAAACAGACAATTCATTGATTAGGAATTCGATGTTTTAAGTTAGAAATAAATTGTTTGCATACGCTTGATTTGTGTAGTAGCCGACTGGGTCGTTCGTTCTCCAAGGTGGCGGCGCTGGCACTTCGTAAGCAATTCTAGTGACTGTCGTATTTACAGTCGATAAATAAATTTTATCGCCTCTTTTAATCGTTTTGTTAACTTCTTTCTATTTCTCCGATTAAATTCTATCTATTTTCTAAGTTTAAATTCCCGTAATATTAGGATCTTTTTTATTGCTCTTAAAAAAGCATGCATATTTGATAAAATGAATGGGGTTTAGTCAAGATATTTTTATTTATAAACAATATTGTAAATGCCTAATTTGTAAACCCATTGAATAATGGATTTCATTACCAAAGCTTGAAACAATGCTTGGAAATTTAAATAATTCTTTATTTCAAATAAAATTTCATAAATAAGTAATTTTTATTATTATCAGAAATCTGAGAACACTGAAATATCGTTAAAAGCTTCAAAAAACTTTGCGAATCTCTCCCATTCCTGAGAACTTAGATAAATTAGCCTTTTTTTTAATAACTAAAATTGATTATTTAACAACAATATTTATTACAAAATAAAAAGGCGGGCGACCAAAAAGAATATTTAATGTTACTAAGCCCACTAAAATTTAATTAAGTAAATAACACATTATTATGATAAAATACAAAAATATGGTCAAAATAAAAAACGTAAAATATTACAACCCCGGCGTTTTAAACTTTCAAAAACTGAATGGCCAGCTTTTTGACTTGGTCAAAACAAAATTTAGCGCTTGGCACATTTAAATTGATAAAGTCTAAATTAGATCGTTAAAAAACTAAAATTTCAGCTAAAGATAAAAAAGTACGATTAAACTTGCAGATATAAAATGGGCATTATAAAGTAAAAATTTTAAATAAACTGTTGAAATTTAAAAATCAAATTAAACACTTATGTTTTAAAAATGCAAAAATAAAATTCGTTTACTTAGTAATTAAAACTTTTACATCATTAAATCTTTACTTTAAAAATTTTATTAAAAAATATAATATCATTAAATAAAGTGTGCCTAAAATATTAAAGTTGCAAAAACTATTATATAATCAAATATATTTGTAAATTTAATTAAAACATTCTGTTAGGGTTGGGACGTCGAGATTAATACTATTTAAATAATGGTTTTATAACATTTTTTATTTCTTGTATGCGACACCGAAAATGCAAATAAATAGTGAAAAAATAATGCATATCATTGAAAAAAATTAGACTTAAATTGCATAACCAAATAAATATTTCTATCATCAGTTCAGCAAGAACAATTAATTACGAAGGTTGGCATAGTAACAAAGGGAAATAATTATCATTAAGAAATTAACAAATGCTTTTAAAATCGTGGTTTAAATCAACATTATATACTGGGTGGGTGATGTTCGTCAAGCGAAAATTATTTTAATTTTTGTTGTAATTTATTTGGGTAATAAATGTTTCTACATTGTATTACTTATATTTATTATTTAAACTATGTGTTTTTTAAATAATTAACAAAATTTTTTTAAGAAATGTATTTTAGAAACAAAATTTTGAATACCGCTGTGTTCAACGCTGTTTTAATATTTATGTATAATCATATTATTATTTTTAATTTAAGCAAAATTTGTAATTAACAATTATTATATTTAGTGATTTTTTATGTTATAGTCTTTATTTGTCTAACTTTCCGTGCTCTGTGCTCTTGTTCATTCATTTGTTCGTTTTATAGTCTTGATTTAGTTTTGATTAGTTGATATTTTATTTGTTTTCTATGGTTTTTAAGACAAAAATTAAATATTATTTTTACGGTAATTTTTTAAATTTATGCTTTTAGCAATATCTAACTATTTTATTTAAGCAACAAAAGATAAAATATATTTTAACAAAAATTTGTCGTTTCTTGCAACAAAAAGATCTGTTAAAAAACTAAACTAAAATAAATCCATAACATACGCATCTTTTAAAAGTTTAAAATCTTAAGTTAAACAAAGATTTTAATTTCTATACAAAAATATCATACAATTTATTGGTGTTTAAAAAAATTTTTTTGAAAAATAAAATATATGTATGTACGACAACAAAACGATTAAAAAATTTTAATTTGTAAATAATTCAACAAATAGTTCTCCTACTGCCATCACGCCGAAAACGAAGCGCGAAGAAGGTGTCATTTTGATTACTGTCACGAACTTTTTATTTGTATTTATTTCGATAGGTTATATTTAAAGCAAGCGAATAATTCATATATTTTTCCAATTCCCAATCTCGGTCATGTCTTACGAGTAGTATTTAAGTTGATGAAGTCTTTCAACTCGCAGACGACCGTTTACATACATGACGTCAATGACCTTTTTTGTCACTTATGTTGTTGGGATTAGTGTTTCGCTTGGACAACATATGCCAATATTATTTTTAAAATATTTATATTTTTTAATTATAATATTTTATATTTTAACTTTTGGTACGATATATTAATTATTGATGTTAAATGTTCACGATATCTGTTTTCCGTATTTAACAAGAAATTGGTCGCTCTGTTTTTCTGATTATGAGATTCTTAACTTAATAGATCTATCTTCGTTCAATTAATACCCATGGTTACATTTATTGAAAGAATAAAAAGAGCTCTTTATAATTGATTAAATATTCTACGTAACTCTTTTTTATTTAGATTTTTTTAACCAGGTTATGTTTCTATTCATAAAATATTGAAATTGCCTTAATCACTTTGTTTCAATACTTTGTTATTTATCCAATTACCAAATATTGTTTAGATAAGTTATCATATTTTAAGCTTTGGTATATTATTCTGAATTTTTTGTACTTTGATATACTATTATTTATTTAGTATTAAAATCTTAATTCTGAATATACTTTAATTATATTATGCTCTCAAGTGATTTGGTCTGCTTAGGTCCGCAGCTTGAATGCAATTTTAATTTAATTATTAAACTTCCATTTATTTTAAATGCGCAGAAAATGGTAATGCAATTTTTTTAAATTTTTTACTTTGTGAATTTCCTGATGGTCTCAGAGAGCTGCGTCGGTTTAGTTATATTGTTCGCTCTCTTGTTTCGGTGTTGAATTGCTGTTTTACTTTTCCGACACAAAATATTATTTTATAAATGAGCACAAAAACAAACAAATTAGTGGAAGAGCCAGGATTTCATAAATTTTATTGCCGCGTTATAAACCAAAGTCAGAGATTTAAAAAAATGCCCAACTTCTGTGTTTTATTAGGGGCCGTCTTTTCTTTTCGCGTGAGCTCCTCCCAAAACAATTTTATCGAGCCTTCGAAAAGGTAAAAAAACAATTTGATGCCAGCAACTGACAACAAATTTCCTGACTTTAGCAGTGCCGAGTGGCGGATGATGTCAATCTTTGCAAAATTCTTCAACCAATATACAAGGCCACATTGCTGCCTTTCTGTAGAAAGCCTTAAATACAACTATTTCTGCACCACAACTTGCTCATTTTCAATTTTGATCTTGATTACATAAATTTGGCAAAAAAAACAAGGCTTTAAAAAAAAATTTATTATTTTATCGTTTACAAAATTTTTAATTTGTCATTTAGTTAGAAATTTTATTTTATTGTAAAAATATATTCGCATTCGTTGTTTTGTATTAAATTCATTTAATTTTTTTTTCGATTTTCAGTAACGTATTAATGTTTGTTGTCGTTTAATTAAATATTTATATAATTTTTTTTGCACAAATCGTGGCCATATTGTAGTTCTGCAGCTTTTTCGTTTTATTTTTTTATTCAAACTTTCATTTAATATTAAAGAATTAATTCTGAAAATTAAAACATTAAATGATTTAATTCGTTTTTAAATAGATATTATTTTTGAATTTCAAAGTAACTTTGCAAAAGTTATGCGTTTTTTGATAATTAAAAAAATTAATAGTTTTGAACAAAGAGAAATTTATAAATTATCAAATAAATTTTTAATTTATAACACACCTTTTTAACTAATTTTTTTTGCATATATAGCAATTGCCAATTACTTTCATTAAACATCGTTCATTTAATTAATTATACTTATAATTTTAGCTATACCACTGTTTGGGTATTTGATTTGTGTGACAAATCAAATATATTTTAGTGTTTTTATTTTGATAGTTTTCGATATATTCTAAATGCATTTAAATAAGTAAGTTGAGTTTTTATAATATAATTAATTATTAGATTATTGCTGATTTAACTATTAAACAGTCATTTATCATTTTTTTTAATTTGGGTTTTAGGTATTTTAATGTTTTCTCCCACAATTTTTTGCGTGTGTAATATCAGTTTTAAAATTAATATTAAAAAATATTCAACTTTTTTCACCAAAATAAGTCTCGATTCCAAGACAGCTGTCAATGCCCGCTTTTCCCTCCACCGTGAATTGTTTTTTTTAATAAAATTATTTTACTTTAAACGGTGATTATATATATATAACTGAATTTGCATATATAATTTACGTTGTAAAAGTTGATTTTATCAAAAGAATGAAATTTTGGCTTTTTAAAATTGTTTTCAAAATATAAATTATCTAAGTTTCTTTTTAGGCATTAATTTAGTTTTAATAAATTCATTATTTATTTTATTTCATAATAAGCCAATAAATGAGTGAAAAATTAACAAGTGAATTGAACTTAAATTTTTCATCGTTTTTATTATTAATATCTAATTTTTATAATTTACATATTGTTATAAAGTAGCGCCACGGAGAGGATCAACCTTTCTTCTTGACAAGCTTTTAAATTAAACATTTTTATTTATAATATTTTAACATTTTTAAGCCTATATGTATATGGATATCGTATATTTTTTATTCGTGAATTATTGTTCTACTACTGAATAAATAAATTATGCGCAACTGGCTTCGTCTTTTCTGGTTCGGGCGATTGCGCCTGTGGGCAAGAGCTCTGCTTTTGTGAAACTGTCAAATAAGGTTTTTTTATATTTAATAACTTTAATTTATGGTTTTTAAAATTGAAAGAATCAAAATTAAATTAAAAATTTCTTTAATTTAAAAATTATGAATTTTCATTTGCTTTGGTAATTTATTTTATTTTATACGTTCTTTTGCTGACTTTTGCATTTAATTTTCTTACTTAATGTTATTAGGTGCTATATGAAAAAATTAAAATATTCTAATTCCTGTAATGCATTATAATATTTGGTTCTCTATAATTTTTTTAGTTTAACATTCAGTTTTTGTAGCTGACTTTAATATCATATTTTTGGAATAAAATTTTTAAAATTGTGCTGACTAAACTTTAATCGTGTTTTGTATTTTTTAAAATAATAGTATTGGGCAACTACGCTTACCAGTAACTGTCTCTGATGTATCCTTAAATTCTTCTATTCTCATCTAATAATATAAAGATTCGCACGTTTCATTAACTTAATTATATTATAAATTATATTGTAATTCAGACTAAATGGCATAATTTTTTATTGAAATAATTATTTAGTTAATATGTTTTTCCTTGGTTTAAGTTTATAATTTATTGGTCGAATAGGATTATCAGTTCTTTGTTTCTTTTTTGCATTATTTGTAAAACTTTATATTGACGTAATCGTACTCTTTTCACAACCTGTGCAGTAAGGCTATTGTAATTATACATAGAACCGTGTAAATATTTGAATATATTTAAAATCAAAATATAGCAATGTATATAGCCGCCAACCACGGCAACCTTGGTCGCTTGGCTTAAATTTTTTTTTAATAACTCGCAGACAAAAAAAAATTAGATTTAATTTTTTTGTAACTCACATTGAAAATCGTATCGGGGCTGATGAACCGTGCAATAAAAATAACAGTGATTTTCATATTATTAAGCAGCGTAATTAATAAATTTATAATTTATAAACAACATTAAAACAAAAAACAAGTTAAATGTCTAGAAAATTTTCTGAAAACTTTAAATAATCTGTTTTTTTGACTTTCAGAGATGATTCAAATGTATTGAACTCCAACAAATTATCAAAAAATATTTAGTATCTAATGCTATTGGTTAAGTGGGGAATGCAATAAATTAAATTAACTCAGTTAAAAATACATTTAGCAAAAATGGACGATATAAAATGAAAGGTTTAAATGCATTTATTAAAAAATTCATTAGTATTATTGTTGGTATATGCCAGTGAAGATGGGCAAACAGCTTTGCCTAGTCTGCATAGGATCTGCAGGCATGCGGATTCACAGCGGGAAAGCTCATAAGGATGTGCTCGAGCATTGGGCGTCTCTAAGTTGCCATAAAATCAATTAAATAAAAATCCTAATTAAACTATTTTATAAAAATAGCTGCCAAATGATGAAAATTGTGAATTCAATTCAATTATTTAAGTTTCTCATTCAATATTATGCCTTTGCTAATATTATACAAATTATTTACATATTAAGCTATTCAATACATAAAGCTGATCAATAAATAAGATGCTATTATATTTTTAAAGAAAATTATTGATTTAATCCAAACCTAATTTAAAATTTAACAAATATAAAAAAAAACTTAGGTCAATTTCACAGCAGGATAAGAAAAATGTCGCGTGTGCATTTTAATGCTTATTAATTAATAATTTGTATGAAAACACTATAGGTTATTGCTTTTTGTTTGTTTGTTATTTATTTTATTTTTATCAAATTCCATTCCGTCTGTCTTTTTATAAAATATATCATTAGACGATTGCAAAATATTAAATTGAATTCAATATGCATCGCCAGAAAATTTTACGTAGGGAAGTATTGACTAGTTTAGCTTTTCACAATATTAATTCGCCTTGCTAATTCAGCATATAATTAGCAAATAATAATTTATATTTTAAGTAGTTAAAGATTCAGTTTTAAACCCTAGCAAATATTTAAAGTATTAGACCAGTTCAAATTTATAATATAATTAGGCTTTATTAATCAGATATTTTTCTATAGACGTTTGAATTATTTCATTAAAAAATTTTCAATTATCAGTTTTGAACCGCAATACCTTTTTGTGCAGCCGATATCGGCTTATTTCCGGCTTTAGGGGTCTGCTCCTTTTCTTGGCAATAGATGATGCCGGTGTGCTTATCTGCAAAGCACTCATTTTTGGGGTTGCCCCCAGGGGTGCCTCCCCATTCCCATCTGCACTCCCTTTGCAGTCCAATGTCGTTGATCAGAAGGCCAGCATAAAAAAATAAAAATTACATATTTCGTACTAAAAATACTTTGCTTTTTGTTGAAGTAATTTATGTTTTTTTCTTTACATACTTACTAAGTACTTCTTTTTAATTTGTCATTATAATCCTTTGATGCCGGGCACCTTGTCCCTCGTCCATGTGTTCATTCTGAAAATTCTAATTTTTGTTCACATCCTTTTACATTTTGAGAATGAATTTGTTAAATTTTATTTTAATTCAGAATTTAAATTAACTGGTGATAAAAAAAATTTTTTAAATGAAGATTTTAGCAATTATTCTCTCAATTTTGGTAGTCGTTTTATTATTTTTGAGAAGTATTCAATACTTATTAAATATTACATGGCGTTGACACCTGTTAGTGTATCGCTTAACGTCAAACTATTAGTTTTTGTATTATTGTATTAACTTTTTAAATTTATCATAAAATCGTTTTTTATTTAAAGCACAATTTTATTCATTTCTTCCAGGCTGTTCCCCAATGATTATTTTGGTTATATAAAAGCTTTCTGGCATTTGTAAATTCATTTATTTTTGAAACAGTTACATTGACACATAATTTTGACAAAATAAATTTATATTTTAACTATTTATGGCTTTATTTTAACAGTTTTGTTTAATTTTCATTTAAAATGATTAAATTTCCCATTTTCGACATATGCGTAATCGTGCATCCAAATAAGAAAGTATTTTTTATAATATTTTTTTAGATCACAAATAAAATTAAAAAAAAAGTTATTTAATTAATTTTTTAAAAATAAAAGAATTAGAAAATTAAATTTTCGATTAAAGTATTTATTAATAGCCTTTTTATTTTAGCAGGTGTACGTGTTGAGAGAGTGATGACAAAAGCGCCTTGCGGTTGTGTCTTGTAATCAAAGTAAAATAACCAAGAAAAGTTTTCAATACCAAAAATCGTTAATATTTAAAAATACAATACAATCAATTATAGCAACAAATCAGATAGCATTTGTTTTTTGCATAATAAAATTCATTTATAGTTAATATAATTAAATAAATGCTTATTAATCTGAGATTTATATTTAAACGCACTTTTAAACAAAATATCAAAGATGATCGTTATCGATTAAAGCTGCCTAAAACAGTTAAAACAAATTGTAAAGCGAGTTACGAAGAAAACATAAAAATATAACATTAGTAATTATTGAGACAAGCAAAAATCGAATAAATAAAGAAAAATAAAATAACTTACAAAAAATCGTTAAATATTTAAAAACTATATATTTTACAATTTTAAAACTCCAAAAAATAAACAAAAATTGATAAAAAATAGTTTTACATTTAAACCAAATATTCAAAAGCAAACCTTTTGTAATAATTAAAATGTCAAAGGTTTGATTAATCGTTATTAAAACAAAATATAAAATATTGTGCAATTTTTAACTAATTTCCATAATAATTAAAAATTTAATTGTAAAAATAAATAAAAATAATTTAAAATAATGCAGAACCTTGTAAATAATAAATAATACATTTTTTATCAATGGCTTCTGTTTAAATAGTTTAATATTAACTTGTAAAGAGCTGAACGCTTTGTATCATTTATTTTGTTTTTTATGACTATGTTAATTTTATTTAAAAAAGTCGTATTGCTGTGTGGTAAAAATGGACGTTCGAATATTTGAGTGGTTTATTGTCCGAGAGTTTATGCCAAAATTATGGACAATTTGTCATAAAATGCCCAAGATCATCTGCTCAAAATTTTATTGCAATTTTTTAACAACAATTTTACATTTATTTTGTACTAATGTCTGCCAAATATTAAAGTTCCAAATTTATCGTTAAAATAATTTGCCAGTTTATTCTTTACTATTAAATTTTTAATTTATGATTTCAAGTTTCAGCCATTATTTTAACAAAATTCTTGCCTTTTCTACTGTACTTTTCTCCAAAGTAAAGAACACCTTGGCTTCGGCAATCAGCTGCGTGACTTCGTCTTCTTGCGACCGTCTCATTTAAAAACCATTAATTAATAATGAAGGGCCTAGAATCTAATATTTAAACAATATGAAACAAAGCCAAATTATCGAACTGTCATGCAAATTTTTATAAAATAATAAATTCCATTGTTTGGCTTTTGATTATTATAAATAAATTCCATTTTTTTGCTTTTGATTATATCTTTTTGTCTGCTTTTTCTAGAAAATTTATTTACCATTTAAATAAAATTATTTTATGTGAGGCTTTAAATTAATTTGTTCAATATTTTTTCATTTTTATAGCTGTAATTCCATTTGAATTGAGTTGATTTTTTATTATTTTAATATTTCTTAACATTTATATTTTATTTTATTTTTCTTGATCTGAAAGGGTTTGTTCACATAAAATAGAGAAAGAGAATATTTGTGCCTTGTTCGCGCTGACTCTCAAAGAAGTTGGAGTCCAATACTCGTAAATTTAATCTATAATTTTTAATTTTAAGCATTGTAACATAATGTAAATTTGCATATAAATTATATTTTTTTAGTTAATTTAAGTTACGTCAACTTATTCAGAAAGTATATTATCTTTATTATTCACTGTTAGTATGTTATTAGTTTAATTTAGTATTATTTATTGATATTATTTGGATTTTTCAAACAAATTATTTTTTATAATTAACATACTTGAATTTTT
This sequence comes from Globodera pallida, assembly GCA_020449905.1. Lineage (NCBI taxonomy): Eukaryota > Metazoa > Nematoda > Chromadorea > Rhabditida > Heteroderidae > Globodera > Globodera pallida. The sequence continues at coordinate 1,032,924 of JAIXHY010000021.1, read as the reverse complement.
TACTAACGCTGTGAGTTCAAATAAGTTTTATGTCAAGGATTAAATTCACTCCGCATCAGGGCTGGACGTCACCGGCCCCTAAGTCGCCGTCATCCGTCACACGGAATTTTTTTGAAATGCCAGTGACGGCGTCAACGTCATCCGTCATGACGGCGCTAAAAAAGGCCGTAATTGGCGTAATCGGCGTCAACGTCAACGTCACTGGTTAAAAAAAATTTTTAATTTTCAAAAATCCAATTTTTTTTAAATTAACATTTTTTTATTGATTCTTAACACAAAAATCAGTCAATTTTGGGCATTTTTATTTCCACAATTTTGAGCTATAAACAATAAAAAGTGGAGTGACATGTGGAAAACAATAGCGAAATGCAACCAAAAATATTATTCTTACTTAAATTATGCTTGAACTTTTAACAAAAAAACTTGTTCCGCTACATTTCTTTTTTATACTAGTGACGCCAAAATTACGCAAAAATGCCAGTGACGGCGTCAACGTCATCCGTCATGACGGCGCTCAAAAAGGCCGTAATTGGCGTAATCGGCGTCAACGTCAACGTCATGACGTCCAGCCCTGCTCCGCATCGACTGGGTTGTTATGCTTGGATTAAAAAACTTTTATATGAAAAGCTTTTATGTCAGTAATTAAGATTTTAAAGTTTTCTTTGAAAGAATGTAGACGTTACCATTTTCTATTATTTCATCAAAAGACCTGAATTTAACATATATCATTATAGAAGGTTATTTTTCAAAATGGGTGCTTAATATTTCAAAATTATGGTTTATTAATAATTTTAATATTATCATTTTATTATTTATGCTTTGTGAGGTGGGAGAGCAATTAATATCGATTTCAAGATTCTTTTAAAAAAAATATTATGTATTTTTTTTAATTAGTTGAATTTTTCATTTCCCCAAATGTTTCGGAGATGACGAGTGAATATGGACCAAATCAACAATAATAGCGCTCTAACCAACTTTAAAAAAGGACGGAACAAAACTTTATGATCGTTCTGTTCCATATGAGCAAATAGTTTATGAGTTAAATTAAAAAATAATAATATATGGCCATGAATACATACATGTTGATTATTCGTTTATGTTTCCAAATGCATCGGGCACTTTTTTGCGCTAAAATGTTCGTCATATTATTTTTAACTTTTATTATCTATGATTCTTAATTAAATATTTTACCTTGATTAAATTATACATCTTTATTATTAATTTTTTTTTCTCTAATTTAAAATACAGCTAATTTGATTTGCAAATAATTAATTTTTTTTCGTATTTTTTAATTAAATCAAACTTTCGCAACTTTTTCTTGACGCTCTAGATGCGTGGCCGACCAACCCATGTTTTTTCAAAATAGTCGAGAAAACCATTAGAAGGAAAAAGTAAATAAAACTTGAAAGATTATTGCTTGATTACTAATTCTTTAATTATATTGTGTTCATAGTAAACAATTTTCGTTAATCATACAAACATTGATTTTCCTTTAATTTATCTAAATGTGATTTTGATGAAGATGAACTTATTAATTTGTTAACTATTTATTAAATCAGTTTTATGCTACCATTTTTACATTTTTATTATGATAGATGTTTTATTAATTTTTAGCTTAATTCTATTAATAGTTATGTTTTTAAATAGATTTTTGCAGTAATTTTTTCCGTTTAAGGATTGTTTAGAGTTTACTAATAAAATGTTCTTTAATTATGCCACGCCGCGTTGCACCTATAACTACATTTTTTATAAAGTCTATAATATTATTACATTAAACTTAATGATTATGATTGCAAAAAATTGTTTTCTTTATTAAATTATTATTTTATTTATCTCTAGAAAGTTTAGCAACATTTGGATCACGTATGATGTGTTAAAATAAAGAATATTCAAACATTATATTATAGATAAATTGCAGTTAAATGTTCCTGTAATTTAACCTTGAAGCATGTTAATCTAATAATGTAAAAAGATTTAATTATTAATATTTTTTGAAAATATAAAAACGAAAAGCAAAATAAATAATCTCAAAATTCAAAAACGTTTTTGTTGAAATTTTTTATTTGTATCTGATAATCATAATAATTAAACAGCACTATAAGAAATCAAAATATATATATCCAGTACTACTTACGCTAAAACATTTTACCTGGATTAAAATGTAAATAAATATGAAACATTACCTAAAGTTACAAATCAATCAATATTTAAAAAATTATTAAAATATCAAACAAAATAATTACTAATTTGTGCATTAAATAAAATCACCTTATTTGACGTAAATATCGTTTTGCATTTTGCAAAAGCGAATCACTAACAACAAAATTAATTAAACTATAATAATCAAAGAATAAATGTTAACAAAAAATGATGATGGCGAATTGAAAGAAATGATTAATCAAAAGTAAAGATGTTTCGGGAAAATCATATTTTTACGAAATGTTAGAAACAAAACAAAAATAAACAAAAAAAATTTATTTTCCTATAAATAAAGAGAAAACTTATTTTAAATTTATGATAATATAAAACAAAAAAACCGGTTAATAAGTTATCATATGTTATCTTTATTATTAAAACATTCATTTATAATGGCCGCTAAGTTATTTTTCATGAACAAAAATAGTTCAATTTCTGGTAACTGGCTTTTTATTTTCTTAAATAAAGGGGCACTGTAATTTCCTAAATTAAAATTATGCAAGTTTTATATTTTTATGTTTTTAATATCTATTGACGAATTTATAATTTAGGCTTTATGCAAAAAAACTACTATTTACACCTGGCCAGATTTTTTATCAGGTTGACCATGTTTATAGCGGAGCAATAATTACTCATTTTAATCTTTTTACTTGAAAAAATATAATTCATGAAAATCAAAAATCGCATTTAACATTTTTTTTGTAATGCTAATTTCTGCACATAGCGAAAAAGTGTAGCATACCACGACCTAATCAAAGATTGCAGTTGGTATGAATCCCTGTTCTTGTTGTCATGGATATAATAATACTGATGACAACTGCTGGTCGTCTATGATTTTTATTAAATTGTCGATTATTTTTTACCATTATCTATCGAAGTATTATTTTCCGTTTGATCCATAACAGTGTAGATCACTGCAAGACATTTCACTGTAAAACTCTTTATTTAATTCTATTACTTTTGCAAAGGCCAGCGAAATAGAGAAACGCATTTTTTATAACGTTTAATACATTTTTAATTAATAATCTTTGAGTAGTTTTGTTTTTTTGTATTATTTATGATTTACTAAAAAAATTTCTAAATAAATGTGTGGCTTATTCTTAATGACTTCAATATTGCATTCTCTAAAGATAAAATGTTGGCATTTTATTATTCCCGCGGTATGCGCAATTTTAAATAATGATATGCCATGATATTGTTATTTTAATTTATACTAATAGGGTTTTGAGTATATTTTTAACATAGATACGACGCAGACTTATCATATGGATTCGGCCGTGCCCCGTTAAAAATAGAGAAAATGGAATAGAATTGACATGCTAGATGTAAAAATACGAATTTCACAGGCCGCAAAGGTAATGATGGGTGAGATACAATATAAATATTATTTAATTAATTCAATGCAGCGTAAAAAGATGATTTTAAAATAATTAAAACAAATTTTTCGAATATTCAAGCAAGTTGTTTAGGCAAAATATTAAATTTTAAATAAAAATTCAATAAATAAAATTATCGAACAGATGTTAAACCAGTGAATGAAACAAAGAACTGATAATCATCCTTTCTCCAATAAATTTACAAAACGGCACAAACAAAAATAGACAGAAAAAGCATACAAAATATTTGAATTACAAAAACAAAAACATTTATAAAATAAAAAAAGTTAACAACTAACACTAAATTACTTTGTGTTTCGTAATCTGGCAATTAAAAAATAAATACTTTTTATTTTAAAATTTAAAAGTTTAGAAAAAACGTTTACTGCTAAATGCGATGCAACTCTAGGTGATTAATTCAAACTGGCCAACAAAAACATTTACTCTGGCCACGCCTTTAAAGAAAAACTATATTTTTTGATAAAATTTATAAAACTTAATTTGATAAAAGCTTTACCTAATAAATAGTTTTATTTAAAATACAATTTTATAAATTGTATTGCTTAATCATAAGAAAGTAATAAATAAAGTGCGTTAAATAGATATGCTAATTTAAATTCCAAATTAATATAATAAATAATAGTCATTATTAGAAAGCAATTAACGAACTGGACTAAAAATGATCAAAAAGTAGCTAAAAACGCAATTTTGAAAGTTTAAAATTAGATTATATTGTTGATAAATAAAAATCGAAATAGAAATTTAATACTAGGGTTTCTTTCATGCATTATAAACGCAGATATTTTTCTTGCAGTTGATCTGTGATACAAATCTCTAAAACACCGAAAGCAACACGAGAATTATGTTTATATTGACTACGCTGACTTTTTTTACGTTGCAAGCGCCTTCGCAAGTGCTTCTTTTTTTTTGCCCAGGGTAGTGGTGATAAAGTAAAACTGTCCATAATATCTGACATACCAAATACCCAAACAATTTGGTAAACACACTTTTATTGTAATAGATATTCAATTTTAGTTATGTTTCTAATTATTTTTCAATTTGTTATTTTAGATAACAATTAGATTTATTTTCGTATTTTTTTATACTTGGTTTAAACCCGTCTGGTGTTGAAAACGGATCACCACCCTGTAATTAATGCTTAGGATTAATATTGTTGCAAGTGAGGAAGCCTAAACAGCTCTTATTGCGTTAATAATGAATATGAATATCATCAATTGAAAAAGCTTTGTTGTGATATTACCTGCACGCAGATTTTAGTTTATAAAATTTTAATTTTTACAGTTTGTTAATATAAATTTATCTTGAGTGTAAATTGGATTCTTCAGCTTGTTTTTTGGTTTTATTTTTTAATGGTCCCATAAATAATTGACTGTACTAACTGATTGATGCTTCCTTTGAGCTTGTAGTATTCATGCCTCTTCTCTTCAGGCAGAATCACCGGTTCGAAGCCGCGGCTTAATTTTTGTTTTAATTTACATATTTGTGTTTGTTTGAAAATACTCAGCATTATATTTTAAAAATATTGCCACAATTTATCGATAAACAAATTATTGTTGCTTCATTTATGATTTAAATACCATAGAATAATATTGTAGGAAATTTAATTTTCAATTTATATTTGATTGTATTTGACTTTAATATTTTGAATTATTGTATTTCATTGTATGGCACGTATTGCACTTTAAATAAATCTCTTTCTATTAAACGATAACTTTTAAAATTATTATTAACTTTTACTGATACAGTCTGCAGTAATATAAACATCAACATTTAATAGTAAAACACAACAATATTTATTTATTCATATATCTAATTTAACGTAAGAAAATTTAAAAATATTTTTAAAAATTTATAAGATCGTGGAACTCTTAACGATGTTTAATCAAGAATAAAATAATATTCACTGATCCATTTCGATGATTGATCCATCCGTGTAGTTTACCAACCATTGAAACCATAATGCAGTGTAACCCCGTCCAGGTGGAGACGCATCCATCTGGCGTTCTTGAGTCTCAGATTTCGGCTCTCCAATTTTATTTATCAAATATGTATTTAAATATGCTTTCTATAAATTATGTTTTATTTTCATTATATATTTGCATTTTTTTGTTTTGTTTTAAATATGAATTTAAATCTTACAATAATTAAGTAATAAATTGATGATTTTTTTGGGCATTGCTCGAAATTTGTAGCGCCACTCTCCCTCATCTATAGAAATAAAAAGCATTTAAGAATTAAATTTTAATTATCTTTGGGTTCTTTTTATATTTCAAAACTTAAGCGTACGTTACATAATTTTGGATTCAAGTGTTTTATTAATTATATATTTGGGCAATTTTTATAAATCTCCGTTAATTTTGTCAGGACTAAAACAAAATATAATTTTCTAACCCCGCCTGTGACTAAATTTTTTATTATTATAAATACAGTAAATAATTTAAAAATATTTATAATTTACTTAAGGTGCATAATAAAAAAAAGTATCATTTAAAACACATAACTTTTATTTGTTGATAAATTTTATTTGACAAAATATATGCTCCAACTTTATTTGACAAGTATGTGAAAAATGTTAGGAATTTTATTTTAATATTTTTTCATTTTGTTATGCTTTTGTTTGAAAAATCCATCGTTTCTGCGTTCAAGTTTTTATTTTGTCTTGTCTTACTTTTTATATTTTTAGTTAATAGATCGGCCCTCGTGAACTTCTTTTTTTAACTTGAGCTTCGGTAAATCAGATAAATATTCCTTTCGGCTCTAATATATGAATATATGCAGTATTAAAGGGTTTCTTTTTTTAATTTTTTGTTCAAAGGCTGATTTAGTATTGGGGATTGAATTTATTGTATCTTCGCATCACCAATTTTGCTGTACTTTCCCTCTTTAACAGAAAACAAAAAATAAAAGTAAAAACAGGAATGAAATAAATGAGCAATTTGTGAACACGAGTGCAATGGTGGTCCTACGGGTGGCTCTGGCATGACACCCTACGGATTCTCAATGAACTTCCAATCCAAAATTTGTAAATGTTCAATCGAATTGAGTATTTAGCACATCTAACACTCATCTCCAACAAATCTTTATTTGGCGCTTTTTTAATAACAAGTACAGGTGGTACAAATAAAAAAATTAACCAGCATTCATTAGACTATTAATGAAAGAAAAATGTATGTGAGATATTTATATTATAATTTATGAAATTTATAAATATATTGTAAGATTTAAATAGGAAGTTAAAAAAATAAAGTTGAAAAAGTTACGCATTCGTAATGAATTTAAATTTGATTATTAATTAATATATAAAAACACAATTTAAACAATTTTGTTAAAATATAAAAGTAAAGGCCCAACCAGCAGCCAGCACCTCAACCGGAGCAAGTGCCGCCTGACCTGTCGCTCCAGATGATGCCGACCCGACGAAATCGCTTCTCTTGGTGCGTTTTTTAACTTTTGTTTTATTCAAACTTTTAAAAAAGTCGCTAATGTTTTAACTAATATAAATCTTAATTATTAAAAAAAGTTGAAATTAAAATTAAGTAATCTTACTAAAAAATAATCAGGGATTTCAATGAATTTCTCTAAACAATATTCATGGAATTAATAAACATCAAGATTTTAATAACAAAATTGATAAGTGATCATATCGAAGATGGAACCCAACGACGACGACTACCACCACCACTCATAATTTGCGGCTCTATTCTGGTAATAATAAAATAATGTTTTATCATTTTAATAAACTAAATTTCACATATAATATTAGTATTGCGCTTTTAAGGTATAAATTTATTTACATTTTTAACTTTAAAAAACGATAAGTCAAAAAAATTGATATTCTCTTGACAAAAAAAAACCTTTGATAAACAAAACGTAAAATGTCTGTTAAAATATTAATCATTATCAATATGAAAATTTTAATTCAGATTAACAAATTTATCGTTAATAATATTGTAAATTCAAAACTCTCTTTAAAATTTAAATCCTTCTATTTTTTGTTCCCAAACGAAAATTGTTAAGAGGGTGAAATGACTCTGCTCTAGCTTATGGGTGAGGAGGGCTGTGTGCAAAACCCAAATCAAAGGAAAATAGTTCCAAAAATTAATTACTTCTTCCGACTTAATTTATTCTTTTTAAATATTACTTTACTCAAGAAAAAAAATTAAATTTTAATAACCAGGGACTAATCTGGGTCTTAGAAAATTCTTGATAAAAAACCAATAAGTATCAGATTAAAGACCGAACATGTACATCGTATTTCTTGATTCAAAATACAAGAAAACAAAATATAATGCTCTTTATAAATAGGGCCACGATTTATATGGATAAAAAATCTCAAAAGATGGCCATAAAATATGATTAAATTGCAAAATATGGACCAAATATGGAAAAAAATTGCAAAATATGGACGAAATATGGTTTTTTTCAAATATAGCAAAAAATGGGCAAGATTTCCTAATTAAGTAATAAGAGAACAAAAAATTTTTATATGCAAATAAAGGCATTTTAGAGAAAATTTTTGAAAATAAGCAGAATTTTCATTTTTTTGGTGGCAGTTGAGAGTATTGTTAAAATAATGATTATCCTTCATCAAATAAATGTGTTATTTTATAAAAACATTCTATTAAATTGCTTACCAACACGCTTCATTAAAAAAAGATACTTAAATTTGTTCATATCCCAATCATCAAAGTTGAGATAAAATATTCATAAATTACTTGGATAAAACGTTGTTTTTGATATTTGTAAAAATTTTAAACGGGCTTTCTCCAACACTGCCCTCATCACAACCCTTTTTCGCTCCGTGGCCAACATCTATAATTCAATGCCGATTTGTTCTTTTAGTTTCTTCTTTGCGTGGAAGGAGGGTTTTGACACGGCGATTGCCAATGCATATGTGGCGATCTCTTCATATAGCTTTTCAGCCTTTTTTGGAGAAGAAAAGTATTCCGTGGAATGTTCAACAACTGGATTAATAATCCTAACTTCAACAAAAATGCAAGAAAAAAGATGAATAAAGTATATTTACCAAAAACTTTCAATTGCCACTAATTAGTAAAATATAAAATACATATATTTTGACCTCCAAACAAAGCATAAAAGTAAGCGGCGTAATAACCAACCATAAAAACAATAAGAATTAATATGTTAATACTTTAAAATAAAAATATTCAGGCCACAAGACTAAAAAGAAAAAAAATTATCTATTAAATATCTTGAGTAAGAATAATATTCAAATTACTAAATCTACTTAGTTAAAATAAAGCCAGCTTCCGCTTTAAAGGGGCTGGTCAAGTCCACGGTCCGGATCAGCCTATGAAAAAATATACCAAAAAACAATGCCCTTATCTTATTGTCAAACACTTTGGCTTAAATTTATATATTATTAATAACCAAATCGTGTTTAACATGCAGACAAAGAAAAATGGAGGGAGTTAACTAAAGAAAACACGAAAAAAAATTTATATATAATTAAAATTAATAAAACGCCAGTATTCACAGACATATTTTGAATAAATAATGAAATGGAATCAACAAAAAATTGGTACGAGAAATTAATCAATAACACTATCGCCATAAATAGTTACAATGCTGAATATTTATTTTATAATTAATTTCTGATAATTATATATTAAGGAAATTAAAAACCTTGCTTCATAAACATCCTCATTCGTAAACTTTATCAAAAATTAAAACAATTGGTTGAATTGGAAATTTGTGACTTAATTGCGCAATGTGCCGTTCGTGTCATGCACGGTTGTTAATAATAAATAAGATTAAAATCCATTTATTGAGGCTAAACCAGTTACTGTTAATATATTACTTTCACTATTTGTTAATTTTATCTAAATATTTTTTTAAAGAGGCAACTAATAAAATTATTTATGAATTATTTTGTGCACACTGTACCTAAAATCCAATTTTCCTTGATCGTCACTTCAAAATATTTTCATGGGTAATGGCGAAAAAGGGCGGTTCGCTGAAAAGTTCTTTTTGTAATTTTTCTATTTAAACATTTTGTGTAAATGCTATAAATAGTTGTTCAATTTCCATAATTTTAGCTAAATTTTTGAGTTGCAAGTAAAATAATAAACATTAATTATGCCAATTTTATAGTCATGATAGCATTTTTAATGTGATGATTATTTGTATTAAATCAAAATATATTAATTTTTTACTGGGAATTTTTGTAATGATTGTGTTATTTTCAAAGAGTCTTATAATGTTTTAAATTTTATTATACTTGATGTTAAGAGTATTGATGCCAAATACTTTTATTTTTAAATCAATCGTTAGAATTATCTGTTTAATAAAGCTTAATTTTAGCAATTTTTTACGCTTGGATATTAAATTATTTTTATTTGCAATTACTGCATTAGAAATTGAACTTTGAAAAATGCGAAACTAACATATCATTCCAAAACATTATGTTATTTGTACTGGCGCCCATTCATATTTAATCTATATTCTAGGTAATAGTTGGCTTTGTTTTTTTTAAATTACCTTAGTAATTTTAACTAGAATAAGCACATAAATATTTGTTTACAACACAAATTTGTTAATTTAAATTTTTTTCATACATCTATTTTTCTTAGTTAATTATATTTTGTGTGTGTTTATACTTACTAGTAACTTTTTAAAATTGTTCATTCATTCACAGATTTACAAACTTCGTACGGCAAATAAATATAAGTATGAATTATAAAACATTATCATTTTTATGTTGTTTGAAGTTTATTAGATCAATTTATTACTAAGTTGATACATAGATTTATGACAAATTAATTATTTTAATGTATTCAAGCAGAGTTGGACTTATTTCTAAATTAAATTGTTGCTCCTAACAATTATGCTTGTGATGATCATTTTTTAAACTATGGGTATAATCCCTTTGTATATGATAAAGTGCTGCTCTAACTTTCGCTCTAAGATTAATTATCGATTAAATTTTTATTTTTTAGACTTTATTGCGCGCGGCTGTTGTGAGTAACAATTTAAATTTTTAAATTATAGATTCTATTATATTGATAAACTAAAAGTACTTTGAATTTTTGATACGCAGATAAATCCACGCCTCCATGCGGTCACTTGTGTTTGTTGGTCTCCTTTCTGTAAGCTTTGTCGTGCATTAACACTGAATGGCCCATTATGCCTTTCCGGTCGCGCACTGCTGAGCTTGCGGCCCTAGTTATAATTCATAAGTAATAAGACGCTCATGAGTAAAATTTATTTATTTGAATCTTTAGCTGTTTTAATTTTATAATAAGCAATAAATTTTGCTTAATTTATTTTATAGTTTTTAACAATAATAGAATAGCGGTTGTTTCTTGATTTCGAAATTGAATTTTTCTTTTTTAAAATAATCATGCAGACATATGCACTACTACAAACCTTTTGTTAAAATAGTATAAAAAAATATGTTTATTGTCAAAACTTTTATATAATAAAACATAATCAACTATAATAGCATTGGCTCATAATAAAGTACCTTAATTTTATTAAAAACTTTAATCTTCAGTTTTTTATTCTTTTTTTATAAATATTTTTGTTTGCTTATTATTTGTTTTATTTTTTTTTAATCAACTTGAGTATTTTACACAATTCGTGAAATTGTAACTAAAATTATTAAATTTCAATTCTTTAATATAAATAAATAAGTTTTGGTATTAAGAATAACTTTTTTTATTATTTGGTAATTAATGCATTATTAATTTCTACGTAAAACAGCGCCGTACAAAAACACCATTTTAAATAAATCGCAAATAAATTTTCGTCCATTTTGTTTTGCTGTTAAAATAAAAACATTTAAATAATCACAAATTTATAATTAATTATTATTTTGTATTATTTTATTGTTTCATAATTGATCAACTTAGGTTTTAGTATTTTAATTTTATTATAGTTTCCTAGTCTTTGTATAACAAAATAAGCAAATTTTATTATCATTAAACTTTATTTTTTAATAAAATTAATATTGTTTTGAATACTTTATTTTTCTCGTGCGGTCCCAGCCTAGCCTCTTGCGGGCATGACATTTTTGCATCGTCTTTCTTCGTCATTGAAATGATATTTCATTTTTAGCATAACATTAAAAGTTTAGGTATAAACATTAAACTTTGGAATAAATGCTTCCTTTAAACCCTTTTTAAAAAACTATTAGACATTCTAAATTGATTATATTTCTTCGTGTGATCAGAATCCCATTTTTTTATTGTTAAATATATTTGTTTATTAAATTTAGTCAATCTTAACAATATTAAATAATGAGCTTTGGTTATTCAAACCATCTATTCAGATAGAAGTTAAAAAATAAAACTTTTAATGGGATGGCCCCACAATTAAACAATAAAAACAATTGCTTAAATTTATTTGTGTAAAATGTTTAATATATTTTCTTTAGTGTATTATCGGTGGAGTATTGTTATGTTATTTTAGTTTAAATCTTGGGCTTATTTAAATAAATATTAAGTTTAATACTTTTTAAATTCTTTGGTTTTACATATTCCTAATGACCATTGTGTTCACATTTATTTAAATAATATTTTTTTAAAGAGATGTCGTTTCCACATTTCTCGACATCCGTTTTCGCGTTTCCAAATACCCATGCCCCTCCCGGGTGACCGAGCGAATGGTTTCTCTTTCCAAGCTTCGGTTCGCTTACAAATAGTCAATATTTAAATTAATCAATTTTAATTAATAATTTAAATCATTAAGGCTTCTGTTTTTTCAAAAACAAATTACCTCGCAGAGGATGATAATTGACAAGAATTTCTCCAGAACCCGATTTTCTGCGATTTATTTGTTTAAAATTGTTTTTTACTTTTTTGAATATATTTTGCCTTTTTTAAATAAATTACTATAATTTGTCGTAGTAAATCAGCAAGAAAATTTATAAACATTATACATTTTTGTAGTAATTTAAATATTAATGGTTTTTATTTATTTTTGTTTATAATTTACTTTTTTATTTTTAACTAATAAATTCGCATCATATCCATTTTCAAAGTCGTTTCATAAACTTAAGTTATTTCAATTTTAAAATTTAGCTTTATGCAAAATTTAAAATGGTGGTTATTTCTCTTTATCGAAAATTAATATTTGTTTTTTAGTTTTTTTAGTGCTTGAAGTTTTTTCCTAGCAATTGGTATGTGACGTTAACACGTGCTTTTAATTCATTGTCGTTGAAATATTTTAACAATTGTATTTATTTTAAGTATTATTTTATTATTTGTTTACATTTATTTTTGTAATTTATAGTTAATCGCTAATTTAATCTTTAGGGTGATATGACATTTCGAAGTATTTACTATATGTAAATCCTTACTTTTAATTGTTTAATCCCCAAATTTTTTTTATCTCTTTATCAGTATTTTAATATATATTTTTAAAAAATCATTTGTTTAAGTTTTTTTTGTTTACTTGGAAAAAAATTCTTTATAATGCAATGAGCGAACTATTAAAATTCAATTATTTTAATAACTTGGGTCATTCTCGCGTAGATTAAATTTATCTTTTTTCCCAGTAAAATTAATTAGATTTGCCAATGAACTTTTTAGATACATTTTTAAATATCTAAATACTCTGTAGAATGGAGACGCTCTGGTAATTGGGCCCAAGGATCAGCAGGTTGGGTGGCCGGCTGCGGAATTTATTAATGTTTATGTTGTAAGAATTTTGACTATTATTGTCCGCCTTTTTTAGGCCTATTTCATCTTCTTGGACGTATCCGCAGAGAAAATTTTGAATTTTGACTGATACTTTAAGAAAACTAGTCCAAAAATTACAGAGCTTCGGTACACAAACATTAAAAGTAAATAAATTACAATATATTAAATCAAATTCGAAAATTAAGAACATAATAAAGAAGAGACCTAAAATAAGGACAAATATTTTTCTCTCTAAACTTAATATCCTACTAAATGTATATTAAAGAGATTTCACACTAATATCTAACAGTTGTTTGTAATATACGCACCCTCTTTTTTTTTCACTGTAAGTATATGGCTTAATAATATTCATTATTTTATTATATTGCTGATGGGCTGTAAGCGATTTAAAGCGATGTTATATTTTATTTTGATTTTTTGTTTTATACTAAATGAAAATCTCAAATTAGCTTCTTTTTTTTGGGTTTTTATCAAATGTATTATTTTTATACACTGCTGGTGGGTTTCTAAGAGATTTTAAGGTTATTTTTCATTTTTATTGTATAAAAAAATCTCAAATATCTTATCTCATTTGTCTGGCTTTATAATATTTATTATTTTATTATATTGCTGATGGGCTGTAAGCGATTTAAAGCGATGTTATATTTTATTTTGATTTTTTGTTTTATACTAAATGAAAATCTCAATTATGTTATCTTGTTTTTTTTGGGTTTTTATCAAATTTATTAATTTTATACACTGCTGGTGGGTTTCTAAGAGATTTTAAGGTTATTTTTCATTTTAATTTTTTGTTTTATTGTATAAAAAAATCTCAAATATCTTATCTCATTTGTCTGGCTTTATAATATTTATTATTTTATTATATTGCTGATGGGCTGTAAGCGATTTAAAGCGATGTTATATTTTATTTTGTTTTTTGTTTTATAATGAAAATCTCAATTATGTTATCTTGTTTTTTTTGGGTTTTTATCAAATGTATTATTTTTATACACTGCTGGTGGGTTTCTAAGAGATTTTAATATTATTTTTCATTTTAATTTTTTGTTTTATTGTATAAAAAAATCTCAAATATCTTATCTCATTTGTCTGGCTTTATAATATTCATTATTTTATTATATTGCTGATGGGCTGTAAGCGATTTAAAGCGATGTTATATTTTATTTTGATTTTTTGTTTTATACTAAATGAAAATCTCAAATTCGCTTGTTTTTTTGGGTTTTTATCAAATGTATTATTTTTATACACTGCTGGTGGGTTTCTAAGAGATTTTAATGTTATTTTTCATTTTATTTTTTGTTTTATTGTATAAAAAAATCTCAAATATCTTATCTAATTTGGCTGGCTTTATAATATTTATTATTTTTTAGAATGCTGACGGGTTGTAAGCGATTTAAAGCGATGTTATATTTTATTTTGATTTTTTGTTTTATACTAAATGAAAATCTCAAATTAGCTTGTTTTTTTGGGTTTTTATCAAATTTATTATTTTTATACACTGCGCAGGTGGGTTTCTAAGAGATTTTAATGTTATTTTTCATTTTGATTTTTTGTTTTATTGTATAAAAAAATCTCAAATATCTTATCTCATTTGTCTGGCTTTATAATATTCATTATTTTTTAGAATGCTGACGGGTTGTAAGCGATTTAAAGCGATGTTATATTTTATTTTGATTTTTTGTTTTATACTAAATCAAAATCTCAATTATGTTATCTTGTTTTTTTTGGGTTTTTATCAAATTTATTAATTTTATACACTGCTGGTGGGTTTCTAAGAGATTTTAAGGTTATTTTTCATTTTAATTTTTTGTTTTATTGTATAAAAAAATCTCAAATATCTTATCTCATTTGTCTGGCTTTATAATATTCATTATTTTATTATATTGCTGATGGGCTGTAAGCGATTTAAAGCGATGTTATATTTTATTTTGATTTTTTGTTTTATACTAAATGAAAATCTCAAATTCGCTTGTTTTTTTTTGGGGTTTTTATCAAATTTATTATTTTTATACACTGCTGGTGGGTTTCTAAGAGATTTTAATGTTATTTTTCATTTTAATTTTTTGTTTTATTGTATAAAAAAATCTCAAATATCTTATCTCATTTGTCTGGCTTTATAATATTCATTATTTTATTATATTGCTGATGGGCTGTAAGCGATTTAAAGCGATGTTATATTTTATTTTGATTTTTTGTTTATACTAAATGAAAATCTCAAATTAGCTTGTTTTTTTGGGTTTTTATCAAATTTATTATTTTTATACACTGCTGGTGGGTTTCTAAGAGATTTTAATGTTATTTTTCATTTTAATTTTTTGTTTTATTGTATAAAAAAATCTCAAATATCTTATCTCATTTGTCTGGCTTTATAATATTTATTATTTTATTATATTGCTGATGGGCTGTAAGCGATTTAAAGCGATGTTATATTTTATTTTGATTTTTTGTTTTATACTAAATGAAAATCTCAAATTAGCTTGTTTTTTTGGGTTTTTATCAAATTTATTATTTTTATACACTGCGCAGGTGGGTTTCTAAGAGATTTTAATGTTATTTTTCATTTTGATTTTTTGTTTTATTGTATAAAAAAATCTCAAATATCTTATCTCATTTGTCTGGCTTTATAATATTTATTATTTTTTAGAATGCTAGTAGTTACTACCTGCTTTTTCCCCGGACCTCGCTTTTTTTTTTTTTTTTTTTTTTTTTTTTTTTTTTTTTCGAATTTTTTTCAGAATTTTTTTTCCGAATTTTTTTTCCGAATTTTTTCGAATTTTTTTTCGAATTTTTTACAGAATTTTTTTTCCGAATTTTTTTCGAATTTTTTCAGAATTTTTTTCAGAATTTTTTTCAGAATTTTTTTCCGAATTTTTTTCAGAATTTTTTTCCGAATTTTAAATTATTTTTTAAATCAACTAAAATCTTTTCCATCCAGAGGGATCCGAACCCTCGCTGCCACTGCGAGAGAAGGAAAGCCCTAACCACTAGGCCATGGTGCATTGGGAGCAATTGCCCCTAATTATCCTTATATACTGGGTAATGACGTCACCCAAAATTTTATCCTTTGCAGAGAGACACTGCAGTAGTGAATAACAGCAAAGTTCAGTCCTTTCAGGGTGCAAATATTATTTAACTTTAAAGTATTTTTTAATAAACTAAAATCTTTTGCATCCAGAGGGATCCGAACCCGGAACCCACTGCGAGCGAAGCGAGAGCTCTAACCACTTGGCCATGGTGTATTGGGAGCAATTGCCCCTAATTATCCTTATATACAGGGTAATGACGACAGTCAAAATTTTCTCCTTCGCAAAGGGAATAATCAAATTACCCTTGCAGTAGTGCCCTAGGGGGGTTATGGCAGCCAACAACCAATTTCAATCCTCTCAGCAAACAAATATTTATAAAATCGATCAAAAAATTTCTTTTCCGCAGTGGAAGATTAAAGTTTTAAAATTTATTTATTGTAAACTTTTTGTCACAAAGGCATAAACAAATTCATCGGGCCTATTTGATCGGTTAAAAATTTGCATTACAACTTCAAACTCAAAGCCACGGGACATCAAATAGATAAAAGTGATTACATAATGGCCACAAACATTTGAAAAAATAGATTGAAATATTCTTTTGTTAAAATAAATTTTCTTATATTTTTTTGACAAATATTTTTTAATCAAAGAGTTTGGCATATCGCCGTAAGAATCAAAAAAATAGGCTTCAGTTGGCGACTTAGCCCAAATCGCGCACCAATGAGAGCCCGGCTTGCCAGCTCGGTCCTTAAAATTAAATTTCTAATAAATAATCTTGCAAAACATTACCAAATTAACAATCAGGCTGCAGGGGAATCTTGAGCACCCTGGCAGGCCATCCGAAGGGAAGGTGCCCATAAAAAATCTCCTTGTTGCCGGATTCTCAAACAGAATCTTGTCGATGAACCGGTTGTCCATTTTGGCGCCGAATCCTCCTCTCTCGCAAGAACAAATAAAACCCGACGGCTGCAGCCCCTGCGGTCCCAAACAAATAGAGAAGACACAGCGCAAAGTGTATAGGCGACTTTTCGATCACCTCCGGAAAACAAAGAACAACCCCCTCGCGCGGGGAAGAGGCCATTTGAAAAATATTTTCCAAGGAGTAACTGTTGTTTTTCATAAGGACAGGTCACTTGTAATTGACCTATTACGATCAATTAGAATGAGCCCGTCCGCCTCTCCGTAGGCTATTAAAGTGACTCCCTCGGGGGGAACAGGTTCGGAAAATCGAATGCTAACCGCAGTACACCCCTCCTTGATCAGCTCAAAGCCAGGTGAGTCTTCTTGCGAGTTGGTCATTTGGAAGACATAAAGGCAAAAAGCCGTCTTGAACATGCTGTAGCTCAGCCCGTTGCTTTCCGTTGTGCAGGCCATTCCGAGGTGTTCCTGTGCGTCATGATAGGCCCTTGCGTAATTGTTATTTTTGTAGTCCAAATTGTAAGGGTATTGAGGGTAAGTTCTGCCAGAGGCCGTCAGTTCAATGTCCCTTACCTAAAAAGGTCAAACGCTTCAGCAAGTTGTAATTGTTTCTTACGTTGTGGTGATTAAAGTAAAAGGGGTTCTTCTGTTTGTGGCCAATGTAGTTCTGATTGGCGACTAGCCCGATAATGACCCTTCTTGGCACTTCCTCCGTGAACAAGTTGGCCGAATAGTCGTATCGCCCTCCAGTTATAAACAAGGACTTCATAAACGATTTGCGAATCCCATATCTGGCCGGCTCAACATCCAGCTTCCTTGCAATGTCCAAACTCAGCCCATCCATCAGATCGACAGTTTTCACAATCAGCCGGCAGTCGGAAATTTCCAAAACAAATTTTTCTTTCTCTTTTTCTTGGTGCAACATAAAATCATCCGACTGCAGTGCGAGCTCAATGTCAATCTCGACATTGCTGATCATGTACAAGTCTTGGTTGAATATGTCGGCACTCAGCTTGCTGATTGTTTGATAGGACTTGCTTTCAGCCAACGGCTTCTTTCGCTTATCATTGAGCTTAGAAGGGTCGGAATCGCGAAAATAGCCAGCCACGCCAAAATAGGCATCCTTTGCAGCAATCGGATAACTCAGTTCCGTGTCGAGGTACACCTTGTAGCTGTACAACTGGTTGGAGTCGTACACCTCTCGCTGGTTGATATGGACTTTCAAGTTTCGGATAAACGTTGCCCCGGGCATTTGGATTAGAGCAACTGAGTCAGCCGCCCCAAGAGTACTTGCCAATCCATCTTCGGCAATCTTTTTGATCTTAAACTCAGTGAACACAAACACCTTGCTCAGATCAATGTAGCTGGTTATTGGGTGAATCTAAATTTACTTGGCAATGAAGGCCGCAGAGACAAAATTTAATCGATTACCTTAAAATGGAAAGGCCTAGAGTTTATCGGGTTTAAGGTCAAGTATTCCCGGTAGCTTGAGTTTGCCACTGCACAGTTTGTTGGGGGAGTCGTAAAAAAGTCTAGCCCCGCATTTGCCACCTCCGCACTTGCAGCATCCACTTTTTTATACAACATTTGGCGAATA
Source organism: Globodera pallida (assembly GCA_020449905.1). Lineage (NCBI taxonomy): Eukaryota > Metazoa > Nematoda > Chromadorea > Rhabditida > Heteroderidae > Globodera > Globodera pallida. The sequence continues at coordinate 1,014,128 of JAIXHY010000021.1, read as the reverse complement.
ATTAATAATAACCGAGGGAATCAAATCGTTTCTTTTTTAAAAGAGCTCTCTGGGGGACAGTTTGCCCAACAACGTCAAAAGGCTTCAAAATGATCTCAGCTTTTGTCTTCTTCCCTCTCTTCTTTCGTTTACCCCTGCCCTTTTGTAGTGACGAAGAGGCCTTTTCCAGCAGCTTTTTCGCTCCCTCTCTTCCCTCCGCCAACAGAGCATCTTTGATGTCGCCGCCTTTGGAGACTTGGTTGAGGACTCGCGCACCAGTTTCGAGGCCCTCCTTGCCAAGTTCAGCAGCAATATTTGCAGCATAAGGCTTAGCTGCAGAGATCATGGGGCGCAAGTAGCGCCACAAATTTCGCAGAACAGCCCCGACTCCTGCCCCTTTTTGGCGGGGAACCCCCAAAAAGTACCCGTATCCCCGTTGAAAAGTTGGCAAGCCCTCAAAGTAGGATATAGGCCCGCTGCCTGTTTGCTGATAAAATTTGTCTAGTCGCAAATTGGAGCCGTCGAATATTACACGAACCATTTTTTTCAAAAGGTCAACACCTTTTTAAACTGAAGGGTCAAAACAACTTGTCCAAAATCAAACGGAACCTCCCTAAAATAGATTTAAATAAGGCTTTAGAAGTAAATAAGTACACATACCGGCCGGTCAGAGTTCGAATCTCAACATCCAAAACATCGACCTCGCGGGCGATTATTTTATGAAACAAGGGCGACTGAAAATCTTTCTCAACTACGCTCCCCGATTTGCCTTCGACTGCAATCACTTGGAGGAGATTGGCAAAAGTATTGCCAAAGATCATACTTTCAATGATCCCACTATTGAGGTAGATACACAAATGGCTTACGCCGCCGCCCAAATCAACGGAATATTTGGCGAGATCGTCGTTTAGGATCTGCTGTTCCTGTTCATAGCCAAGTACGTAGGCCAACTGGTCGGTCAACGTGATGTGGGAAATTTTGTTGTCGAAGATTTTCAACATAAATCTGCCAATGTCTTCCATATAATAGAAACGGAAGCCTTTGACCAGCGCGATCAACTCTTGTTTTTCCTCTCGCGTTTTTGACCCATAGTTTTCGTCGTACACTTCACGATCAAACAACCCTTTGAATTCTGCGATATTCCGCTGTATGTGGGCGGATGGGTTAAACTCCGGCAGATCCCAGGCCAGTTCGGGGTGATGAAGTCGATATTTATCCGCTGCGTTGGCAAAGTGGTACTCATCTTTTTCGTGCAGATAATGGACATCTGGGGTAGGGTCTTTGCCTTGCACTAGGCGCATCCATCCTCCCCTATACGGCTTCAGCCCCTTGAGAAGTTCGAGCTCTCGCAGTCGAAATTTTCTCTCTTGATCTCGCCGCATTCTCTCCTCTTCTTCTGTTGGCCTGGCTAATCGTTCAAGGGCTTTGTTTTTGCCATTATCTACAGCTTCGGGTTGTTTGGCTGGGGTTTCTTCCTCTTTCTTTTGGACTACTACCCTCTCTTCCTTTTTCTGTTTCTCTAGCCTTTCGTTCTCAGCCTTTTCGGTTTCTTCCTTTTGTTTGGCTAGCCTTTCTTTTTCTTCTTTCTTTCTGGTTTGGCTGGCAACCTCTTGTTTTTGTTGCGCGGCCCTTTCCACCTCTTCCTTTTGTTTGGATACCCTTCCTTCTTCTTCTTTCTTTTTGGCTTGGCTGGTAACCTCTTGTTTTTCTTTGGCAATTCTTTCGCTCTCTTTCCGTTCATTCTCTATCCGTTGTAGCCTCTCTGTCTCTTTACGCGCAGTCTCTAGCCGTAGTCTCTCAGTCTCTTTGAGGCCATCCGCAATCCATTTCTGTCTCTTGACCTTTCGTTCATTCTCCAACTGTAGTCTCTCGCGCTCTTTACGTTCTTCCTCCAAACGCCGCAGCCTGTCATTTTCTTTTTCATACGCAAGTTTCTCTTTTTCCTCCTTTTGGGCACGCTCCCTCTCTTGAGCTGCAGTCTCATCTCTCATAGGCAGGAGAGGGGCTTCGACGCCTTGCTCTTCCTCAACGACTTGCAGGTCAATAAGCTCTCCTTCCTCTTCTGCAAGGGCTGCCCTTTTCCGCGTCATTAGCCGTTCCAACTCGGCAATCATACCATGGTGGATCCCACGCTCAAGTTGTTGTGGCGAAAGAAAACTTCCGCTTGGCACTCTGAACCTATATTTGCGGCCGTCGCGCAGGTGGACAATCACGTATTGTTTCTCAAGGGTTCCCACTGTTGCCCAACTTAAAAGAATATTGGCAAATAGTCCTTACCCCATTGGCCCACCTGTTGGGGTAAATTATACCAGACATCCCCACCATCCACCCGGGCCCATCAAACACCAACTTCTTTGGCAAATGAACTTTGAATTTATTTGTTTTATTTCCAACAAATCCAGGCGTATTGCTGGGTAAAATTACAAAAAAGGAGTTGCTCATTTTCAAAAAATAAACAAAATGATCGAGTGAAATCACTTCCCGCCTGAGTACGGGTGATAGTGTCCGTTCTTTGTCGGGAAGGCCTTCTTTTGGTGCTTCACGATCAGGTCATTGCAGTCAAAGTTCAGCTTGGCACAGTCGCGGCAGAAAGTTTGGGTGAACTCCAAACGGCCCTCGCCATTTTGGGGTGCCAAAGGTTCAATCCGACTGTCAATAAGGGGGTGATCCGGGACGATGGCCTGCGGGTCGTCCCCTTTGGCTACACCGATTGGGAGTATTGCCAACTGAACAACCCCAATTGTTGTGAGTGTCAAATGTTTGTGCCGGACCCCGAATATAACTTTAACCTCGCCGATCTTGACCCCGAATCCGATTAAAATCGTTTTTATTCATTTTATTGTTCAACAAAATTTTTATTTGTAATAAAATTTGGAGGGCAAGGCCATTTGATTTTTAAGGGATAAACAATGAAAATAAAAAGAAAGTGAGATATGAGTAGCAAAACTCTATTTGTGGAGTAAAATCCGGATTTTTTTTAAAGTTTGAGGATTAATAACTCAACTTAGAGAAAAGTTACAGGGCTATGCAGGGGCTCATTCGAAAGGGCAGAGACCCCTCTACAATTCACAGGAATCAAATTTTCAATTTTTGATTTTTAAGACAGTGAGGAGCTCGAGACTTTTTTTAATTTTATTTTTCAAAATCTTCATTTGTAACCCAATATTTTTCCGGAAATCCAATAAATTTTACCAACATCTCTTTTTGGCCATCTCTCATCCTCTTTTTGAACTTCTTCTCCACTCTGTACAGTGTATTTTTGTCAACTTTAACTTTTGTTAACTCGGGCAAATAAAATTTTCTTTTCAATTTTGTCCCATAATAATCTTTGACGAAATAGTGTTCGGGGTTGGATGAACGGCGTTCATCAACAGTGTAGACATGGTCCGAATAGTTTGGCATATATCCTAAAAATAAATTTTAAAAACTAAAAAAATAGTTTGAACTTTTATACCCTTTTCAAAAATGTGTTTGGGTTCTGGGATCCTGACATTTTCCCCTAATTTGATCTTGGGCGCCTTAATAGAGGGTACAACACTTCCCCCGTAGACTTTTTTCCACACCTCCCTCGCGTTTTGTTCATCAATGTCGTTGGGCTTTAAGCCGGTTGCGCGGGTTACCGAATTATTTATGGCAGCCAAAAATTTCGCAATTACATCAACCCAAGTTGAGGTATTTTTGGCAGAAAAATACTTGTACAGGCGGGTTTTGAGCGTACGAATTGCGCGCTCCGCAACGGCGGCCTTCTTTTTTGAACTTGTCTCAAACTTTTTGATGCCCTTCTCGGCGTAAAATTCCTTGAGGGGCTTGGCCACAAACTCCAGCCCCCGGTCAGTGTACAAGGTGTCCGGAAGTTTTGGCATTTGGCCAAAAAGCTCTTCAAAGGCCTTTTTCATGTCAGCGGGCTTTTTGCTCTTCACCGGGACGCCAAACATCCGCCTCGACAAGACATCAACCGCCAACAAAAGGTACCGATTGCCTGAATTCTTGCGCGATAAGGCTTGGAAGTCTGCCAAGTCCGCCTGAACATCTGAATGCCAAGTTAAAATAGGGAAAGCAATGCCAACTCACCGGTCATAAACCCGCCGGGGATGGTTCTTAGTCGGCGGAATTTTTCTCGTTTGGGTTTAAACAGCGTATAGGTAGTACTTCCCCGCAAAAAGTCGTCAAACTCTACCCTCTTCACGCCAGGGTATTTCTTTTTGACTGCCGAAAAGAGAGCACGTGCACCCGCAAACCCTCCCGGATTGGAAGGGTCCGTGTATATTTTATTTATTTTTTCTTCCATTTTGACGGGCAAAATCCCGCGCGTTTGATGGGCCCCGGCTTTCCACCCCCGACAAATTGGGGATTAATTAACTGCCTGGCGCTCGCGTCTTGCAAGAGCTTTTTTGTCAGCTCCCGAGTTCCGCTTGGCGACGGGGCATTTTCCGGACGGGGGTTCACTAGGCGTTCAATAGCCCAATTCAAGTCAAAGTCAAGAAATTCCCGCCCTGTTGAGGGGTTGATGACTTTATCACGCTCATTTACGCCAAACCGCTTAGGGTCTGATTTTATTATCGACAAAAGCTGTTCCTTCTTGGCCTTTATCTCTTGCTGTTTGAGTTCCCTCTTCCTGACTCTTGGCGCTGGACCAATTTCCTGCTCCTTTGGCGTAGAAAACTTGGGGGTACTTATTGCCGCAGGCTCATCATCACCGGCTTCACTGCCACCAATCACAATAGTCTCTTCAAGTTCTTCAGGGCCGGGCTTCAATTGTACGCCCGTTGCAGGGGGTTTGGTCATCAGGCGCAGACCATTGCTGAGTTGAACTTTGACCGGCTTGTCCTTGACCTCTTTGCGTAGCTTTAAATATCTCCTCAACTGCTGATTGTACATTGCACTCTTTTCGCTGACGTTTGCCGCCCTCTTTCTCTTGGCCTTTTCAAGTTGCTGTTTGACAAACCCAAAGTTTGTCTGTTCGGTGACGTCATCCTCTTTAATCTCCCTCGCCGCAACCAAGCCCCTGTAGTGTTCAATTGGCAGCAGAATTAGTTTGTTGGCCATCTTCTCTGCGAGTGAGCAAATATCGCGCTGCCTCAATCAATATCGGTGCCAACAGGGGAGCAAACAGTGAACCGCCGGATTGAAGCACCAATTTCCTGGCACTATTTTCACTTCTCGCGCGGGCCAACTTTCGAATAAAGTTCGCAAATGGGGCAATCTTCTGCTTTTGTTTGTTGGTCAGGCAAAAACTTCCGTTTAAAATGTTCAGACAGATTTCGACCAACGTTAACAGCTCCTCACAACCGGCTCGGCTTAACAAATGACCTATCTTTTTCTGGGAGGATGTACGCCCCAAGCTTTTCAAGTAGTTGTAATTTTCTAATACGCGTTGCCCGATCAGCTGCTTCTTTTCTTGTTTAGCCATTTTTGGAAATAAATATAATTTTTTCGTCGTCTTCCGGGAAAATGTTGGTCCTCAGTCGTAAAATGTTGTTAGTGTTTGCGTGAAGGGTCACCAACAAATACCCATACGGCTCAGCGCACGCCTGTTTATAAGCGTCGATCAGGAACCCCTGCTCGCGAGGGAATATTTGAGTAGCCAAGTTGCGAATGCTCAACATGTCGTTTGGCGCCCTCATCAGGAAAATGTACTGGGCGTTGGACCTTGGCACTCTCATTGCCTTGTCGAATAGGTTTTGCGTGAGGAAAATCACCGCAAAGTTGTTGTGGTGGGACTTTTTGGTGTACAGGTCGGCCAACTTCTTTGCGTCAATCTCGCCCATCAGGTCGTCGTATACAATAAGAAAAGGTTTTGGCAACTTGTTCAACATTTCGTCTGACGGGGCTCCCGCATGAACGATTATGCCCTGCCGCTCCAATTCCGGAATCTGCGCAGAGTATTCGCCGTACGCCCAAACTTAATCAGCCTATAAATCTGTGAATCAGTAAGCGCTAACCTATTGCCTTTGGGGGAGGGGCAAACATCTGATCCACGCAACTTAATAGGCGAAGGACCAGTTGGGTTTTGCCCGACGAGGAGGGGCCACTGATAATAATCCCGCAGGGGATAGGAAATTTTAACTCTTGCTTATTTATTGTCGGATAGTCCATTACAAAAATATTAGAATGATCGATCGGTCTCAACGGGTAAGAAATCAATTTGGATCCTTTCTGTCCTCCCCGTCCTTTATTTCTTCCGCCGGCGGTTGAACTGCCAACACTTGGCCAGCCACTGCAACAGGTTCTGCTTGCCAAACTTCCGGGTGAACCGCCGGCGGAAGAAATAAAGGACGGGGAGGACAGAAAGGATCCAAATTGATTTCTTACCCGTTGAGACCGATCGATCATTCTAATATTTTTGTAATGGACTATCCGACAATAAATAAGCAAGAGTTAAAATTTCCTATCCCCTGCGGGATTATTATCAGTGGCCCCTCCTCGTCGGGCAAAACCCAACTGGTCCTTCGCCTATTAAGTTGCGTGGATCAGATGTTTGCCCCTCCCCCAAAGGCAATAGGTTAGCGCTTACTGATTCACAGATTTATAGGCTGATTAAGTTTGGGCGTACGGCGAATACTCTGCGCAGATTCCGGAATTGGAGCGGCAGGGCATAATCGTTCATGCGGGAGCCCCGTCAGACGAAATGTTGAACAAGTTGCCAAAACCTTTTCTTATTGTATACGACGACCTGATGGGCGAGATTGACGCAAAGAAGTTGGCCGACCTGTACACCAAAAAGTCCCACCACAACAACTTTGCGGTGATTTTCCTCACGCAAAACCTATTCGACAAGGCAATGAGAGTGCCAAGGTCCAACGCCCAGTACATTTTCCTGATGAGGGCGCCAAACGACATGTTGAGCATTCGCAACTTGGCTACTCAAATATTCCCTCGCGAGCAGGGGTTCCTGATCGACGCTTATAAACAGGCGTGCGCTGAGCCGTATGGGTATTTGTTGGTGACCCTTCACGCAAACACTAACAACATTTTACGACTGAGGACCAACATTTTCCCGGAAGACGACGAAAAAATTATATTTATTTCCAAAAATGGCTAAACAAGAAAAGAAGCAGCTGATCGGGCAACGCGTATTAGAAAATTACAACTACTTGAAAAGCTTGGGGCGTACATCCTCCCAGAAAAAGATAGGTCATTTGTTAAGCCGAGCCGGTTGTGAGGAGCTGTTAACGTTGGTCGAAATCTGTCTGAACATTTTAAACGGAAGTTTTTGCCTGACCAACAAACAAAAGCAGAAGATTGCCCCATTTGCGAACTTTATTCGAAAGTTGGCCCGCGCGAGAAGTGAAAATAGTGCCAGGAAATTGGTGCTTCAATCCGGCGGTTCACTGTTTGCTCCCCTGTTGGCACCGATATTGATTGAGGCAGCGCGATATTTGCTCACTCGCAGAGAAGATGGCCAACAAACTAATTCTGCTGCCAATTGAACACTACAGGGGCTTGGTTGCGGCGAGGGAGATTAAAGAGGATGACGTCACCGAACAGACAAACTTTGGGTTTGTCAAACAGCAACTTGAAAAGGCCAAGAGAAAGAGGGCGGCAAACGTCAGCGAAAAGAGTGCAATGTACAATCAGCAGTTGAGGAGATATTTAAAGCTACGCAAAGAGGTCAAGGACAAGCCGGTCAAAGTTCAACTCAGCAATGGTCTGCGCCTGATGACCAAACCCCCTGCAACGGGCGTACAATTGAAGCCCGGCCCTGAAGAACTTGAAGAGACTATTGTGATTGGTGGCAGTGAAGCCGGTGATGATGAGCCTGCGGCAATAAGTACCCCCAAGTTTTCTACGCCAAAGGAGCAGGAAATTGGTCCAGCGCCAAGAGTCAGGAAGAGGGAACTCAAACAGCAAGAGATAAAGGCCAAGAAGGAACAGCTTTTGTCGATAATAAAATCAGACCCTAAGCGGTTTGGCGTAAATGAGCGTGATAAAGTCATCAACCCCTCAACAGGGCGGGAATTTCTTGACTTTGACTTGAATTGGGCTATTGAACGCCTAGTGAACCCCCGTCCGGAAAATGCCCCGTCGCCAAGCGGAACTCGGGAGCTGACAAAAAAGCTCTTGCAAGACGCGAGCGCCAGGCAGTTAATTAATCCCCAATTTGTCGGGGGTGGAAAGCCGGGGCCCATCAAACGCGCGGGATTTTGCCCGTCAAAATGGAAGAAAAAATAAATAAAATATACACGGACCCTTCCAATCCGGGAGGGTTTGCGGGTGCACGTGCTCTCTTTTCGGCAGTCAAAAAGAAATACCCTGGCGTGAAGAGGGTAGAGTTTGACGACTTTTTGCGGGGAAGTACTACCTATACGCTGTTTAAACCCAAACGAGAAAAATTCCGCCGACTAAGAACCATCCCCGGCGGGTTTATGACCGGTGAGTTGGCATTGCTTTCCCTATTTTAACTTGGCATTCAGATGTTCAGGCGGACTTGGCAGACTTCCAAGCCTTATCGCGCAAGAATTCAGGCAATCGGTACCTTTTGTTGGCGGTTGATGTCTTGTCGAGGCGGATGTTTGGCGTCCCGGTGAAGAGCAAAAAGCCCGCTGACATGAAAAAGGCCTTTGAAGAGCTTTTTGGCCAAATGCCAAAACTTCCGGACACCTTGTACACTGACCGGGGGCTGGAGTTTGTGGCCAAGCCCCTCAAGGAATTTTACGCCGAGAAGGGCATCAAAAAGTTTGAGACAAGTTCAAAAAAGAAGGCCGCCGTTGCGGAGCGCGCAATTCGTACGCTCAAAACCCGCCTGTACAAGTATTTTTCTGCCAAAAATACCTCAACTTGGGTTGATGTAATTGCGAAATTTTTGGCTGCCATAAATAATTCGGTAACCCGCGCAACCGGCTTAAAGCCCAACGACATTGATGAACAAAACGCGAGGGAGGTGTGGAAAAAAGTCTACGGGGGAAGTGTTGTACCCTCTATTAAGGCGCCCAAGATCAAATTAGGGGAAAATGTCAGGATCCCAGAACCCAAACACATTTTTGAAAAGGGTATAAAAGTTCAAACTATTTTTTTAGTTTTTAAAATTTATTTTTAGGATATATGCCAAACTATTCGGACCATGTCTACACTGTTGATGAACGCCGTTCATCCAACCCCGAACACTATTTCGTCAAAGATTATTATGGGACAAAATTGAAAAGAAAATTTTATTTGCCCGAGTTAACAAAAGTTAAAGTTGACAAAAATACACTGTACAGAGTGGAGAAGAAGTTCAAAAAGAGGATGAGAGATGGCCAAAAAGAGATGTTGGTAAAATTTATTGGATTTCCGGAAAAATATTGGGTTACAAATGAAGATTTTGAAAAATAAAATTAAAAAAAGTCTCGAGCTCCTCACTGTCTTAAAAATCAAAAATTGAAAATTTGATTCCTGTGAATTGTAGAGGGGTCTCTGCCCTTTCGAATGAGCCCCTGCATAGCCCTGTAACTTTTCTCTAAGTTGAGTTATTAATCCTCAAACTTTAAAAAAAATCCGGATTTTACTCCACAAATAGAGTTTTGCTACTCATATCTCACTTTCTTTTTATTTTCATTGTTTATCCCTTAAAAATCAAATGGCCTTGCCCTCCAAATTTTATTACAAATAAAAATTTTGTTGAACAATAAAATGAATAAAAACGATTTTAATCGGATTCGGGGTCAAGATCGGCGAGGTTAAAGTTATATTCGGGGTCCGGCACAAACATTTGACACTCACAACAATTGGGGTTGTTCAGTTGGCAATACTCCCAATCGGTGTAGCCAAAGGGGACGACCCACAGGCCATCGTCCCGGATCACCCCCTTATTGACAGTCGGATTGAACCTTTGGCACCCCAAAATGGCGAGGGCCGTTTGGAGTTCACCCAAACTTTCTGCCGCGACTGTGCCAAGCTGAACTTTGACTGCAATGACCTGATCGTGAAGCACCAAAAGAAGGCCTTCCCGACAAAGAACGGACACTATCACCCGTACTCAGGCGGGAAGTGATTTCACTCGATCATTTTGTTTATTTTTTGAAAATGAGCAACTCCTTTTTTGTAATTTTACCCAGCAATACGCCTGGATTTGTTGGAAATAAAACAAATAAATTCAAAGTTCATTTGCCAAAGAAGTTGGTGTTTGATGGGCCCGGGTGGATGGTGGGGATGTCTGGTATAATTTACCCCAACAGGTGGGCCAATGGGGTAAGGACTATTTGCCAATATTCTTTTAAGTTGGGCAACAGTGGGAACCCTTGAGAAACAATACGTGATTGTCCACCTGCGCGACGGCCGCAAATATAGGTTCAGAGTGCCAAGCGGAAGTTTTCTTTCGCCACAACAACTTGAGCGTGGGATCCACCATGGTATGATTGCCGAGTTGGAACGGCTAATGACGCGGAAAAGGGCAGCCCTTGCAGAAGAGGAAGGAGAGCTTATTGACCTGCAAGTCGTTGAGGAAGAGCAAGGCGTCGAAGCCCCTCTCCTGCCTATGAGAGATGAGACTGCAGCTCAAGAGAGGGAGCGTGCCCAAAAGGAGGAAAAAGAGAAACTTGCGTATGAAAAAGAAAATGACAGGCTGCGGCGTTTGGAGGAAGAACGTAAAGAGCGCGAGAGACTACAGTTGGAGAATGAACGAAAGGTCAAGAGACAGAAATGGATTGCGGATGGCCTCAAAGAGACTGAGAGACTACGGCTAGAGACTGCGCGTAAAGAGACAGAGAGGCTACAACGGATAGAGAATGAACGGAAAGAGAGCGAAAGAATTGCCAAAGAAAAACAAGAGGTTACCAGCCAAGCCAAAAAGAAAGAAGAAGAAGGAAGGGTATCCAAACAAAAGGAAGAGGTGGAAAGGGCCGCGCAACAAAAACAAGAGGTTGCCAGCCAAACCAGAAAGAAAGAAGAAAAAGAAAGGCTAGCCAAACAAAAGGAAGAAACCGAAAAGGCTGAGAACGAAAGGCTAGAGAAACAGAAAAAGGAAGAGAGGGTAGTAGTCCAAAAGAAAGAGGAAGAAACCCCAGCCAAACAACCCGAAGCTGTAGATAATGGCAAAAACAAAGCCCTTGAACGATTAGCCAGGCCAACAGAAGAAGAGGAGAGAATGCGGCGAGATCAAGAGAGAAAATTTCGACTGCGAGAGCTCGAACTTCTCAAGGGGCTGAAGCCGTATAGGGGAGGATGGATGCGCCTAGTGCAAGGCAAAGACCCTACCCCAGATGTCCATTATCTGCACGAAAAAGATGAGTACCACTTTGCCAACGCAGCGGATAAATATCGACTTCATCACCCCGAACTGGCCTGGGATCTGCCGGAGTTTAACCCATCCGCCCACATACAGCGGAATATCGCAGAATTCAAAGGGTTGTTTGATCGTGAAGTGTACGACGAAAACTATGGGTCAAAAACGCGAGAGGAAAAACAAGAGTTGATCGCGCTGGTCAAAGGCTTCCGTTTCTATTATATGGAAGACATTGGCAGATTTATGTTGAAAATCTTCGACAACAAAATTTCCCACATCACGTTGACCGACCAGTTGGCCTACGTACTTGGCTATGAACAGGAACAGCAGATCCTAAACGACGATCTCGCCAAATATTCCGTTGATTTGGGCGGCGGCGTAAGCCATTTGTGTATCTACCTCAATAGTGGGATCATTGAAAGTATGATCTTTGGCAATACTTTTGCCAATCTCCTCCAAGTGATTGCAGTCGAAGGCAAATCGGGGAGCGTAGTTGAGAAAGATTTTCAGTCGCCCTTGTTTCATAAAATAATCGCCCGCGAGGTCGATGTTTTGGATGTTGAGATTCGAACTCTGACCGGCCGGTATGTGTACTTATTTACTTCTAAAGCCTTATTTAAATCTATTTTAGGGAGGTTCCGTTTGATTTTGGACAAGTTGTTTTGACCCTTCAGTTTAAAAAGGTGTTGACCTTTTGAAAAAAATGGTTCGTGTAATATTCGACGGCTCCAATTTGCGACTAGACAAATTTTATCAGCAAACAGGCAGCGGGCCTATATCCTACTTTGAGGGCTTGCCAACTTTTCAACGGGGATACGGGTACTTTTTGGGGGTTCCCCGCCAAAAAGGGGCAGGAGTCGGGGCTGTTCTGCGAAATTTGTGGCGCTACTTGCGCCCCATGATCTCTGCAGCTAAGCCTTATGCTGCAAATATTGCTGCTGAACTTGGCAAGGAGGGCCTCGAAACTGGTGCGCGAGTCCTCAACCAAGTCTCCAAAGGCGGCGACATCAAAGATGCTCTGTTGGCGGAGGGAAGAGAGGGAGCGAAAAAGCTGCTGGAAAAGGCCTCTTCGTCACTACAAAAGGGCAGGGGTAAACGAAAGAAGAGAGGGAAGAAGACAAAAGCTGAGATCATTTTGAAGCCTTTTGACGTTGTTGGGCAAACTGTCCCCCAGAGAGCTCTTTTAAAAAAGAAACGATTTGATTCCCTCGGTTATTATTAATTATTCGCCAAATGTTGTATAAAAAAGTGGATGCTGCAAGTGCGGAGGTGGCAAATGCGGGGCTAGACTTTTTTACGACTCCCCCAACAAACTGTGCAGTGGCAAACTCAAGCTACCGGGAATACTTGACCTTAAACCCGATAAGCTCTAGGCCTTTCCATTTTAAGGTAATCGATTAAATTTTGTCTCTGCGGCCTTCATTGCCAAGTAAATTTAGATTCACCCAATAACCAGCTACATTGATCTGAGCAAGGTGTTTGTGTTCACTGAGTTTAAGATCAAAAAGATTGCCGAAGATGGATTGGCAAGTACTCTTGGGGCGGCTGACTCAGTTGCTCTAATCCAAATGCCCGGGGCAACGTTTATCCGAAACTTGAAAGTCCATATCAACCAGCGAGAGGTGTACGACTCCAACCAGTTGTACAGCTACAAGGTGTACCTCGACACGGAACTGAGTTATCCGATTGCTGCAAAGGATGCCTATTTTGGCGTGGCTGGCTATTTTCGCGATTCCGACCCTTCTAAGCTCAATGATAAGCGAAAGAAGCCGTTGGCTGAAAGCAAGTCCTATCAAACAATCAGCAAGCTGAGTGCCGACATATTCAACCAAGACTTGTACATGATCAGCAATGTCGAGATTGACATTGAGCTCGCACTGCAGTCGGATGATTTTATGTTGCACCAAGAAAAAGAGAAAGAAAAATTTGTTTTGGAAATTTCCGACTGCCGGCTGATTGTGAAAACTGTCGATCTGATGGATGGGCTGAGTTTGGACATTGCAAGGAAGCTGGATGTTGAGCCGGCCAGATATGGGATTCGCAAATCGTTTATGAAGTCCTTGTTTATAACTGGAGGGCGATACGACTATTCGGCCAACTTGTTCACGGAGGAAGTGCCAAGAAGGGTCATTATCGGGCTAGTCGCCAATCAGAACTACATTGGCCACAAACAGAAGAACCCCTTTTACTTTAATCACCACAACGTAAGAAACAATTACAACTTGCTGAAGCGTTTGACCTTTTTAGGTAAGGGACATTGAACTGACGGCCTCTGGCAGAACTTACCCTCAATACCCTTACAATTTGGACTACAAAAATAACAATTACGCAAGGGCCTATCATGACGCACAGGAACACCTCGGAATGGCCTGCACAACGGAAAGCAACGGGCTGAGCTACAGCATGTTCAAGACGGCTTTTTGCCTTTATGTCTTCCAAATGACCAACTCGCAAGAAGACTCACCTGGCTTTGAGCTGATCAAGGAGGGGTGTACTGCGGTTAGCATTCGATTTTCCGAACCTGTTCCCCCCGAGGGAGTCACTTTAATAGCCTACGGAGAGGCGGACGGGCTCATTCTAATTGATCGTAATAGGTCAATTACAAGTGACCTGTCCTTATGAAAAACAACAGTTACTCCTTGGAAAATATTTTTCAAATGGCCTCTTCCCCGCGCGAGGGGGTTGTTCTTTGTTTTCCGGAGGTGATCGAAAAGTCGCCTATACACTTTGCGCTGTGTCTTCTCTATTTGTTTGGGACCGCAGGGGCTGCAGCCGTCGGGTTTTATTTGTTCTTGCGAGAGAGGAGGATTCGGCGCCAAAATGGACAACCGGTTCATCGACAAGATTCTGTTTGAGAATCCGGCAACAAGGAGATTTTTTATGGGCACCTTCCCTTCGGATGGCCTGCCAGGGTGCTCAAGATTCCCCTGCAGCCTGATTGTTAATTTGGTAATGTTTTGCAAGATTATTTATTAGAAATTTAATTTTAAGGACCGAGCTGGCAAGCCGGGCTCTCATTGGTGCGCGATTTGGGCTAAGTCGCCAACTGAAGCCTATTTTTTTGATTCTTACGGCGATATGCCAAACTCTTTGATTAAAAAATATTTGTCAAAAAAATATAAGAAAATTTATTTTAACAAAAGAATATTTCAATCTATTTTTTCAAATGTTTGTGGCCATTATGTAATCACTTTTATCTATTTGATGTCCCGTGGCTTTGAGTTTGAAGTTGTAATGCAAATTTTTAACCGATCAAATAGGCCCGATGAATTTGTTTATGCCTTTGTGACAAAAAGTTTACAATAAATAAATTTTAAAACTTTAATCTTCCACTGCGGAAAAGAAATTTTTTGATCGATTTTATAAATATTTGTTTGCTGAGAGGATTGAAATTGGTTGTTGGCTGCCATAACCCCCCTAGGGCACTACTGCAAGGGTAATTTGATTATTCCCTTTGCGAAGGAGAAAATTTTGACTGTCGTCATTACCCTGTATATAAGGATAATTAGGGGCAATTGCTCCCAATACACCATGGCCAAGTGGTTAGAGCTCTCGCTTCGCTCGCAGTGGGTTCCGGGTTCGGATCCCTCTGGATGCAAAAGATTTTAGTTTATTAAAAAATACTTTAAAGTTAAATAATATTTGCACCCTGAAAGGACTGAACTTTGCTGTTATTCACTACTGCAGTGTCTCTCTGCAAAGGATAAAATTTTGGGTGACGTCATTACCCAGTATATAAGGATAATTAGGGGCAATTGCTCCCAATGCACCATGGCCTAGTGGTTAGGGCTTTCCTTCTCTCGCAGTGGCAGCGAGGGTTCGGATCCCTCTGGATGGAAAAGATTTTAGTTGATTTAAAAAATAATTTAAAATTCGGAAAAAAATTCTGAAAAAAATTCGGAAAAAAATTCTGAAAAAAATTCTGAAAAAAATTCTGAAAAAATTCGAAAAAAATTCGGAAAAAAAATTCTGTAAAAAATTCGAAAAAAAATTCGAAAAAATTCGGAAAAAAAATTCGGAAAAAAAATTCTGAAAAAAATTCGAAAAAAAAAAAAAAAAAGCGAGGTCCGGGGAAAAAGCAGGTAGTAACTACTAATGCTGACGGGTTGTAAGCGATTTAAAGCGATGTTATATTTTATTTTGATTTTTTGTTTTATACTAAATGAAAATCTCAATTAAGTTATCTTGTTTTTTTGGGTTTTTATCAAATTTATTATTTTTATACACTGCTGGTGGGTTTCTAAGAGATTTTAATGTTATTTTTCATTTTAATTTTTTGTTTTATTGTATAAAAAAATCTCAAATATCTTATCTCATTTGTCTGGCTTTATAATATTTATTATTTTATTATATTGCTGATGGGCTGTAAGCGATTTAAAGCGATGTTATATTTTATTTTGATTTTTTGTTTTATACTAAATGAAAATCTCAAATTAGCTTGTTTTTTTTGGGTTTTTATCAAATTTATTATTTTTATACACTGCTGGTGGGTTTCTAAGAGATTTTAATGTTATTTTTCATTTTAATTTTTTGTTTTATTGTATAAAAAAATCTCAAATATCTTATCTCATTTGTCTGGCTTTATAATATTTATTATTTTATTATATTGCTGATGGGCTGTAAGCGATTTAAAGCGATGTTATATTTTATTTTGATTTTTTGTTTTATACTAAATGAAAATCTCAAATTAGCTTGTTTTTTTGGGTTTTTATCAAATTTATTATTTTTATACACTGCTGGTGGGTTTCTAAGAGATTTTAATGTTATTTTTCATTTTAATTTTTTGTTTTATTGTATAAAAAAATCTCAAATATCTTATCTCATTTGTCTGGCTTTATAATATTCATTATTTTATTATATTGCTGATGGGCTGTAAGCGATTTAAAGCGATGTTATATTTTATTTTGATTTTTTGTTTTATACTAAATGAAAATCTCAAATTAGCTTGTTTTTTTTGGGTTTTTATCAAATTTATTATTTTTATACACTGCTGGTGGGTTTCTAAGAGATTTTAATGTTATTTTTCATTTTAATTTTTTGTTTTATTGTATAAAAAAATCTCAAATATCTTATCTCATTTGTCTGGCTTTATAATATTTATTATTTTATTATATTGCTGATGGGCTGTAAGCGATTTAAAGCGATGTTATATTTTATTTTGATTTTTTGTTTTATACTAAATGAAAATCTCAAATTAGCTTGTTTTTTTGGGTTTTTATCAAATTTATTATTTTTATACACTGCTGGTGGGTTTCTAAGAGATTTTAATGTTATTTTTCATTTTAATTTTTTGTTTTATTGTATAAAAAAATCTCAAATATCTTATCTCATTTGTCTGGCTTTATAATATTTATTATTTTATTATATTGCTGATGGGCTGTAAGCGATTTAAAGCGATGTTATATTTTATTTTGATTTTTTGTTTTATACTAAATGAAAATCTCAAATTAGCTTGTTTTTTTGGGTTTTTATCAAATTTATTATTTTTATACACTGCTGGTGGGTTTCTAAGAGATTTTAATGTTATTTTTCATTTTAATTTTTTGTTTTATTGTATAAAAAAATCTCAAATATCTTATCTCATTTGTCTGGCTTTATAATATTTATTATTTTATTATATTGCTGATGGGCTGTAAGCGATTTAAAGCGATGTTATATTTTATTTTGATTTTTTGTTTTATACTAAATGAAAATCTCAAATTAGCTTGTTTTTTTGGGTTTTTATCAAATTTATTATTTTTATACACTGCTGGTGGGTTTCTAAGAGATTTTAATGTTATTTTTCATTTTAATTTTTTGTTTTATTGTATAAAAAAATCTCAAATATCTTATCTCATTTGTCTGGCTTTATAATATTCATTATTTTATTATATTGCTGATGGGCTGTAAGCGATTTAAAGCGATGTTATATTTTATTTTGATTTTTTGTTTTATACTAAATGAAAATCTCAAATTAGCTTGTTTTTTTGGGTTTTTATCAAATTTATTATTTTTATACACTGCTGGTGGGTTTCTAAGAGATTTTAATGTTATTTTTCATTTTAATTTTTTGTTTTATTGTATAAAAAAATCTCAAATATCTTATCTCATTTGTCTGGCTTTATAATATTTATTATTTTATTATATTGCTGATGGGCTGTAAGCGATTTAAAGCGATGTTATATTTTATTTTGATTTTTTGTTTTATACTAAATGAAAATCTCAAATTAGCTTGTTTTTTTGGGTTTTTATCAAATTTATTATTTTTATACACTGCGCAGGTGGGTTTCTAAGAGATTTTAATGTTATTTTTCATTTTGAATTTTTTGTTTTATTGTATAAAAAAATCTCAAATATCTTATCTCATTTGTCTGGCTTTATAATATTTATTATTTTTTAGAATGCTGACGGGTTGTAAGCGATTTAAAGCGATGTTATATTTTATTTTGATTTTTTGTTTTATACTAAATGAAAATCTCAATATGTATCTTGTTTTTTTGGGTTTTTATCAAATTTATTATTTTTATACACTGCTGGTGGGTTTCTAAGAGATTTTAATGTTATTTTTCATTTTAATTTTTTGTTTTATTGTATAAAAAAATCTCAAATATCTTATCTCATTTGTCTGGCTTTATAATATTTATTATTTTATTATATTGCTGATGGGCTGTAAGCGATTTAAAGCGATGTTATATTTTATTTTGATTTTTTGTTTTATACTAAATGAAAATCTCAATTATGTTATCTTGTTTTTTTTGGGTTTTTATCAAATTTATTATTTTTATACACTGCGCAGGTGGGTTTCTAAGAGATTTTAATGTTATTTTTCATTTTGATTTTTTGTTTTATTGTATAAAAAAATCTCAAATATCTTATCTCATTTGTCTGGCTTTATAATATTTATTATTTTTTAGAATGCTGACGGGTTGTAAGCGATTTAAAGCGATGTTATATTTATTTTGATTTTTTGTTTATACTAAATGAAAATCTCAAATATAGTATTTGTTTTTTTGGGTTTTTATAAAATTTATTATTTTTATACACTGCTGGTGGGTTTCTAAGAGATTTTAATGTTATTTTTCATTTTAATTTTTTGTTTTATTGTATAAAAAAATCTCAAATATCTTATCTCATTTGTCTGGCTTTATAATATTTATTATTTTATTATATTGCTGATGGGCTGTAAGCGATTTAAAGCGATGTTATATTTTATTTTGATTTTTTGTTTTATACTAAATGAAAATCTCAAATTAGCTTGTTTTTTTGGGTTTTTATCAAATTTATTATTTTTATACACTGCTGGTGGGTTTCTAAGAGATTTTAATGTTATTTTTCATTTTAATTTTTTGTTTTATTGTATAAAAAAATCTCAAATATCTTATCTCATTTGTCTGGCTTTATAATATTCATTATTTTATTATATTGCTGATGGGCTGTAAGCGATTTAAAGCGATGTTATATTTTATTTTGATTTTTTGTTTATACTAAATGAAAATCTCAAATTAGCTTGTTTTTTTGGGTTTTTATCAAATTTATTATTTTTATACACTGCTGGTGGGTTTCTAAGAGATTTTAATGTTATTTTTCATTTTAATTTTTTGTTTTATTGTATAAAAAAATCTCAAATATCTTATCTCATTTGTCTGGCTTTATAATATTTATTATTTTATTATATTGCTGATGGGCTGTAAGCGATTTAAAGCGATGTTATATTTTATTTTGATTTTTTGTTTTATACTAAATGAAAATCTCAAATTAGCTTGTTTTTTTGGGGTTTTTATCAAATTTATTATTTTTATACACTGCTGGTGGGTTTCTAAGAGATTTTAATGTTATTTTTCATTTTAATTTTTTGTTTTATTGTATAAAAAAATCTCAAATATCTTATCTCATTTGTCTGGCTTTATAATATTCATTATTTTATTATATTGCTGATGGGCTGTAAGCGATTTAAAGCGATGTTATATTTTATTTTGATTTTTTGTTTATACTAAATGAAAATCTCAAATTAGCTTGTTTTTTTGGGTTTTTATCAAATTTATTATTTTTATACACTGCTGGTGGGTTTCTAAGAGATTTTAATGTTATTTTTCATTTTAATTTTTTGTTTTATTGTATAAAAAAATCTCAAATATCTTATCTCATTTGTCTGGCTTTATAATATTTATTATTTTATTATATTGCTGATGGGCTGTAAGCGATTTAAAGCGATGTTATATTTTATTTTGATTTTTTGTTTTATACTAAATGAAAATCTCAAATTAGCTTGTTTTTTTGGGTTTTTATCAAATTTATTATTTTTATACACTGCGCAGGTGGGTTTCTAAGAGATTTTAATGTTATTTTTCATTTTGATTTTTTGTTTTATTGTATAAAAAAATCTCAAATATCTTATCTCATTTGTCTGGCTTTATAATATTTATTATTTTTTAGAATGCTGACGGGTTGTAAGCGATTTAAAGCGATGTTATATTTTATTTTGATTTTTTGTTTTATACTAAATCAAAATCTCAATTATGTTATCTTGTTTTTTTGGGTTTTTATCAAATTTATTATTTTTATACACTGCTGGTGGGTTTCTAAGAGATTTTAATGTTATTTTTCATTTTAATTTTTTGTTTTATTGTATAAAAAAATCTCAAATATCTTATCTCATTTGTCTGGCTTTATAATATTTATTATTTTATTATATTGCTGATGGGCTGTAAGCGATTTAAAGCGATGTTATATTTTATTTTGATTTTTTGTTTTATACTAAATGAAAATCTCAAATTAGATTGTTTTTTTGGGTTTTTATCAAATTTATTATTTTTATACACTGCGCAGGTGGGTTTCTAAGAGATTTTAATGTTATTTTTCATTTTGATTTTTTGTTTTATTGTATAAAAAAATCTCAAATATCTTATCTCATTTGTCTGGCTTTATAATATTTATTATTTTATTATATTGCTGATGGGCTGTAAGCGATTTAAAGCGATGTTATATTTTATTTTGATTTTTTGTTTTATACTAAATGAAAATCTCAAATTAGCTTGTTTTTTTGGGTTTTTATCAAATTTATTATTTTTATACACTGCGCAGGTGGGTTTCTAAGAGATTTTAATGTTATTTTTCATTTTGATTTTTTGTTTTATTGTATAAAAAAATCTCAAATATCTTATCTCATTTGTCTGGCTTTATAATATTTATTATTTTTTAGAATGCTGACGGGTTGTAAGCGATTTAAAGCGATGTTATATTTTATTTTGATTTTTTGTTTTATACTAAATCAAAATCTCAATTATGTTATCTTGTTTTTTTGGGTTTTTATCAAATTTATTATTTTTATACACTGCTGGTGGGTTTCTAAGAGATTTTAATGTTATTTTTCATTTTAATTTTTTGTTTTATTGTATAAAAAAATCTCAAATATCTTATCTCATTTGTCTGGCTTTATAATATTTATTATTTTATTATATTGCTGATGGGCTGTAAGCGATTTAAAGCGATGTTATATTTTATTTTGATTTTTTGTTTTATACTAAATGAAAATCTCAAATTAGATTGTTTTTTTGGGTTTTTATCAAATTTATTATTTTTATACACTGCTAGGTGGGTTTCTAAGAGATTTTAATGTTATTTTTCATTTTAATTTTTTGTTTTATTGTATAAAAAAATCTCAAATATCTTATCTCATTTGTCTGGCTTTATAATATTTATTATTTTTTAGAATGCTGACGGGTTGTAAGCGATTTAAAGCGATGTTATATTTATTTTGATTTTTTGTTTATACTAAATGAAAATCTCAAATATAGTATTTTGTTTTTTTGGGTTTTTATAAAATTTATTATTTTTATACACTGCTGGTGGGTTTCTAAGAGATTTTAATGTTATTTTTCATTTTAATTTTTTGTTTTATTGTATAAAAAAATCTCAAATATCTTATCTCATTTGTCTGGCTTTATAATATTTATTATTTTATTATATTGCTGATGGGCTGTAAGCGATTTAAAGCGATGTTATATTTTATTTTGATTTTTTGTTTTATACTAAATGAAAATCTCAATTATGTATCTTGTTTTTTTTGGGTTTTTATCAAATTTATTATTTTATACACTGCTGGTGGGTTTCTAAGAGATTTTAAGGTTATTTTTCATTTTAATTTTTTGTTTTATTGTATAAAAAAATCTCAAATATCTTATCTCATTTGTCTGGCTTTATAATATTTATTATTTTATTATATTGCTGATGGGCTGTAAGCGATTTAAAGCGATGTTATATTTTATTTTGATTTTTTGTTTTATAATGAAAATCTCAATTATGTTATCTTGTTTTTTTTGGGTTTTTATCAAATGTATTATTTTTATACACTGCTGGTGGGTTTCTAAGAGATTTTAATAGTTATTTTTCATTTTAATTTTTTGTTTTATTGTATAAAAAAATCTCAAATATCTTATCTCATTTGTCTGGCTTTATAATATTCATTATTTTATTATATTGCTGATGGGCTGTAAGCGATTTAAAGCGATGTTATATTTTATTTTGATTTTTTGTTTTATACTAAATGAAAATCTCAAATTAGCTTGTTTTTTTGGGTTTTTATCAAATTTATTATTTTTATACACTGCTGGTGGGTTTCTAAGAGATTTTAATGTTATTTTTCATTTTAATTTTTTGTTTTATTGTATAAAAAAATCTCAAATATCTTATCTCATTTGTCTGGCTTTATAATATTTATTATTTTATTATATTGCTGATGGGCTGTAAGCGATTTAAAGCGATGTTATATTTTATTTTGATTTTTTGTTTTATACTAAATGA
Organism: Globodera pallida; assembly: GCA_020449905.1. NCBI lineage: Eukaryota > Metazoa > Nematoda > Chromadorea > Rhabditida > Heteroderidae > Globodera > Globodera pallida. The sequence goes on along the minus strand of JAIXHY010000021.1, from coordinate 992,170 downwards.
AAATCTCAATTATGTTATCTTGTTTTTTTTGGGTTTTTATCAAATGTATTATTTTTATACACTGCTGGTGGGTTTCTAAGAGATTTTAATGTTATTTTTCATTTTAATTTTTTGTTTTATTGTATAAAAAAATCTCAAATATCTTATCTCATTTGTCTGGCTTTATAATATTTATTATTTTATTATATTGCTGATGGGCTGTAAGCGATTTAAAGCGATGTTATATTTTATTTTGATTTTTTGTTTTATACTAAATGAAAATCTCAAATTCGCTTGTTTTTTTGGGTTTTTATCAAATGTATTATTTTTATACACTGCTGGTGGGTTTCTAAGAGATTTTAATGTTATTTTTCATTTTATTTTTTGTTTTATTGTATAAAAAAATCTCAAATATCTTATCTAATTTGGCTGGCTTTATAATATTTATTATTTTTTAGAATGCTGACGGGTTGTAAGCGATTTAAAGCGATGTTATATTTTATTTTGATTTTTTGTTTTATACTAAATGAAAATCTCAAATTAGCTTGTTTTTTTGGGTTTTTATCAAATTTATTATTTTTATACACTGCTGGTGGGTTTCTAAGAGATTTTAATGTTATTTTTCATTTTAATTTTTTGTTTTATTGTATAAAAAAATCTCAAATATCTTATCTCATTTGTCTGGCTTTATAATATTTATTATTTTATTATATTGCTGATGGGCTGTAAGCGATTTAAAGCGATGTTATATTTTATTTTGATTTTTTGTTTTATACTAAATGAAAATCTCAAATTAGATTGTTTTTTTGGGTTTTTATCAAATTTATTATTTTTATACACTGATAAAGACCCCCAAAAATATTATTTACTAATTCCGGGCTTTTTTGACCCAAAGTTGTGCCCCAATTTTACACTAAAATAATGGCCGCTGTCTCCAATTTGTTTCAAAATGTTCAAAAATCGTATTTTAATAAAGACCCCCAAAAATATTATTTACTAATTCCGGGCTTTTTTGACCCAAAGTTGTGCCCCAATTTTACACTAAAATAATGGCCGCTGTCTCCAATTTGTTTCAAAATGTTCAAAAATCGTATTTTAATAAAGACCCCCAAAAATATTATTTATTAATTCCGGGCTTTTTTGACCCAAGGTTGTGCCCCAATTTTACACTAAAATAATGGCCGCTGTCTCCAATTTGTTTCAAAATGTTCAAAAATCGTATTTTAATAAAGACCCGCAAAAATATTATTTATTAATTCCGGGCTTTTTTGACCCAAGGTTGTGCCCCAATTTTACACTAAAATAATGGCCGCTGTCTCCAATTTGTTTCAAAATGTTCAAAAATCGTATTTTAATAAAGACCCCCAAAAATATTATTTACTAATTCCGGGCTTTTTTGACCCAAAGTTGTGCCCCAATTTTACACTAAAATAATGGCAGCTGTCTCCAATTTGTTTCAAAATGTTCAAAAATCGTATTTTAATAAAGACCCCCAAAAATATTATTTACTAATTCCGGGCTTTTTTGACCCAAAGTTGTGCCCCAATTTTACACTAAAATAATGGCCGCTTTCTCCAATTTGTTTCAAAATGTTCAAAAATCGTATTTTAATAAAGACCCCCAAAAATATTATTTATTAATTCCGGGCTTTTTTGACCCAAAGTTGTGCCCCAATTTTACACTAATTTAAACACCATAAACGTATAAAATTGCTAAAAATACATAAAAACATTTTTTTGATTAAAAAATGCTCTTTTCATATGGTTACTTATTTGTATTTATTGAATAAAGTGATTTAAAGATATTGAATATAATGCTATTTTTTAAATTGTATTTATTTGTTTTAAGGTAAATTAAATTTGAAGGAAAGATTAAGTTTGCAAAAATTCTGACTGCTTTTCAGTTTTGTTGATTAAAATTGTTATGGTATACATTTAAACGGTGGATCAAGGCAGTTCCACTAATCTCAAATTTGGAAGACGCTCTTGTAAAATGTTTTCAAACAACATAATTAAATATTGGGCTACAAATAGTCAGAATAGGTGCAGTATGATCTCAAGATTCTTTGTGTTTTTACATCTGTAAATGAAATTTACTAGAGAAATTTTAAACAGGTTGATACCGGCCTTACAAAAATTGTTTGACGGTAGAAATGCATTTAAAAGCACCTAGTTTTTAGAATCTTGCCGACCAAAAGAGAATAAATAATTTAAATGCTCATAACTTGGCGTTCTGCAAAGCTAGGAACAAGATGATACATCATCAGCTGCAGAATCTCAACCTCTACTTAGCAAAAACAAAAAGGCGAAAATTGATGTAGGTTAGGCTGAGATATAAGCTGTCACATATTTGTGTGTTGTGGGTTTTTTTCAAAAAGTGAACATAACTCCGCTACCTCGTAACCTTTAAGGTCGCCAATTATATATTGGAATGACAAGATCCATTTGTACCCAATGATAATTAAAACGTGCCAATTGGTTAATGCTTGGCTGAGCTATAAGGGTTTAAACATTCGTATATCATTTTTTTGTTATGGTATACATTTAAACGGTGGATCAAGGCAGTTCCACTAATCATCAAATTTGGAAGACGCTCTTGTAAAATGTTTTCAAACAACATAATTAAATATTGGGCTACAAATAGTCAGAATAGGTGCAGTATGATCTCAAGATTCTTTGTGTTTTTACATCTGTAAATGAAATTTACTAGAGAAATTTTAAACAGGTTGATACCGGCCTTACAAAAATTGTTTGACGGTAGAAATGCATTTAAAAGCACCTAGTTTTTAGAATCTTGCCGACCAAAAGAGAATAAATAATTTAAATGCTCATAACTTGGCGTTCTGCAAAGCTAGGAACAAGATGATACATCATCAGCTGCAGAATCTCAACCTCTACTTAGCAAAAACAAAAAGGCGAAAATTGATGTAGGTTAGGCTGAGATATAAGCTGTCACATATTTGTGTGTTGTGGGTTTTTTTCAAAAAGTGAACATAACTCCGCTACCTCGTAACCTTTAAGGTCGCCAATTATATATTGGAATGACAAGATCCATTTGTACCCAATGATAATTAAAACGTGCCAATTGGTTAATGCTTGGCTGAGCTATAAGGGTTTAAACATTCGTATATCATTTTTTTGTTATGGTATACATTTAAACGGTGGATCAAGGCAGTTGCCACTAATCATAAATTTGGAAGACGCTCTTGTAAAATGTTTTCAAACAACATAATTAAATATTGGGCTACAAATAGTCAGAATAGGTGCAGTATGATCTCAAGCTTCTTTGTGATTTTACATCTGTAAATGAAATTTACTAGAGAAATTTTAAACAGGTTGATACCGGCCTCACAAAAATTGTTTGACGGTAGAAATGCATTTAAAAGCACCTAGTTTTTAGAATCTTGCCGACCAAAAGAGAATAAATCATTTAAATGCTCATAACTTGGCTTTCAGCAAAGGTAGGAACAAGATGATACATCATCAGCTGCAGAATCTCAACCTCTACTTAGCAACAACAAAAAGGCGAAAATTGATGTAGGTTAGGCTGAGATATAAGCTGTCACATATTTGTGTGTTGTGGGTTTTTTTCAAAAAGTGAACATAACTCCGCTACCTCGTAACCTTTAAGGTCGCCAATTATATATTGGAATGACAAGATCCATTTGTACCCAATGATAATTAAAACGTGCCAATTGGTTAATGCTTGGCTGAGCTATAAGGGTTTAAACATTCGTATATCATTTTTTTGTTATGGTATACATTTAAACGGTGGATCAAGGCAGTTGCACTAATCATAAATTTGGAAGACGCTCTTGTAAAATGTTTTCAAACAACATAATTAAATATTGGGCTACAAATAGTCAGAATAGGTGCAGTATGATCTCAAGATTCTTTGTGATTTTACATCTGTAAATGAAATTTACTAGAGAAATTTTAAACAGGTTGATACCGGCCTTACAAAAATTGTTTGACGGTAGAAATGCATTTAAAAGCACCTAGTTTTTAGAATCTTGCCGACCAAAAGAGAATAAATAATTTAAATGCTCATAACTTGGCGTTCTGCAAAGCTAGGAACAAGATGATACATCATCAGCTGCAGAATCTCAACCTCTACTTAGCAAAAACAAAAAGGCGAAAATTGATGTAGGTTAGGCTGAGATATAAGCTGTCACATATTTGTGTGTTGTGGATTTTTTTTCAAAAAGTGAACATAACTCTACTACCTCGTAACCTTTAAGGTCGCCAATTATATATTGGAATGACAAGATCCATTTGTACCCAATGATAATTAAAACGTGCCAATTGGTTAATGCTTGGCTGAGCTATAAGGGTTTAAACATTCGTATATCATTTTTTTGTTATGGTATACATTTAAACGGTGGATCAAGGCAGTTCCACTAATGCATTCAATTTGTGTTGAAACACAACAGGGTGCGACGTCCATCCAGTTATAATTTTGGTGTGCTCACACAAAAGGCGACGTCTGAGTACGAAATCGGCTTTGTCGGCAATCCGAAAATGAAAAATACATTGAATTAAAAATAACATTATAAATTTTTTTAAAGAATGGGAGGAGCCGGCGCATTTGAATTCGAATTTTAAATTTCTTGATCTTTTCCCCGCAAATTCTAAATTAAAAACGTTTAAATGCTAAGAAATGAACAAAAGAATTTGAATTGAATTTAAAGCGCAACGGTGAAAACGACAAAAGCATAATTTAATATGTTAAAAATTATTTGGGAATTCTTTACATTTTTTACCCATGTCAAAAAATTTCCCTTCTTCGACTTCAATTGTTTGGACTTTTCCCGCAAACGTTAAAATTTAAAAAAGTTAAATTGTGAAAAATATTTATAAAAAATGTTGAATTAAAGATTATATTTGGGGCCTGCATAAAGAATTAAAAATGCAAAAGTATCAGACGGCTAAGATTGCTCTAAAATTTGAAACTCGGTAAAAAAAAACATTGTTACTAAAAGTAACAGAAAAAAATAATTTGAAAAAAGAAACAATCAAATTTAAACCGACAAAAATAGCTTCTTTAATTTCAAAAATTTTTTTTGGCAAAGATAGGGGAAAATTAGCATTGGCCGGAAGGTGCATAATTGAACCTGTTCAAACCCCGATTTAAATGATTTAAAAATGCAATGCAACAAAAAACTAAAATTGATTTTCGGAAACTTTGAATTTCGAAAAGTGAATTAATGTGCTAAAAAGAGAGAGTCAGACGGTGTGAGTGATTTGGTCATCAACACACCCTATCAAACAATTGTTTTAGTGACTCTTTTGATCAATTTTATTTTGCGAAGAAATAGGATGCTAAAATTAGAGAGACAGACAGACGGTTAGAGTAATTTGGGCATAAACGCACCTATCAAACAATTGTTTTAGTGTTGAAGAATTTTTAATAAGATTTCAAGGAAAATAAATGCAAATAAGAGGTAAATTGTGTGAAAAATTGGAATAAAAAATGATGAAAAGGTGGAGTAATTTATTCAAAAAAATGTTTAAAAAAAAAGACGGGATTGGCACTTGGCATTTAAGAAAGCCAAAACTGATGCGCAAAAGGCCAGTGAATTCCTCGAGCTCCCAACAAAATTTGAGACCGAAATTACCATGTTTCTCAACGTGTTGCATTTGACAGTTTCTGCTCCTCCAATTCGGTGACCGCTTAAAAAAAGCAAAATAAAATATGACCATTAAAACTTTTCCCGCAAACGCTAAATAAATACTTTAAATTCTGAAAAAGATTTATAAAATAATTGGTATTCTTTTGGACCCGGGCATGAAAATAAGTGGAAATTTTGAAAAATTAGAATAAAAAATTTTTGATAAGAATAGGGGAAAATAAGCATTGGCCGGAAAGGGCATAATTGAACCTGTTCAAACCCCGATTTAAATTGATTTAAAAATGCAATTCAACAAAAAAACTAAAATTGATTTTCGGAAACTTTGAATTTCGAAAAGTGAATTAGTGTGCTAAAAAGAGAGAGTCAGACGGTGAGAGAAATTTGGTCATCAACGCACCCTATCAAACAATTGTTTTAGTGACTCTTTTGATCAATTTTATTTTGCGAAGAAATAGGATGCTAAAATTAGAGAGACAGACAGACGGTTAGAGTAATTTGGGCATCAATCAAATAATTTTTTTAGTTACTTTTTTGAATATTTTATTTTTCGAAGAAATAGTGTGCTAAAAAGAGAGAGACAGACGGTTAGAGTAATTTGGGCATCAATCAAATAATCTTTTAGTTACTTTTTTTGAACATTTTATTTTTTGAAAAAATAGTGTGCTAAAAAGAGAGAGTCAGACGGTTAGAGTGGTCATCAACGCACCCCATCTAATAATTTTTTAGTTACTTTTTTTGAACATTTTATTTTTTGAAGAAATAAGGTGCTAAAAAGAGAGAGACAGACGGTTAGAGTAATAGAGCATCAACGCACCATATCGAAAAATTGTTTTAAATTAGAAGTTGGAATTAATAAGTACGGAATTGATCGAAAATTCAAAATTAATTTGATGCTTTTTTTAGCATAATTCGGGGATAAAATTGTTCGCTTAAATAGGGCGGGATCAGACTTCAAAAATGTCGCACTTAAAAAAGTACAATCGTAATTCCGGAGTTAAACAAAACGACAAAAAACTACCGAAATTCAAAAAAAGAACCGGGAAGAATAGCACTGAAAGTTAAGAAAAATGAAAATTTAATAAAAATGGATGAACCACAAAACTTTTAGAATCTGATTTTACAAAAGAATTGAAATAAACCCGAGAGAGAGTCAGTAAAAATCGCTATTTGCTTTATCAAAAAACAGAACTCACTTCAAATTGACAAGCATTGTTTGTTTCTTCCTGCTGATGATCAGCCGTGGATTCTTTGGCATTGTTCGGATTAATTGCGCCGTTTTGAGTACAATCTGCTGCTCCAATTCGGCGGCGACAAGCGGTTAAAAAATTAAAAATAAAATTTATTGCCATTTAAAAGAATTAAATTTGATTGAAATGTTTAATTCTGAAAATATTTACAAAAGAATTTGAATTGAATTTAAAATTTACAAAGAATAAAAAATCTTTACAAAATAAATTGAATTTAAAATATAGGTAATAAAATGTGACCCGAGAGAAAGGAGTACGATATTTACTTGACCAAAAAGCAGAACTCACTGGAAAGTGATCGAGCTTTGTTTGTTCCTCCTCCTGATCAGCCATGGACTGGTTGAACTGCTTCGCTATGTTTTGGAAAATGTAATTAAAAAATCAATTTTAAATAAATTATGGGGTAGAATACGAATGTCCGGAGCCCAATATTGGGAGGCATCGCAACTCTCAAAAAAGTTTTAATCCTTTTAATTGGGAAAAAAATGAAATAAATTGATAAAAATTTTTAAAAAGCTGTAAAGATTCCCATTCAATTTGATTGACGGACTTTCTGCTAAAGAAAAACATTTTTGATTATGAAATGGTATACAAAAACAATTTAATTGAAATTCGAAAATTAAAATTTGTTTTGTGTCTATTTTAGCATAGCTCGGGGAAAAAATTCTGCCTTCAATTAAGACGGGATCGGAGAAAACCGTTTTGGCCTTTTAAATGCATTAATATGAAAGTAAACAATTTGGACTTTGTTAGTCCAAATCCAAACAAAACTGCTTCAAAAAATTCCAGAAATCTCAAAGAAAGGACAAAAAAGGTTTTTGAATTATATTTTACATGGTTTTTATTGGATTAAAATTGAACTCAAAAACTGGCAAGCAGGAAAAATAGGAAAAAACAATAAAATTTGACAAAAGTTTTAGAATTCTGGAATCGTTATTTAAATATAAAATAATTTCTACCGTCTCCAGTTAGGACAGCAAATCGAAGCCGTTGCTCAAAACGGGCGAATTGATCGTTTGTGGCATTGCAATTGGGTAATTCGGGCGCACAAAAAACGCAATTCTTCAGAGGGCTCCAAATTGCCCAAATTTGGAGGTCATCATTCTGAATTTAATAAGGCTTTAGGTAATAAATATTAATTAAATAGATTAAAAATTGGGATTTTAAGTGTTGTTTATAATGTAGTGATAAATGTTGAACACACAGTGGAAGATTTTTTAATAAGATTTCAAGGAAAATAAATGCTAATAAGAGGTAAAATTTTAAACGGGAGCAAAAGAGCAGTACGAGGCTTTCAATTAAATTTCTTTATCTTTTCCCCTCAAATGGGAAATTAAAAGTTTAAATTCTGAAAAATATTTACAAAGAATTTGAATTGAATTTAAAATTACTACAAAGAATAAAAAATCTTACAAAATAAATTGACTTTTAAAATATAGGGGTATAAAATGTGACCCGAGGGAGAGACAGAAAAAATCGTTATTTACTTGACCAAAAGCAGAACTCGCTGCAAAGTGATCGAGCTTAGTTTGTTCCTACTGGTGCTGATCAGCCGGCGGAATCCCATCGATTTTGTGGTGTGCCTTAAAAAAATAGAATTTGTCATTTTTTTTAAATATTAAAGCTAAAACTGTTGCCAAAAGGCCAGAAAATTTCCTCAAACTCTGAACAAAGATCAAATTACCATTGCACTCAACGTGGCAACTGTCTTCTGCAAGTCGACGATGTTCAGCTGCTGTTCTTTCTGATGTTTCTTCAGGTTGTCATTATTTGTTTCAAGTTCAGCGAATTTGTTAGAATTTGTCAGTTTCAGTGCCTCCATTTCGGCGACGACGGTTGCTTAAAAATGCAACTGGAATTATTGGCAATTAAAGCAATTTCGCCGGTGGGAAAGAATGATAAAAAAGCAGCAAAAATAAATACTTACATCCAAATGAAAATGTTGAAATTATTTCTTAAAATTGAGAAACATATCATGCAAATCAGACCACCATAGAAACAGAAAGGGACCGAATTTGAATTACGGTATTTAAAAATTACGGAGTCCACAGTCCGGTATTCAAAAGATTTCAGCCTTTTAATTTGGTATTGCAAAAAAGTTTTGTGTCTATAAAATAGGCGTAGGACAATAAAGCTCAGTTGGAATTAAATTTAATTATCCAACCACATAAAAAAGCTTTTATTCCCTTCAATTATTTTTTCGATTTACCACAAATTAGGGGCCTATAGGAAGCCCTTTCTTACGAGAATATTCAAAAAAAACATTCATTTGTGGTGTCCCCTGCAAATCGCGGAAGTGATTTTTTTTTATGATTTGAATGCATTGTTATTTATCTTGCCCACCAAAAGAGAATAAATAATTTAAATGCTCATAACTTGGCGTTCAGCAAAGCTAGGAACAAGATGATACATCATCAGCTGCAGAATCTCAACCTCTCTTAGCAACAACAAAAAGGCGAAAATTGATGTAGGTTAGGCTGAGATATAAGCTGTCACATATTTGTGTGTTGTGGATTTTTTTCAAAAAGTGAACATAACTCCGCTACCTCGTAACCTTTAAGGTCGCCAATTATATTGGAATGACAAGATCCATTTGTACCCAATGATAATTAAAACGTGCCAATTGGTTAATGCCTGGCTGAGCTATAAGGGTTTAAACATTCGTATATCATTTTTTTGTTATGGTATACATTAAACGGTGGATCAAGGCAGTTGCACTAATCATAAATTTGGAAGACGCTCTTGTAAAATGTTTTCAAACAACATAATTAAATATTGGGCTACAAATAGTCAGAATAGGTGCAGTATGATCTCAAGATTCTTTGTGATTTTACATCTGTATAGTACGAAAAGAGGGGGGGCTTTCAATTGGGGGGACGATCGATACACTCGGGGTCAATCAGGGACGCCTTCACTAGTGAACTCCAATACTTTCCACTCGCACCCAAATATTTATTAACACCAAAATAACAATAGTCCGCAAAGGCGAAAAGGTGACGGCTATATCGATAAGAAAACCAGAAGTGAAGTTGTGAATGAGAGGGAATGAAAAGGACATTGAAAACAAAAGGGCGGGGCTTAGAGATTACATAGATCAATAAGGAACAAAATGCCACAATAATTTAAATAAATGAAGTCACATCCCCATAAATCCAACATCCCCAAACAATCAGAAAAGGCGTCCCCGCCTTTCTTTCGTCCCCCAGAGGTTCAGACCGCAAAGGTGGTGTCCCCAGAACTTGGCTCTTCCGTCGACGTGCAAGATGAAGCCGCGATCTGATGAAGAATTCTAGAATCGGCCCGATCTCTAGAGGAATTGGTTCGGTTGTGTTCTTGGCCCCCTGCGAGAGTTTTCCGTGTTCCGATTCCGATGCTTTCTCGAACGGATCTCGTCTTGGCTCGACGTTTCCTCCAGCTGAAGCTCCTGGAATTCTTCAGTTCGATCACGGCGAGTTCATTTGCTTTGTTCTCACTCGGTGCCGGCCAGTCGTTCTTAATCCCGTCTCTTTTCCGAAGCGGTTCAAAAGTTCCGAACGAATGGGTGATTTTGGAAACTGGGCTTTCTTTGACAGTTTGTCCGGTGGTTTCTTAGACGGTTTCGTCTTCTCTTTCCCTATTTTTGTCCTCTGCAGTAAAAACTAGTGACACCGGGACGGTGCTTAGTTAATTTGTAAGTGAGAAAGCGGAGGAGAGGAGAAAAGCGAGAATTCGAACCGAATCTCACTTGTCAACAATCGGCAATCAAAGATTAAGAGCGAAAGGTGTTGCATGGAAAGGAAAAATTGGGAGACCGCAAACCACGTCAGCGACGGAGGAAAAATGCGACCTTTGATCTCTTCATCCTTCGAAGAACTCAGGAGACAAGGCAGCGAAATTGATGGAGGACTTGTGGCATGTTTTCGCCGAATGGACATCCGAAAGCGCTCCAAATTCTTCTTCGATGTGGAAAGGGAAGCAAGAAAGAAATGGCAGGAAGGAGAAGGAGAAGCATCATTCATTCTCTACTGCAGGGCGATGAAGGTTCGAGAGTTGGTTTTGGAATCCATGGACGAAGGTTTCGAACAAAGCTTGGAGGGATGTTGGTTTTTCGAGACGTCGGAAAGAATGGCATCGGATTTTAATCAAGTGTCAGAAATTCTGGAAACGCAATTTGAGATCCGAGAGTGGGAAAGAGAATTCAATGGCGAAGAGGACGCTTCCCTTCCGAAAATGCGAGAAATTTGTTCACGAGCGAATCTTCAGTTGATGGCCCAGGACGAACCGGGGAGCGCTGAGCCACAAGGAAAGGAGAAATGTCTTACCAACGAAAGGGTGCCGAATTCGAATTCCCAAATCAGATTGGAGGAAGGCAAAAAGGGGCCTAAGTCATCGGAAAATTTGCAATTGGGGACAATCGCTTCTGAATGTTTGGGGAGGGATGAAAGTGTGAAAGAAAGGAAAGGAAAGACGAAACCGTCTAAGAAACCACCGTACAAACGGTCAGAGAAGGTCCAGTTTCCAAAATCACCCACTCGTTCGGAATTCCCGCTTGGAAAAGAAAATGGAAAGGGGTGGAAACACGAGGAAGGAAAAGGAGAGATTGGGCACCGACGTGGGGAGATAGCGAAATGGAAGCGAGAAAGTGGGAACAACGGGTGGAAGGAGGCCTTGGAAGTCGGGTTCAAAGAAACGCGGGTCGCTTTTGAACCTCTTCGGGAAAGAGACAGGATTAGGAACGAATGGCCGGCACCGAGTGAGGACAAATCGATTGAACTCGTCGAAATCGAACTGAAGAATTCCAGGAGTTTCAGCTGGATGAAACGTCGAGCCAAAACGGATTCTTTCGAGAAAGCATCGGAACACGGAAAACTCTCGCAGGTGGCCCAAAGCACAGCCGAACCAATTCCTCTAGAGATCGGGTCGATTCTAGAAGTCTTCATCAGATCGCGGCTTCATCTGGCACATCGACGGAAGAGCCCAGTTCTGTGGACACCACCTTTGCGGTCTGTACCTCTGGGGGACGAAAGAAAGGCGGGGACGCCTTTTCTGATTGTTTGGGGATGTTGGATTTATGGGGATGTGACTTCATTTATTTAAATTATTGTGGCATTTTGTTCCTTATTGATCTATGTAATCTCTAAGCCCCGCCCTTTTGTTTTCAATGTCCTTTTCATTCCCTCTCATTCACAACTTCACTTCTGGTTTTCTTATCGATATAGCCGTCACCTTTTTGCCTCCGCGGACTATTGTTATTTTGGTGTTAATAAATATTTGGGTGCGAGTGGAAAGTATTGGAGTTGGCTATCGGACATTTCGCCCCTTGGACATTTCGCCCATGGACATTTCGCCCATCGGACATTTCGCCCGGTAACGAAAAAACGGACGTTTCGCCCATAGGACATTTCGCCCATCGCTCGCCCATTGAATGATTCAGATTCGAATAAAAATACTACCAATCGATTCCTCTCGTCGAGCTAAGTACGAATTCGCAAAAAGTTTGCGCCGGGAGTCTTAATGAAGAAAGTTATGAGCCAATAAAAGTTGCCCAAAATGGGTTGACATTGTGTTTTTTGAGTTTGTTTTGATAAGTTAATGAATTTTTGAGTACAATGTTAGCCAAATATTCAACTTTAGCTAAATTTCAAATTTATGAATCCATTTAAAATACTTTACAAGCTTTTATTAAATGTGGGCGAAATTTATGGGCGAAACGTCTGTTTTTTCACTTCCGGGCGAAACGTCCGTTTTTTTGTTACCGGTCGAAATGTCTATGGGCGAAATGTCTATGGGCGAAACGTCCGTTTTATCACTACCGGGCGAAACGTCCGTTTTTTCGTTACCGGGCGAAATGTCCAAGGGGCGAAATGTCCGGACACCTTGGAGTTCACTAGTGAAGGCGTCCCTGATTGACCCCGAGTGTATCGATCGTCCCCCCAATTGAGAAGCCCCCCCTTTTTTCGTACTATACACTTCCTTTAATTTAATTTGTTCGAAAGCCTATTTTTTCCGTGAATATTTTTCAGGTCTGTTTGTGTATAATCTTTATATTTTTAGTGAAGCATTCGTGTTTTTTTAACTAATCTTTATTTTCTACTGTCATTAAAAAAACATAAAATAATCTTTCTAAAACTGGAAAAATTTAAACAAATAAATTTTTTTATAAGATATTCATAGATGTCATTCTGTCTAATAGATTTATATTTTATTTATGGCTTAAATCTTTTTGATATTATTAAGCATAAGTGTAATTACTTATGTATTGTTTTTATTAAAGTAATTTTTAGTTTATATTTTTGGCTACCAATCTTACTTAACATTTATGTACATATGCATAAATGCATTAATTTAAATAATTTAACTCATAAAGATTAATGCCAAAAGGTTAGCACTCATTATTTGTTTTCTGACTCTAAATTATTTTACAGTTTTTAAGTTTTTCTTTGCCGAAGTTTAATCTTAATTTTTAATTGTTAAATTTTGAGCCAGTTCGCGACTTGCCCGCGAGTGTCGCGGGTCTTTTCTGCCCTAACCCGACTCATTCTTTGGCCTCATAACAATCCTTCTGTTCCTCATTGAGAGGTCGGTTCAAATAAATATGGCTCTATTGTTGCTGCTTAATTTAGTTTTTGAATTAAAAATAAAGAAAATAGCTTGCCGGAAAAACAAATTTTCAACAAGCGTTTTATTTACACTTGCATTTTTTATTTAAAATATATTTTTTTTATTTAAGTTTTTGCAATAATAAAGGAATTGATAATTAATGGATTCATCCAGGTAGTGGCAATTATTTTAATGAATAAAAAGTTGGCACTTTTTTACAAATATATCGTGGTAAAAGAAGGCCAAATGTAAAGCAGTGAACGGCCAGTGAATTGATAATGAGCATAAAAACAGTAAATTAGGTAGTACTAGGTCTTTTATTTTTAATTGAAATCCCCCTTTCAATTTATTTTAAACAGAGTCTTTTTTAGCTCTCAATTAACGATATAATTATTCTTGGCACTTTTTTGGTCAATTGTTTTGTTTGATTATTTTGTTTTTTAAAAATAAAATTCAATAAAAATAAATGATTTTGATCTGAAATTACGTTCTAATTCTAAAAAATTTTTGAATTTACGGATACATTAGTTTTTATTTCATTTTACATAAGAAATTTAGGGAAAGAGTGCCTAAAATATTGAATTTTTTATAAAATTATCGAAAAACTGATTCTTAATTTTCGGGGAAACGCCTAAAATATGCATTTTATGGGAAAATGACGAAATATGATTTATTCACAAAAAAGCCATAATATGAATGCGGTGCCATATGGGGTTCGTTTAAACAAGGAGGGTCACTGTAAGTCTTTAAAAATTGAGACAACAAAAAGATAAAGGCATCCTTTTTTAAGAATAGTTTAAACTTCTTAATGTGTGGCATTTTTGTTTAATTGCCTAGGGAAATAGAATGATTATATGAAGGGGCAGCACAATGGTGGCGCCAAATCATCAACTCCCATACAAATATTATTAAAATTAGTTTCTTAGTTTAACACTGGAAGCGCAGAAGACGCTAAATTAATATTTTTTTAAAGTAAATAAACTGATAAGCTGTACTTTGTATTTTTTAATATGGCGGATTTTACTTTTCAAATTTATTCAATTTTAATTGACATTGTATTAATTAATCAAAACACAATAACTATTTGTTATTGCTTTAGCATATTGACAAATAATGGGCTATTAATTTTTCGAAGCAAATATTTTAAATATGAAATATTAAATTTTGTATAACGTTTTCTGATTATACGCATTAAATTTAACGTTTTCTGATTATACGCGATAAATTTAACGTTTGGCCTTGAACCCAAACTTTGGTAATTATATTATTTTTTAATTTATATTTTAAAAGTTTATAATTTTTTCGTTATTTTATTTCTAATCATAAATTTTAACGATATTGCGCACGGCAGGTAAAAGCTCTACGAATATTATCAGAAGAACCGATATTTTTGAAAATTTCTTGTCTACTTTTTTAATACTATTCAGAATATATTATATTTCTATTTAATTTTTTTTTTCTTTCGTTTTTAAAAACTATATTTTAATTAAGCAAATAAAAATTGTCTAACTTTATACTTTATATATTTAATTTTTATTTATTTTCCATAAATTTTTTTTTTTGCAAAATGAAATAATAACTTAATATTCTAAAATTATAGAAATTTTTTAATTTTTTTGTTAAACTAACTCTGTGTTATCTATCTGTCAATTCATATTTTAAGGATGTCAATCAGTCTTTGAGCTCCCTCCCGTTGAAACCAAATGGCATAACTGTGCTCCATCTCATGAAACAAATGCGTGTTTTATTGTACTCGCCGTTTAACGCGGTGCGGTGCAATATAATTAACTTCTAATTATAGTAAATTATTTTTAAACTTGTTTTAATGTAAATATATCCAAATAAGGAGCTGACTTTAATTATCGCCTTCAATTATACAATTTAAGTGAGATAAAAATAAAAGCAGAATTGCATTAATTTATAACAATTAAAAATAAGTTTTGGCCTGCTGTCACCCCGTTTCTCATCTTCCAATGTGCAGAATTATGAAATTTTTAATTCGATTTTATCCAGATTATAGCTTTTCTAGCACTTAGTTATTTTATATATTAACATAAGCTTTGCTTTGAATATTTGAAAACTCTGCTTTAGAATTATGATAGCATATTATTAAAGTTTATAATTAACAAAAACACCATGACGAATTGGCATAAATTAAAGATGAAATTCCAGAATCCTTGGCGCTTCAATTTTAGATAAAATTTGCTTTAAATGATTTAATATTAATCAATTTCAGTTACTCAAAATAACAATAATTATATTTAGTTCATTTTTTTTGAAAATTACTTCACTTTGTTGATTTATTTGTACCGGTTTTAGTTTCTGGTTTGTTATCAGCCATGAAATTTTATTTTAATATTTAAAGTTTTACAATTTAATTTTAAAAGTTTTAAATTTTATATTTTTAATTACTTATTATTATATAACTAATCTTTTATAAACAAAAGGCATTTCCATAAAATATTTAATGTTGAAATTTTTTAACAGTGTTTGCTTTCATCGAAATACTTTAAAAGTTTGATTTAATTTTGTTGATTGGATATATTTTCTCCAAGATTATTTAATTAAAATATATATGTTAGTGTTGTTTCGAGAAGTTAACTCAATCTAATTAAATTTGGAATTACATTTTTTCAAATAAAACATGTTTTATAAAATGATAGAAATAACTAAAAAACATTTTATTTACCCAGCACATGTACTATCTATTTTAACTTTTGCATATTATTTTTGAATAAAGTTGTGTTCAATAAATTTAAATAATAATGAAATAATTAAGTTAATCGGATATATTTATGCATGTTTTATTATAATATATTTTACATATGTTAAATGAGGAATACTAACTTTCAGATTTATGAATCGTCAATGCCATTCTCTAATGTATGAAGCGTATTTTAACTTGCTCATTCATTTAATGCATTAATAAATTTTTATATTTATAATAATAGCTTGAATACATTTCCCGCAATTTTTTTATTCAATTAATTACATAAAACCTCAAATAAAATAAAACCCCATAAAATTAATTCTGCAATTAAAATTAACAAATATTTTATATCTATGCACAGTTTAATAAAATCCAGTTACGGTTTGGACTGATTTTTTATAAACAGTGGTTGATACATGATGCAGAAAGGGTCAAACATCGGAGGTGGAACTAATTAATCCTCTCTGATTTTTATTATAATTTTAAGGAGAAAATCTATACGGTTTTAATGGGACTAGATGCAAACAGCATGGACGTGCCGTGCCGATGACATGTTTGCTTTATTTTAAGGAATTTTTAAAGTTTCCAAAACATTTTTAAACAAAAGTAAAATCGATTACTATGAATTAAATAACACCTAAAACTAAGCGACGTGGAATCGAAAAACACACTTCTAGCATGTTAAAAAAAAATTAATCATTTGTATTACACCTTAAATGTCTAGATTTAAATATAATTTCATAAATAAAAATAAACTTTTTCTAATAAATATTTATTAAATAAAACAAATGAAATGCAATGAAAGTTATAGTAACTACATCAGTCGCACAGCAACCATGTTTTGTTTTATTTTTTGTTTCATAACAAATAAATCTCATCATCACATTTAAATAGGCACTTATAATAGTATTTCAGAATAAAACAGGATTGCATGGCGGAACCCCAACTCGGTACCCTGTATGTTATAAACAGAAATGCAAAAAAAGATATAGTGCTAGTCTATAAGAGAGCAGAGAAAAAAAGAAAGTCTAAAAAGTAGCGAGTTGGGTAAACACTGGTTGAATGAATCAACCTTAACGCGACAATTTTATATATATTATATTAACCGTATCCTAATAGATTCGTTTTTTAAAATAATGTGTGTCTGCTTTTCTTTAAGATAACCTATTTTAATAATTAAATTTTAATTAAGTCAAAAAGATTTATTTAGATTAAATAATTTAATTTGAATATTTATAAATTTGTATTTTTTAAGGTGTTATTTTTTGTACTATTGTTGTACAAAAAGCGATCGGATCCCTCAGCAGGGCGTTCGGCGGCAACACCCAGCCCCAGTCGACCCTCTATGCATAATTTAATTAACAAGGATGCGCTTGAGGACTAAACCATTGTGTCTAAAATAATTAAAGCATTTATCTTTATTGTAATTTATTATTAATATTTTAAAGGTTTATTTATTTTTTAATTTTTGTTATTTAGACCAGAGATAGAATATGTTTTATCTGAATAGAATCTTGTGTAAGTTTCTCTTTACAACGATTGGCATAAGCAAATCAGAATGCTCACTTATTTATTGTTTTCAATTTTTTGCCATTCATTTAATAGCCTTTTTTAAGTTTGGCTGAATTTAAATTATTATTATTATAAAAATCATCCGTTATTAAAATTCAAAACAATTCCCGTTAAAGTTGTTATTTGGGGAGTCAACCATGTCGAGGTTGATTTCCGGCTAAAGTCGGTCTCAGGCTATCTAGTTGTTTTTCGCGTTGACAATTTTTGCTTCATTGGTTACTGTTTTTTCGAGTTCAATCGATTTAAATATTAATCTTATTTTCTGATTACTTCAACAAAAATTTTATATAGCAACAAGCATTAAAAACTTTTTTTTTTTATTAATTAGTTTTTTATTTTGTGGATGTTTAAAAATTGCAAAATAACTATAAATTTATCTAACTATTTTTTGTCATTATTTACTAATATTATTTTTCCAATTGTTTGCCCCAATAATTATTATATTCATCATTTTTTCTTTATAACTTGTTTTATATTTGTATGCAACTTGTTTTATATTCAAGAGCTATCATTTGAGAATTTTGTAATGCTTTTTATATAAAAAACGAGCCGAGGTTACCATTTTTTTTTAAATTTTGCCTTTGCCGCTCGCTTCTGTGATGCCATTGTTCAGAAAATTTGCGCCTTTGCGTGCCTCATCAGTTCATATCAAAAGCTTTTAAAAGACTTGCGGTAATATTCGGCTGCCCCCCAACATTTAAAGTCATGCTAAACATGAAGTGAAGGAGTGTTCATGGCTTGATAAGGTGGTATTATTATTATTTAAAATATTTAATTCTAATTTACTAAGGTTAACTTGAAGAATTAGCAAATTTTTATCTGTTTTGAGAATGTTTTCTCAACAATATTTATTTTCTTGGTATTTTTAAATAAACCCCTAACATTTTATCGTTTTCTTTAATCGTTTAACAGCTTTAAAAAATCTATATTGATCAAATCTTTTTTAAATGTTGATTATCACGTGTCAGATTTAAAATCAAACAAATTGTTAAAAAATATTAACTTTAATCAAAAAAATATTGAATATTATAAATAAATTAAGCAAATGCAGTCTATTTAAAGAGATAAATCAATAATATAAAAAAACACGCTAAAAGCATTTATGACATAATAGGTATTATTTACTTTCAAAGTGTTTATTTAAGTGCTTGATACTTTAATATAATGTTTCATGAATGTTTTTTATTAGAAACATGCCTCAATAACGAGCTCTTCTTAAAAAACTACTTAACTTTACAAATGAAAAAAATGATATATACTAAATTGAATATAGCTTTTTTAATTTATGTAATAATTAAGTAAATCGGGAAGAAGCAACAGCCTTATTGAAAGCAATAATAACTTACATCAAGAACCGTGTGTGTTGAACTTGCACGCGTCATAAATAGAAAATAATATTTGAACTAAGTTTAATATGAAAATGAGTAAGTCATATACAAATACATGGATAAAAATTTGTTCTTGTTTTTGAATTATAAACCTGTGAAGCTTTTCTTTTGAAAAATAACACAATCATTACAAAAATTCCCAGTAAAAAATTAATATATATTAATTAAAAAAATATATACAAATAATCAACAGATTAAAAATGCTATCAGTGACTATAAAATTGACATAATTAATGTTTATTATTTTACTTGCAACTCAAAAATTCAGATAAAATTATCGAAATTGAACAACTATTAACTTCGCATTAACGCAAAATGTTTAAATAGAAAAATTACAAAAAGAACTTTACAGCGAACCGCTCCGTTTTCGCCATTACCCATGAAAATATTT
Source organism: Globodera pallida (assembly GCA_020449905.1). Taxonomy (NCBI): domain Eukaryota; kingdom Metazoa; phylum Nematoda; class Chromadorea; order Rhabditida; family Heteroderidae; genus Globodera; species Globodera pallida. Next base: position 972,672 of record JAIXHY010000021.1, on the reverse strand, counting down.
TGAAGTGACGATCAAGGGTCGCGGGTAAGGCTGTCGGTTTCAAACCGAACCGAACCGAGACCGAAACCGACATTTTTTCGGTTCGGTTTTCGGTTATCGGTTCGGTTAACCGAAAGTTTCGGTTCGGTTATCGGTTTCGGTTCGGTAGAACCGAAAGTTTCGGTTCCGTTTCGGTTCGGTTCGGTTTGAAACCGAAAGCTTGGTCCGGTTCTAATAAACGACAAGAAATATACTTTCTGGTTTCAAAAATTCTAGATACGATATACTTAAATTGGTTTTCAAGAAGTCATTTCGCGTTTGAATATGGCTGAGTGGTTAAGCTTTTAGGTTGATGCTACTTTGGGTCAAGGTTCTAGCCCCTCTCGCGATAGCAAGGTTATTTTTCGTTTTTTACTCAAATTCTTCCAATTTTAGTATTCTTACAACTTTTTGAAAAAAATCAGAAATAAAAAATAAAATTTTAAGCATTTACATAAATATTAGTTCATTTTAAGCGCAATTACCTAAAAATTTAACAATTTTCCTTAGCATAAGTCTAAATATTCAATTTTTTTCTCGGCGGCGCCTATTGGCACCGCCGACCCCCCCCCCCCACTGTAAAGCAGAAATCGCAAAAAATTTGCATTTTTTGAAAATCCTTAACAAAAACTGAAAACGCATCCCTAAAACGAAGATTTTTTTGAGAAATTGCTTATCAAAAATGCTATAAAAAGGAAAAAACGCACCCCTAAAAATCGTCTGGGAAATGGAGTTTTCAACCATTGGGGTCGGAAAACCGAAATTTTCGGTTCGGTTTCGGTTAACCGAAAGGTTCGGTTCGGTTTCAGTTCGGTTCGGTTTGAAACCGAAAGCTTCGGTTCGGTTTTCGGTTATCGGTTCGGTTAACCGAAAGCTCGGTTCGGTTATCGGTTTCGGTTCGGTAAAACCGAACGGTTCGGTTCGGTTATCGGTTTCGGTTTCGGTTAACCGAAAATTTTTTAAAACCGACAGCCTTAGTCGCGGGTAATACAATTACCGATTTACTGTATTATTTTTAGCGTAAAACCATAACTTTATGTTTATGCAAATTCTAATTACTACCTTCGAAAAGTTAAATTTATTTTTTTAATATTAAATTAGGGAAAAGTTTAGAAAAAGTAAAGTGAAACATATATTACGAACTTTACGTTGTGGCGATAAATAAATTAAAAAATTGACAATAAAGCGGTTTGAATCGGTTAGAAATTTTTAGCAGTTATGCTGAAAAAAAAATTAAGAACGGGCTGGCTCCACGATGCAAGAATTAAAAAATTTAAATAAAACTAAAGCACAAACTCAAAATACATGCCAGGAAAATATTTTTATATCTAAACTTTATTAAATGCACAAGTATTTCCGGCAACTTCGCATAGAATAAATAAATACGTTAAAGGCTGTCATGCCATAAAAGTATAATACAAAATTCGTTGCTTTATTTGTTTTTAAATAACTAAAAATTTTATGGTTTTATTTAGACTCCTAATGCTAAAGCGAAACCGCGCTCGTACAAGTAAAAGAATGGTAAAACAAAATGCGTACTAAAAAACAAAATGCTGCCTTTGGCTATTATTGTTTAAAAAAGCATAAATATTTAAAAACAAAAATTAATTTCAAAATTTTGTTGCTCATTATGCATAAAAAAATATCAGGAAAATTCGTTTTAGAAAAAATATGTAAATGATATTATACGTTGAAAGAAATATGGATAATTTGCTAAATTATTTGAGCTTATAAACTAGGTTTCATAATTATTTAAAACAAATGTTATAACTTGATGTGACTGAGCAACTTAAAATCCAAAAGAACTTCTAAATTTAATTGGAAATGAATTTGCAGAATTAAATGCCAATGTTGTATGCTAATCGAAAAAACATTAAAATGTGGTTTGTTCATTTCAAAGGTTAAATCGAAAACTAAAATAAGTACTAATTAAGCTTACTTCAAAATATAAAATCTTTTGAAGTTTTATACCGTATTAAATAATTCAGCATGCCGATCACCAAACAGCATTATGGTCCTACCGAAGGAGGATACATTTGTGCGAATCAAATTGGCAAGAGATAAATATGAAACGTGAATAACTTAAATATTCGAGCCATTTGAATTTATTATAATTCTCATTAAATATAAAATTACAATATAACAAACTTTTTACAACTGCAATGCTATCTATTTTCAAACTAAAAAATCTTTCATTAATCGTCATCATATGAAAAACACAAATTAATTTTATAAATCTCAAAAAAAAAATGATGACATAGAAAAATTTTTCCTTTAAAAAATTTATTTATTTGTTGGGCGTGGAGTTTCAGCACAGTGTTCGTGTATTTTATTTTTATGATTTACTTCTATTTATGCCTCATGACAGGTCAAAAATATGTGAGAGTAGAGTTTTTGTATAAAATACTTATAAAAACATATAATAAAAAATAAAAATTATTAATTGGAAAAAAATTAAACAACGAACAAATCGTTAATAGAATAACAATCTTAAATACAAATGTGCAAACTCAATTTAATGTTAATTAAGATTGCTTCAAATTACAGTAAACGTAAATAACAAACGCAGATTCACAGCGTAACTTTTTGAAGTATACGTTTTCTATCAGAAAGACTATTTCAAGCTAATTTTCTTAATTTTTTAACTATTTATTTAAAAATTAAGTTGTTGTTTTTGGTAATGTTTAAAGCAGCCAAGACGTGCATAATTTCCAACCTTTTGAACATATTTTTGGTGCTTTTTTTTATGTCATCGTTGTGTTTAGTGAGGGGTGTTAATAACTTAAGAAAAATTGTTGCTCTCCCCGTATCTATTCCTTTCCTCAGATTGACATCAATTATATGATTCGCGCAAAATACAGGACCTCAACTAAACATAAAGAAAAAGAGCGTTTTATTTGAGAATTCGTCAAAATCATAACCGTTAAACATCCATTTTTTTATGTCTTATGATTTATATTTCTATTATTTTTATTTTCATTTTTTTGCTTTTCAGTTTTATATTTATTTTTGCGCTGCAAAAACTTTAATTAATTTAAGTTTGGAATCTTAAAGTTGGACCTAGTCTTTTATTTATTTTGTTTTTTAGTTGTGTTTAATATAAATATTCAATTATTACGTAATTTAATTTAATACCTTTATTTAAAGATTTTTTGAATTGTTGTCTTTTCTGTTATTTTACTTTTATTGAATAAATTTTAAAGATGATTATAATTTTGTTAATTTAAAAAATTATTTTTCAAGTTTTATTTGTTTCTGTTTCGTGCTATAACTTTTTTTAATTAATTCAATTTATTGGTATTAAGTATTTCTAAATTAAGCCTCGCGTTTTGAAATTCTTTCCGATCGTGCATAACCGGTTGCTCATAATTCAAATTTTTGTTGGTTCAATTTTTTTAAATTATAAGTTTTTTAAATCAGAATCGTTATTTAATTAAAATCTTCATTTGGTAATAAATTTAAAAATCCATCATTGAGACAATACTTTTTTATATTATTAATTTGTCGTGGTTAAATAATTTGAATATTTTAGAGCTTTAGAATAAATCTTAATTGATTTGGAACAGCACTCTAGAGGAAAAGTTAGAGACTTAGGGGTTCATTAGGCTTAGGAGTAGGCAAAAAATAGTGTTGATTTATTATTTGAATAAATCAAAGTTACCTTCATGTTACTAAAGGAAATGCATTAAACAGATTTTAAGCAAATATGCATTAATCTCATAATACAAATTTTAAAAAAAACAAAATATTCGGTACAAATTTCTTACATTTACAAATTTCATTTAAAACCTTTTAAAAATGGATTAAATGCAAATAAAACAAAGTGAAATAAAGCTTAAACATTTAAAATAAGAATAATTGTTGAATTTCTGTATTAATTAAAACATAATTTTGCAATGTATTTATAAATAATTTTTGTATATTTTAATAATTATTTATTTGCTTTTACTGTAATTATTTATATTAAAGGTCATTTGTTCTCAAAGAATGTGGCACCACAAAACGCTGCTTTTTCCGGCGAATGTCGTGGCTAGACACTCTTATTTAATTTCATCACATTTATTTAACATGCAGCTAATTAAGAGCTTTGTAGTCGGCTACTTTCAAAAAGTTGAATATGCATATTTATAATTATAAAGACGGACTTCTTCGCCCATGGCAAGCCATAAACGGACTCGTGATCTGGAAAGTTGCGTTTGTTCATTATTTAATAGTTGTTTAGTCTTATTTAATATTAATAAGCCATGCATGGATTATTTTAATTGTTTTTATATAATATATATAACCCTGCTTTTTAAAAAATTGTCCAGGCTATGAATTCAAAATATTTGCAACCTCTTTAAATTGTTAGATTAATAAATAATAAAATGCCATTTTCTTTTAATATATTTGTTGGATATAGCTTATATGTTTATTTGAAACGAAGCTAGAATGATTTGATTATTTTATAAATTAATTTTATTTAATCAGAAGAATATATATTGTTGACCCAAACTTATTAAACGTTTTTTTAAATTTCTGTAATACGTATTGTCATTTGGCCTTCAAGTTTGGGCAGTTACGGCCGTTCATTGACGGCCATACCCTTTCCCATCGTAATGAAATTAAGACGTCCTTCTTCAACAAATAGTTGTATTATTTAGATTCTTCGAGTACATTGAGTATTTATTATTTAGAGATGTTTTTTTAATTTCCACTTATCGAATTGAATATTAATTATTTTATTTTATTAATATATGATTAAAAGCTTTGGGGAAATCTCACTTTTATTTAAGATTTAAATTAATTCTAAAATTTTTTAATGAATTCTATTTTTTCTTGAAAAAAGTTTTTAAGAAGCATTAAAGATTATTTTTGGTAAACTAATAATTTACTCGTTTTTAACTATTTGTTATTCATATTTATTCGATAATTTTTAATTTGACACAGGAAAGAAATGAGGTAAGCGCGATGGCCCATGGCGAAGCCGAGCATGATGGCCCCTCTTGGCGCAGTCCGTTTTCCAGCTTCATCCCTGAACGGGAGTTGGTCCTTGAACTCAGACATGTCGATGTCTTTGGGGAGTGCCATTTTTGGCAGTTCCGCTTTTAATTTTTAGATACTTTATTATTGTGAAAAAATTACATACATTGATGTTATTACTACATAGTATGAACACTTCTTTTATCGATTTTTTCCAATGATTGGAAATGGGGTTGGGGGGAGGGAAGTAAGAGCACTCCGCTCTCTAACCATCCCCTTCTTAATCGCCCTGCGCGACTTTTTTATTAATTTTTCAAAATTTAATTTTTAAAGTTTCCTAATTATTTATTTTAATCTTAAAATTTGTAGATTATATTGTTAATCATTTTTTTTTAATTTATAAAATTATTTTTCCTGGTCGGGATTCGAACCTTTACCAATCCAGCACACAACCACCTGGCCACAGAAAAATTAAAGTAGAGCTGCATGAATGCAATGATATAGCAACATTGTGAGTCATGGAGGGAGGAGTGGATCGGTGTTTTACGCGAGAGCGAAAAAGGCTCAGCGTTTTATCCGCACCCCCTCTACCCGTCACCCCCCCCCCCCCCGCATATCAAAAAAGATGTCTCTCCCGACCGTGGGAAATTTTGAGCAGCGAACACAAAAGGTGTCAGTAGCATCCCCTCCCATTTTTTAAACATTGACAAATACCAAAAACAATATTTCTTTGATCTCAACTCAATAAATTTAATATTTTGGTCAAACTTAAATAGGCCAGATTTTTTCACTAAAATTCATTTTGAATCTTTTTTTGTTGTAAATTTTTTCCTATTTTGAAAATTTTATACATTCATTATTTGTTTCAGTTCCCCTACGGCAATTGCTCCTTTAAAAATTGCCCTAATGAAGCATCTTTACTATCCCTTTTTAAACAAAATTGAATCGATAACAGTAGTAAACCATCCACAAATGAACAAGTTTTTCCATACCAGATTTTTGAGCCCTCACTTTTGTTTCAATGTTATTTTTGGTATGAAATAAATGATTTTGTGCAAATAATGCAAATCTTTTTGAATTTTGAAATTATTAAAAAACGCTTAACTGCCATTTTAACTTTTGATTTTGCAATAATTTTAAAAATCGGCCATTCATCTGATTGATATTTTAATTGTTTGTTTTAAAATGATTAAAAATTGCAACCTATTTTCATTGACATTTGTTTTTTTGGATAAGGAAAATGCCCAATGCTTTTTGTAATTGATAAAAAATTGGTCCAATTTATTTATAATGCTATTTCTAATTTATTTGTTTTGGATGAGGAAATGATTTGTAATTTATTTGTTTTTGCAATTATTAAAAAAACTGGTCAAACTTATTTTCATTGATATTTGTAATTGATTTGTTTTGAAATGATTAAAAAATGGTCCAATTTATTTTTAATGCTATTTCTAATTTTTTTTTGTTTTGGATGAGGAAAATGATTTGTAATTTATTTGTTTTTGCAATTATTAAAAAAATTGGTCAAACTTATTATCATTATTATTTTTAATGCTATTTCTAATTATTTGTTTTGGATGAGGAAAATGCTGATATTTGTAATGATTTGATTTGTAAATTTATTTTATTGCTATTTTGATTAATAGGGCTTTTTTATTTGGTCTTTTTCAATTTATATTTGTTAAATGCTACTGAATTTATTCTTATTGTTGAAATATTCGGGCTTGGGGAATAAGCTAATTGATAATTTTTAATTTTAGTAAATATTATTGTTTGTGACTACTAAATAAAATGGCAAATCAACAAAACAATTGGCCACCGCGTCAGCCACTTGTTGGGCAGGTATATTCAATTTAAAAATTTAAATTTTAATGGCAATTAGGGGGGTATTCCATCTTCATTTGCCCGACAAGCTCAACCCGGGCAACAGGGCGCCCTACACGTAGGTGTTCGCCCACCTTTTGGCTGGCAGTACGGCGGGGCTCACCCGTCCCAGCAGGGGATTGTTCGACCAATGTTTGTTCAACAACAACCTCAGCAAACGCAAATGGGACCCCCTCCCGCTGGAGTACAGGTTCAACATGTCGACCAAGTTAACGTTTTAAGAAATGTTTTAAATTTCAGACAATAATGTCCAACGACGGCACCACGCACAACATTGGCTTTTTTGAACAACTGTGTCACCCAATTCGACCAATTTCTCCCGTAAGATTTTTCGTCTTATTTTTACATGTTATTCTAGGCCACTTTGTTTGATCGTCGATTCAACTGACCATCGACCGCAGCAACTGACAGCGTTTGGGCCGCTTCCGGTGACAAACACGATTCTTCGAACGGGAGACGGGCACAAGGTGGAAGCTTGCGGATGGCGTCAACAAGCTAATGTTTTGGCGGCGTTGACGACCGGCAACGCCTATTGGTTTTTCAACTGTCGTGCCAAGGCCCGCTACCAACAGACGGACTGTTGGTATCGCATTAGCGTAGATGGATTCAGCGCGTACGTTGTGGAAGAACCGCTCGGTAATTTTTTTGTTAAAAATTTAACTCTATTTTCTATTTAGCGGAATTACCAGCCAATGCAAAATCCACAAAATCCGCCGCCCTTGCCGGTTAATTTTGAAATTTAAAAAAAAAATAAAATAAGAATTAAAGGTGGTGGTGGTGCCAAATCAGCCGACATTGCTAGTTCAATCTGGCACTGGTCCAATCGCGGTAATTCCAACCTTATTTTACTTAATTATTTTATATTAAGAATGCTCCTACGACGGAACCCGGGCATGATGAACACCCTGTCGCACCGGAGGGAGATGTCGCTCGCAGAAATGGCACAGAACGAAATGTATGATAATTTCGATAATTATTTGTTGTTAAATGTCTTGTGAATAATGTTAAATCATTGAAAATTTGGTAAAATTTTTTCTTAAGCAAGCAACACAACCATTGGGTCGGCCTGGTTCTCAAACACAATTGGACCCACGACCAGGCCCCTCTTCACGTGACAGACCCCCTCAGCGTCGAGCAGCAGAACCGGTTCGTGAAAGGGTTCGTGCGGCGCTGGAGGCTCTTAGCCCTCACATAGGCACTTTGTCAGAACCCTGGGATGATTGGATCATCGAGGATATAAACCGCCCACGCAACAGGGGAAATACTAATCTAGCGCAAAAACCATATCCGGCCCGTAAAATTCTTTTGTTACCAGAGTTGGAAATAACCCAGACACATGTTAATAATTCTGAAGAGTGTTCAATATGTAAAAGCTCTTTTCTAATTGGGGAACACGCGACCTCGCTTCATTGTTTTCATCTTTTTCACTTTTCCTGCATATCTCCATGGCTAAAAATTCGACGTGTATGCCCCGTTTGTCAAATCATTTTGCCCTGACTTTTTTTTGCCTGTTTTTGACCTTTTTGATAAATTAATTTAATAGAAACTTGTGTATTTTGTTAAGATAGCGAGTGATGGGAATAGGCTGTTCGTCGTTGAACGTTCAACACCAATGCGAAACGTATCTCGCAACACTCGGGGGGAAGTTGCGGAAATCCGCTTTCTTCCGCTGGAGGATGCCGATCGCCCGGACCTGTTGCTGCCGACGCTGATACAGCAGTTGCTGGACCGAGTTCTGCAGGACCGCCCCCCAGCTCTCATGGTCGGCCTTCAGCTACACGCACCTGGACTGGAGCGGCCCTTTGTTGTGCGACTACGGCCCCCGGAAGCAGAATAACGCCGCTACACTGGCAGCAGCAATTGAGCGCTTGAACGACCAGTCTGCAGCGGGCATTGACCTGCTCTCTGGGACCACCGTCGCCAAAGTGCTGGCGGTGTGGCCGCTGGAGCAAGTCCGGACCGACTCCCAAAGGGGAGGTTGTTTTTACTTTACCAGCGAGGGTTAAACCAAAAAATTAGGGGCAGTGCGACCTGGATCAGGAACACCATGTGTCCCACAACGTGCAATCGTTGGTGCGGGTTCAAAACCCCGGAGACCGGCACTGTCTGGCCAGAGCGGTTCTTTTGGGGCTGCGGGACCGACGGACGCGAATGCCAGGCGGGGGTGGTCGCGATGCGCTCAACATGTATGCTGCCGAACAACATCGTCACGGGCCCGAGGCGCGAAATTTGCTGAGGAGGGCGGGAATTTCTCGGCACAAGGACCTCTACACTCTGGAAGATGTTGAGCAGCTCCAAAACTGGGTTAACAACATTCACGGCGTTGGTGAAATTCGACTGGCCGTCTTTGAAAAAGAGCAGGAGTTCCGAATCGTCTTCAAGGGGTATTTTTAAAATGTTGTTAAACTAGTTTTTTTTTTAGTGAAGGCCGCGCGGCAAACTTTGACCTTTGTCTTTTGTTTGAACGCGATCACTTCAACTACATTGGACGAATTGAGCAGCTCTTCAAGGTGGCAAAGTACTGCATTGACTGTGAGCGGGGGGTGGACAGGCTCTACCATCCGTCCGGGTGCACTGTTGTATGCCGCCTTTGCTTGAGATTTGGGCCGGGATACCCGTGCCAGACAGAACAGGTGTTTTGATAGAATTTACATTTTTACTCAATTTTTAGTTGCAAAATGGTGAAAACAGTGCTCGCCTCTGCCCCGAGTGCCGCTTCATCTTTCCAAACAACAACTGTTATGACTACCACTTGGCGAACCAGGCACCGGCACCAATGGATGGACGCGGGCAGCGCCAAAGAAGGCCAATTTGCGAGTGGCGTCGCGTTTGCCGTGTGTGTGGGCGTATCGCTTACGCCGGGGCACACGTGTGCCCAGCAGTGCGTAACATTTTTGGCGTGCGAAATTGCTCCCGGTGCAACGGGCCACACACCGCCGAACAACCTTGCTTCATCCAGCCAATTGGAGCGTTGCCAGCTCGGCGAGCCTTGTCTCCGGTTTCGACTACCCATTCCGGCGACAATGAGAGCTCGGACGATGACGACAACGATGACGACAAGCCAATTCGACTCTGCTTCTTTGATGCTGAGACATCACAGGATCGTCCGCTACAGTTGCATGCCCAACTTGTCAACAAACACGTGCCGCTGCTCATTGTCGCTGAGGTAATCTGTGAGCGCTGCATCCGAGCGGGGATCAGCGTTCATGATGGGCACGGTCGACGAGCTCCAGGCTGTGTGTGTGGTTCGGCGAGGGGGCCACAAATGAGGCAATGGTCATCGCCCCCGTTTTCCCCGCAACCAGCCCCAGTGGGAGCTCCAGCGTACAACCCACGCCGCTTCTTCTTCCACTCTTTTGACAACGACGATGCGGTGGATCCGGTGGACCAATTTTTGGATTTTTTGACCCAGACGGGGCCAAAAAAAGCACACACGGTGTGCATTGCCCACAATGGAGGCAAATACGACTTCCACCTCGTATTGGAAGCCTTGCACAGACGAAGTTTGCCGCCAAAACGCCTGTGCACAACGGGACTGAAGATCTACTCAATGCGTCTGTCCTGGCAATCACCAACGACGCATCACGTTCAAGGATTCCATCAATTACTTCTTTTGTGAACTCGATGCGCTCGTCAAAAGTTTTGATCTACCGGCTGATTTGGCCACCGTGAAACCGTTTTTTCCCTACTTGTACATTCAACGACAACATCTACACCAACGACTCGCAGGACTCCCGCCAATGGAATTCTACGCGCCGGACACCATGAAGGCGGACAAACGTGAAAAATTTTTGCGCTGGTATGAAACTAACAACAATGCTTTTCAACTGCGTGAACAACTGATCATGTACTGCACCAACGACGTGGCCATTCTTCGGGAGTCGGTCATCCGCTTCCGGCAGCTGATCGGGGAGCACACCCAGGGGTTGGACCCATTCACCAACGCATCAACCGCCGCTGGTTTGGCATTGTCGACATTGCGCCGCTGTTTTTTGCCGGCTAACCGCTTGGTCCACTCCCCGGAGGGTGGATATCTGCGAGGGCGGCGAGCCTCCGCCGAATCACAGCGCTACATTCGCTTCTTTGAACTGGAGAACCCGGGTGCGCAAGTGCAGTGCGCGAGTTGGTCGGTTGGCGAGGCGCACATTGAGGACTCGGGATATCGCGTGGATGGTCTTTGGGTCCGGGAACAACCTCTTCGCCCACTTGCGATTGAGTGGATGGGCTGCTACTATCACGGTGATTATTTTTTGTTGGTTTTTTAACACGAAAAATAGGGTGTCCCGACTGTTTCCCGAACCGCCAACAACGACTGGCGGCCGGCCGAACAGCGGAAGACTTGTACGAGCGAACCGTGAGGCGCCTGTGGGAGCTGGAACACGTGTACGGCTGTGAAATTCACGCTGTGTGGGCCTGTAATTGGAAGGACCAGCTGCGCCGAGACCAACAGCTAAAGCAGCGCTATGACGGCGTGTTTGTGCCTTGTCCTTTGGACCCGCGAAATGACGCGCTGAGGGGCGGAAGAACGGAGCCCTTTCAAGCTCCACCACGTGTGCGCACCGGACGAGGAGATTTTGTGCATTGACATTGTCAGCTTGTATCCCTACGTGATGGTATTTTTCAATTTTAAAACGTGAAAAAAAAAAGTAAAACACAGAAGGTGAACCCGTTTCCGGTGGGCAACCCGCGGGTGTTGACGCGCGAAGTTCTCCTGGAACCGCCAACCGCGCCGTTGCCCTGGACAGCACCAACAGAGTTTCGAGGACTGTTGCTTGTGCGCGTGCTGGCACCACGTGACATTAGAATTCCGCTGCTCGGCTACCGCACCAAGGACGGGCGCTTCACCTTCCCGCTGTGTGCATGGTGTGCCGACAGAAGACAACAGCGGCCCGTGTCGTCACAGTCCCGAAAAAAGGTCGTGGGTGACCGCTTACACCCACTGTGGAGCTCAACAGAGCGTTGGAACTCGGCTACCAAGTCACGGACGTCTTTGAAGTATACTTTTATGCCCGTAAAATAGCAACAATAAAAAAACAGGTTTGGGACTACGCGAGTGGGACGACACCCTCTTTCGCTCGTACGTCAACACCTTTGTCGGCCTAAAAGTGCAAGCGAGCGGATGGCCAGACGGGTGTGTGACGGAGGAACAACACCAGGCACATACTTGGACGACTTTTGGCAAACAGAGGGCATCCGGCTGGACCCAGCAAAAATTGCACCAAACCCCGGCCTTCGCCTAATCGCCAAAACGCTCGCCAACTCCCTTTGGTAAATTTTGTGCTTTTTGTTGCATTTTATACACACAAAAACAGGGGAAAGTTGGCCCAGCGCGTTGGGCACACCGAGGTTCGGTACACGCGCACCCCGGCGGAATTTCATCGCTTGTTGGAAGACCCGACGCTGGACAAACTCGACTTTGTCCACGTGTCACCACACATGGACCGCTGTGTGGTCCGGAAGCGACCGGAGTTTGCAAAGGCTCCGCCAACAAATTGTCTGCCGGTGGCCATCTACGTGACGTCATACGCTCGCCTGCACTTGTACAGCTATATGGAACAGGTGTTGGCGCTGGACGGAGCCGAGTTGCTGTATTGCGGTAATTTTTTTGTTTGTTTTATTTTTTGTACAAAATAAATTTAGACACGGATTCCATCTACTACGTCAACAAGATGGGTGGTCCTTGTGTGCCTGAAGGGGAAGCGCTGGGTCAAATGAAGCGTGAACACGTGGACAGGCGCATCACAGAGTTTGTCGCCGGGGGACCAAAGAATTACGGCATTCGTCACACCACGCGCACGGACGGTACGGATGAGCGCGCCAATTTGAAAATTCGCTCCTTTCGCCTCTCCTACGCCGCGCAGCAACTGCTCAACTTTGACTCCATGAAGGAGCTCACATTGGCGACTTACAACATTGATGGCCCAATGTTTGTTGTTTTTCCAAAAGGTTAACAACAAACAAATGTTTAGTGATGACGTGTTGGACAACGACGACCTTTACGTCTATGGCGGAGGGGAGCATCGCGCCATCCAAGTGGCGTTTCCACAAATTGGCCGCACCGTGTACGCCGACCTGTACACGCAGGAGGCGCACAAAGACTACCGGCCCTACTACGCCAAGGGCCGGGTGCGCCCTGGAATGCAAACTCGCCCATTTGGCTACTCTGACAACAATGCTGAGCCGCTTGAGGGAGGGGTCCCGCCGCCGCGGGGTCCCGCCGCCCGGGAGAGGGGGGCCGTCGCCGCCGCCCGGGGTCCCGCCGCCCGGGAGAGGGGGGCCGCCGCCGCCGCCCGGGGTCCCGCCGCCCGGGAGAGGGGGTCCGCCGCCGCCGCCGCCGCCCGGGAGAGGGGGGCCGCCGCCGCCGCCGCCGCCCGGGGGAGGGGGGCCGCCGGCGCCTCCGGCGCCGCCCCGAAGAGGAGGAGGAGAAAGAGAACGAGACCCAACCCTACCCGGACATTCTGGATGGTTTTTGTGATCATTTTTTATTTAATGTTCACATGTGAAAAAGGCATTTTCGACACATTGCATCATAAGCTTCCGACCCTCCGATAAACTCCTCTTGAGGGATGCGCGGAGAAAACTGCAATTTTTAGATTTAAAAAACCAAAACAAATTAATTAACCATGTTGTTGGGCTGTTGTCTGGCGAACCGGCGGGTGAATTGGGCCTGGGTAGATTCGCAGTAGAAACACACCGCCTTGAGCCACTCCAACTCGTCCACGTAGGGCAGCAGCTCAACAATGGGCGGAAACATTTTTTGGTCAAACGTCGCGTTCAGCGCCGCCACGATCACGCGCTTCTTGTGCACATTGACCATGTGTAAAACCACGGGGCTCAAGTCCGAAAAGAATTGCCCCTCATCAATGCAGATGAGTTTCACTCTGCACATTTGATCGTACACGTCTTGTAAGTTTCTTACAGCAACCGCTTCGCGTGTTTCGCCATCATGCGTGCGCATGCGCGAGTCGTTGTTTGTGCGCAGGTTGTCCAGCTCGTGTTTGATGTACATTACCGGCCAAACTGTTTGGTGTCCTAGCCGTAGAAGCTGGCTGGTTTTGCCGGCAAACATTGGCCCCAGAATTAGATGAATTGACATTTATCGAAAATAATTTGGGATCAAATCCAACAAGTATTGAAATGAGGAATGCAAATGATCAATGGTTCGCACACCGGTGACAATCACTTTTCCCGAAATGTAAATGAGACAAGTGGCGCCCCCCTCAATTTTGCATCTGAGCGCTGGGAAAACGGTTGGATCGTAAATGGCGCCGGGAATGGCGTGTTGCAGTCGCTCCACACTGATTCGTTCCACACACGTGTGCACGCCCACAATGTTGACGACCCTCAGCTGCTCAACGCAGAGTTGGGTGAATTGGGTGTGCTGCAAGCGTCGCCGGACGCGCTCGGCCATCTTACTGGACAAACAAGGATGTGGGACACCGGCTAGAACCACGCGCCCCGACCGGAACACCAGCGCAGACACCGTTCTTTCACGGCAGCGGACGCGCATGATGATTGCATGAAAACGACGGGGGTTGTACTCGGTGTTTATCCCATTTTGGGCAATTGCCAAAAATTGTTCAGTTGTAAAAGAAGGATTTATTACTTTGAAGGCAACAGTACAATTGGAAATTTGGGTCATTACTCTTTGATCACAACATTGAGGACTTCAAGTGGGAAAAAAGTTTTGTGATCGCCTCCTCCGTACTCAATCACACAGGGCAAATTGGCATGGCGGAGACGCATGCTGTGTTTGACGTAGTAGTGCATACGAACCTAGGAATTTTTTGTTATTTTTGTCGACGAAAAAAAATTAACCGTGATGCCCAAGTATCCGCGATAGGCTGGCGCCAGGTGAGCTCCCAGAACAGACAGATCGCTGCAGCGGACCCCAAAATTTCGCACGGGCGGGCGCAGGTGGTTGGTGCGCAACTGAACATTGGACCGCAAGTGCTCAACAATGGCTCGACGATGCTCCAAGTTTTGCAGCAGCACGTGCAGCTCTTGGACTGAGCAACTGTAGTGCTTGCAGAGGTAGTCAATGAGCGACTGTGATCGTCTGCCGCTACCACAGGTGCAACGTGTCGGCGTCAGCACCTCTTGAGTTCATCAATATTAAAAAACAAAACAAAAAAAAACCTGGCTTCTCTCCTTCTCCTTCACCTCCTCGCTGACGGCCATTTCCTTTGCCTGCTCTTCGTCACAGATGCGAAGCCAGCTGATCTCTTCTTCCTCCTTTTTGGGTGTTTCCTTGTTGTTGTTGTCGTTTGAAATGTTCATCCAATCGGTAGCAAGAATATAGTCCATTTTATTCTATAAATAAAATGTTGAAAATTTACTTTGCAAAAAGATGGATTCATTTCAGACATTTAAACAAGCGGATGTACAGTTTCGTCATCCATTTACAATGATTGTTTCAGGAAGCACCGGAAGTGGAAAATCGGAATGGATTCTGCGACTTTTACGCAATTTGGACAAAATGGTCACAGAACAAATTGAACGCATTATTTATTGTTATGGGGAGCTGAATTCAAATGTGCTAAATTTGCAGCGTGCTGGGAAAATTGGAACAGTGCCAGTGACAGTTCACAACGGCGTGCCAACTGAGGATCAGATTCGCGAGCGCGCCAAACTTGGCAAATTTTTGTTAATTTTGGACGATTTGGTGGTGGGGATGAGCCACCATTTTTTGGACACACTCTTCACTCGGGGTTCACACAATTGGGGTGTGAGCGTAATTTTGGTGACACAACATTTGTTCAACAAGGAACTGCGCGTCGCGCGAAACAATTCTCATTATTTGGTGTTAATGAGAAATCCGGCGGGTGAGTTGCAAACCCGTACCCTCGCCACCCATTTGTTTACGTCAAGGGCCGCCCATTTCACAGAGGCGTACCGGGATGCATGTGCCAAAAATTTTGGTTACCTACTAGTGGACATGCATCCGCAGAGTCCGGAAGCATTGCGTCTGAGAACGCATATATATGGTGAACCCGTTACGGTTTATATGACAAAATGAAAGTGTCAAAACTGGTTAGAAATAATTTGCCCTTTTTGGAACGTGTCCAACAAAAATTTCGTTCCAACCGTGCTCAAACAGAACTGATTCGACAAGCGTCTGATGAACAGCTGCTCTGTTTAGTGGAAATTTGCCTAAACATTTTAAAAGGGCGTGTTCCCCTGCGCTCAAAACACGTAAAAAAGTTGCAATCAAATGCGCACTTGCTTCGCCGTCTCGCCCGAACACGTTGTTCGAGGTCAGCCAAAAATTTGTTGACGCCAAATCAACAGGGCGGGGGACTTTTTTCTATTGCTGGACTCGTGGCCAGCATTGTGGTGCCACTCATTGTTAATGCGCTAGAAAATAAATAAATAGACTTGCGCTGCTATTAGTTACCAAAAAAATGCAACACACAAAGCGTTATTTGCTCGTGCCTGAAGAAATTTACGCGAGTTTATCACACCCGTTGGATGGAACCCCTATTGGTTTGGTCCGTTCACGGATTCAACAAACCAAAAATGAAGGAGATGAGATCATGTATCAACAGGCGTTTAAGCGTTTGAACAAGTTGTCAAAAGAAGACGAAGAGCGACCTGTTGACGTTCGCCTACAAAATTTGGAGGAAATTTTGCCCAAACAAGCACAAATGCCAAAACCACGCCCCCAACGGAAAAGAAGAATTGCTGTTGTCCGCCGCGCAACCAGGACCAAAAAGAGGACGACGATGATGATGAAGTTTGGGAAGATGCTAGTCCTCGAAACTTGCGTTCAAGCAAAACCTCCGCGTCTTCAGAAAGGCCGGATGTCAATTATCCAATGACCAAATCTGGGATCCTTGAGCACATTCGCCAAAACGCTAGCACCCTCGGCGTGTCTGAAGATGGGAAAATTTTGAAACCAGACGGAAACGTGTACAAAACTAGCAATTTTGAAGACATTGTGGTTCACCTGTTAAACAAAGACAAGCGGAGCCAGTTCAAAAACGCTCCCGTTGGGCACAAGGAGTTTGTTGAAAAAGCAAAACAAAATGTTTTTTTGAAAAAACATCTATTCCCCGAACAGCCCCATCAATTTGGAAAGGGTTCTTATAAAAAGGCTTTAAAGTTCAAACCAATGTTATGGATGTAAAAAAATTACTTGAATTTTTGTATAAGAATGTAAATTCGCCAGTGTCTTTCACAAGCGTTGAACCTTTGTTGAGAGAGGCAAAAGCACGCAACAAGCAAATTACTCGCCGAGAAGTCCAAAATTTTTTGGCAACCCAGCGCGCGTACACTCTGCACCGACAGGCCAAGAGGCGTTATCACCGTTTGCCAACATTGGCACCGGGGCTGCACACTGAGTGGCAAGCAGATTTGGCAATGTTTGATCGTCTGTCCCGACAAAACCGCGGGTACAAATATTTGCTTGTCTGCATCGACACCCTGAGTAGACAGATTTTTGTAGAACCGGTAAAATCAAAGTCGAGCAAAGACATGATTGTCGCGTTTGGTCAAATATTTGCAAGATCAAAATATGTACCTTGGAAATTGTTGACCGACCAAGGCAAAGAATTTACAGCCAAAGCTGTGCAAATTTACTTTAGGTCAAAAGATGTTGAACATTTTTGTATGTTCACTTCTCCTCAGTTCCATGCTGGAATGGCTGAGAGAGCAAATAGGAGCATCAAAGAACGGTTGTACCGCTATTTCACCGAGCTCAACACACAAAAGTGGATAGACGTTGTGCAACAGCTGGTCAAAGCTATCAATCACTCGTACAATTCGAGCATTGGTATGAGACCTGTGGACGTCAATTTTAAAAATGCTGAAGCGCTTAGACAGCAACTATGTGATAACGCTGCCAAAATTCCAAGACGGGCCCCAAAATTCAAAGTCGGCGACCGAGTGCGCATTGAAAAGTACAAGCATGTGTTCCAAAAGGGATACTTGCCCCGTTTCACCAACGAATTGTTCACAGTGGTAGAAGTGCATAGCGAACGCTCGCCTGTTGTGTACCGGCTTTGCGACGACAACAAGGAGATAATAAAAGGGTGGTTTTACGCAAATGATCTTTGTAAAACATTGGAGAACAAAGAACAAATGTACGATATTGAAAAAATTATCAAAAAAAGGAAACAACATGGCTCGGACCATGTCTTTGTAAAATGGAAAGGGTTCAATGCTCGCTACAATAGCTGGATTCCTGCAAGTTCCGTTACGTGGAAAAATATATAAAGAGCCGCTTTTGTCTCAACAACTTTCAAAAATGCCTTGTAATTCGTTTTATGTGGTGCTACCGTCAAACACCAATGTTGATGGCAATATAACAAATTCCTTTCGAGTTCGATTGCCGCGAAAACTGCAGTTCAATTCTGAGTGGGAGGTTGGTCTGGCCGTCATTGTGTATCCTCATTCCTGGCCCTCCATAGGCACTGTTGAAGAACAGTTTGTTCAAATTGATTGGAAAACGGGGAACCCTGTCCGAATTTCAGTTCCGCCTTCCAATGTGACAAACCCGTATGAATTGAGCAAAAATCTCTACAAACTTTTGGGTGAAGGAAGCGAGCCGCTGGCAGAAAAGGTGCGTACGGTTCAAAACGCATATACACATTCTACCAGCGTTGCAAGCAAGTGGGCAAGACAAGAGTACATTAATCGGAGAACTACCAGGGAAAAGCGAAGTGTCGTGGACGAAGAGCAACAACTCCAAAAGGCCCTTGACACTCTAACAGATTTTTACGGTGAAGACGAAGAGGTTGTGGGACGTGAGAAAACGTGCAACAAGTAGAATCCCAACAAAAAGGGCGGGCGATACCGCCGAGTCATATCAAAAAAAACTGGATGAATATTTTACATCGTTAAAGGGAGCCGATTTGAAGCTCCTCGACGAAGCTGGAGCGGACAAAATTAAACCAAGAAATTGCCAGGATGCATAAAGATGACCGAGCAATATTGGACGCTACCAAAGAAGTGGGAATGGAGTCATGGATACAGGCGTATCAGCAAGGTGACCAATGCCTGCCAATTTGTTTTTGACACATTTAAAAATCGCTTCTCATTAACGTTGGACCCTCGTTATGTAAAAAGCGTCAAAATCTCGTCTCAGCTCTCAGTACATTCTCGGATTCACCACCACCGAGTTTGTAAACGAAATAAACGAAGCACGGTTCATGCCAGATATGAGCGGTGGAGTTTCCTCGTTTCATGTTTACGCACCTGACTTGATTGAACCAATGATGATTGGTGATGTCACTGCTCCTGTTTTACGTATAGTCACAATACGCGGGAAACCTGATGAAAATGTCGAGGAACAATTTTTAGCCATTCAATATCATAAACTGTTGTTAAAAGAAATTGCTGAACTGTTTATTGAAATTCGTACAAATAGCGGAAGCTTGATGCCTTTCCAATATGGTACATGTACCTTAACATTGCACTTTCGAAAATTGTCCTATTTTTAAACAATGATGAACACTATTGAAATTGACAAAACTTTGTCCGGAAACCCAGTCTCACGCCACTCATATATTGGCTGTTTTGCTGCAGATCAGATTCCGCCAGCTGGTTCAATTGCAAAATTTCCCCATTGCATGGTGTTGAACATTGATCCGAGCAACTCCCGGGGTTCTCACTGGGTTGGTGTTTATTGTTCCTCCCAAAACAGTTTGGATTATTATGATTCGCTGGGGATTTGGCCCCCACCCAGTGTTTTCATTGTAGATTATTTGAGCCAGTTTGGACAAATTCGTTACAATAAACTTTCGTTGCAGTCTGTTAAATCAAACGCGTGTGGTCGTCATGTAATTTTCTTTTTGTATAACCGATGTCTGGAAGTGCCCTTTGAAAAATTGGTCCACTTTTTACACTCTACAAAAACATCTCCAGATGCTATTGTCAACACCTTTGTGAGAAGGGTAATCTTTAAACATTATAAATAAAGCATCATTTTTTTATCAATGCATAAAAAATGCATGTTGATTTTGATCCTCTCCAAGTGGATTGGTCCACATTTGCAGAAGCGTCGCCTGAGTTGTTGGTTCAGTTTGGGGGATATAACGTTTTTCGAGGCATTCCATACCAGCGAGGTGGTGGAGTTGGCTCCGTGTTTAGAAGTCTCATGCGATACCTGTTGCCTATTGGAAAGCAAATTGGTGCCGCTATTGGTCGACAGGGGCTTGAAAGTGGGAATCGTGTCCTAACAAACGTGTTGGAAGGCAAAGATATTAAAGAATCGCTTATCACGGAAAGCAAATCAGGACTAAAAAATCTCCTCGAAAAGGCGGCTAGCAATCTCAATTCCCAAAAAGGGCAGGGATTTGATTTTAAACGATATCGCAAAGATGCCTCTACTGGACAAATTGGAAAGGGCAAACGTAAAAATATAAATAGGCTCCAATCAACAATTGGTCCACCAATGGTTGGAAAACCCAAAAATAAAAAACTTCGAGTTGATTTCTTGGGAACTTATTAAAAATGACGTGTCCTCAAAAAATTAGTGAAAACAGTCCAATTGCAATAAACAGTGCGTTGAACATTTTTTCTGTACCTCCAACCAATGTTTCTGTTGTTCGTTCTTTCTTTCGCCAGGTGCTTCCGCTTGCCACAATTACCCAGGAATCTCCCTACCTCTTTCGTCTCTATAGCGACAATTTATGGACAGATTTATCCCGAATTTACCTTTATCTTGAACTGTCCATTGAAAAACTTGGAGAAAATGACAAATGGGTTTCAATTGAAAATACAGACGTAAATGTAAGTGCCATTCAGGGAATTGGGCAAACTTTTGTTCAACAACTCAAAGTCACTGTTGGGAACACTGAGGTTTATGACAGTGGCAATTTGTATCCCTTCAAAACATACATCACTAGTGAACTGAGCTTTCCAAGCAATGCAAAAAAACATTTTCTTGGATCCGTCGGATATCGTCATAGCAAGACACATAACAATGAGAATGATGAAGGGTTTAAAGAACGTTGCAAAATATTTCAAGGTGGGAAAAAGGCTCAATTCCTCTCGCGCGTAGATTTTGATATGGGAAATCAAGAACTCTACCTTCTAAACAATTTGGATTTATTGTTCACCATTTACAAGGCCAAAGATTCCTTTCTCTTGCAAACCCTGTTGGGAAACGACACTAGCAAATACCGTTTGGCGGTTCATGACGTAAAAATTTACGCAAAAATGATTGAAGTGCAGCCATCCTTTAATATGAGCTTGTACAAGTCGTTGGAAAAACAGCCGGCAACGTATGCTGTTCGAAAAACGGAAATCAAATCGTCGTATATAAGCGCTGGACGCTATGAGTTTGAATACAACGTTTTTAGTGCAACAATTCCGCGTCGAATGACGATTGCGATGGTTGGAAATGCGGCGTTCAACGGCGATTACAAGCTTACCCCGTTTAAATTTGAACCTTTTGACGTTCGAGAAATTTCTGTGCATGCTGGTGGAATGATATACCCCCTCGTGCCTTACAAATTAAATTTTGCCGAAAACTTTTATGTTAGAGCATTTGTAGACATGTATGAGGCACTGGGAATGACAAACTCTGAAAGGTCATTTGACATTTCCATGGAAAAATTCAAAAATGGGTGGACATTTTTTGTAAGTCCCATTAACTTCCACGCTGGATGACAGTTGCGGTTTTGAACTATTAAGAAGCGGAACAACATGCATTCGAGCAACGTTCAATAGTCCTATACCAAAAGGAGGAGTTGAAATGATAGTTTTGGGGGAATTTGATCAAATGATCATGGTTGATTACAATCGCCACATTGTATCAGACTCAAAAATTTTATAAATAAGATTGTCCATAAATTTGCGAAAAATGAATAACACAACCACCAATCACCCGATCCAAGTTCTGGTTGAACCGGAAAATGATGCGCAAATTTGGTTACAAATATTAATGCTTTTTTCTCATTACCTCATTGCGTTCCCGGTGTTCTTAATTTGCTGGTTTGCCCTCATTAGTTTCCTTAAAAAGAAAGGCCACATTACCTCGAGTGAAGCCCAAACAATGATGGAGGAACTGAATAATATCCCAAAAAACCCCCCAATGTTCTTGCTAAAAAAATAATGGGCAAGCATGGCTTAACAGGTAAAAATCCGTGTTAAGACATAGTCTACCCTTTTTACTCTGGTTCAAAACCTGTTCCTTTTCCCCAATTTTCAATAAATTTCAAATATGGGTAATTAAAAAATGCTCCTGGAGGAGTAGCTAGCTTAATGTCGCTACATCATTGCATTCTATGTCGCTTTATTTTAATTTTGCTGTGGCCAGGTGGTAGTGTGCTGGATTGGTAACGGTTCGAATCCCGACCAGGAAAAATAATTTTAATAAATTAAAATAAATAATTTGGAAACTTTAAAATATTTAAAAAATTAAATTTTGAAAATTTAAAAAAAGTCGCGCAGGGCGCTTGAGAAGGGGGTGGTTAGAGAGCGGGGTGCTCTTACTTCCCTCCCCCCAACCCCATTTCCAATCATTGGAAAAAATCGATAAAAGAAGTGTTCATACTATGTAGTGTTATTATTTTTCTAAAATGCTTGAAAACTTTTAGTCTTTAAGGGTATATTTTCTGCAAAAAAGGTTGACTTTATTGGATGTATTTATGAACAACGAAAAAAACATTTGATTTCACTTTGTTTCTCAAATTTATTTATTTTTTACTTTAGCCATGAACGATGTTTGTTGGTGTTATTAAAATCATTTTTTTGTTAAACTTTATTTATAGATACAATTTTCAAAGTTTCAATATATTTATAATTTATTATTGAATCATATTTATTTTAAAAATATTTGTCAAAAAAATTCACGCTTTAAAATAAGTCAGTAGTAATTATGTGGACTACATAATAAGTTTTTTGCTTCTTATTATTTTATGTGTTGGTCAAATGTGAACTCCAACGGCACGGCACTTACGTTCTTCTCATGTGATAGTATTAAATTATGGTATTTAATGAATCATAGTTTTTATATTTATATTAAGTGTATTATACCTTAAAGGTGCGTATTTTTGTCGGTCTTTAGTTGGTTTGTTAATTAATAGTTTGTGTTTTTTATCGTTTATAATATATTAAATTTTTTATTCTATAATTTTTTTAAATATGTTATTAAAATTAATTTTGGTAATTATCATCAAGTCAATGTGAAGAAAAAACGTCCTTAATAATTACATGATGAAATTTTTTTGTAAATATTTAAGCACAAAGTTAAAATGTTCTTTTAGGAGTAGTTGCACATATAATTACATTTTTTATAAAGTCTATAATAATAGTTATTAAACTTATTGATATGACGGCAATATTTTCGGGAGTTATGATAGTAGAAATTAATATTTTTAAAAACTATTTTAAAAAGTAAAAATAATTTGTTTTTTAAAAATAAACTGGCTGTTTTCATTAATTATTCATAACATATTTTTACTCTTGTTTTCGCCGACGTTAATTTGACGTGTGCTAAGTCACATAATTGTTTGAATATATATTAATCAAAGGATGCATAGAATTTATTTAAATTTATTCTTAGAGTATAATTTATACGTTTATATTTATGCTTAGGAAATGCATAAATCATCATCAAATGCTTTCACTCTTTAGTTAGTAACGGTTTCCCATTGCAAATGCTTGTCCAAACTTGGGGTGCTAAATCGAGACTAAAAACAACAATGTATGTTTATCACAAAGCTATCACAAAGATGCTAATTAACCAAATTATAATAAAAGTACTGTTACAACTTCAAAAAGTTTCAAACCTTCTTAACTACTTCGTTGTGCGATTGCTTGTTTCAATGCATAAAAATTTATATAAATCTATTAATCTCTATCAATTAATTCGCAAATTCCTGGCAAGTAAAATAAAAAGTTTGTAGTGAATATTAAATAGCAACTACTCAACTAAAAGCTTTTATTAATAAAATACCGAAAATTGAAACAATGATGAAATGATTTTAGAATAAGATTTAACATATTTCCAAAAATGACATAGGAATTATTAAAATATTAGATAATAACTTTTTCTATGCTGCACATTTTATAAATTTAGTTTACGTATATTTATTTGTTTAATAATGGGGCGTTTGCGCCCTCGATTTTCCCACCACCACCATGTGGCTGACTTTAATTTATGTCTTTATTTGTCACCTCTTCTCGCCCCAACCAACTCACATCTCCATCCCATCCCATCTCATCGATCCCCTCTTCTCACCCCCAGCACATCACTCATTTTATGTAAAATGCTCTCAACACTTTGTTGTTGTTTTGAAAAGTTTATTGTTTGTTTTGTTTTTATTGGAAATAAAAAAACTCACCCAAAACATTTGTTCCCGGCAATAATAGAGTGCACATCATATTTTTTCGTTCTGGAGTGTGTGTCGGCTTTTTTTGTTACATATTTACCGAAGTCTTGACGCTGCTCTTTCAAATAGCTCCTTTTCTTTTTGTTTTAACATTATTTTGTTTTAAACGCCAATCCGTTGCTTGCTTTAATGAGTTTTAAAATTTTTAATAGTATTTTTTAAGATGAATGACTTTGGTTTATTTGTTTTAAAAATAAATTAAGTTTAATGTAAATATTTTTTTTGATGTTTAACTATGTTGCAGTTCACTGTCACATAAACATTAATTAATAATATTCCGCATTTTTTTTCTAAATATTTATTTATATAAATTTTAAATTGCTTTCATTATTTTTCCATTTTTTTAGCTCGATTGTTTTTTTTCTAATTTTTTAAAATTTATATGGAATAGGATAATAATTGACGTTTTGATAACGGGACAATCAGTTAAGAAGCATCGCTCTCAGCATGCAGTGCAGTTTGCAGCGCGTTTAGTTCGGAAAGACTCTTTGCTTGTAATTTCAGTTGATGGCGCATGTTTTGTGATCATCTCAGCTCTGATTTAAAATGGCCGTTTTACGCACCGAATTCATCGCCAACATCCGTTTGGAATTTGAGCTAACGGCAATTAATACTTACTCATAAAGGATTTTGTTATATTCCTTTTTTGAATTTTTATTGTATTTTCTTTGGCTATTTTTATTTTTACAAATATTAAGTAAAAAATCCTGCAAAAGGTAAGGTATTTATTTATTGGCAATCAACATATTTATTTAATAATAACCCTGGCAAAAAGCAATAGCTGCTGGATAACGAAGGTATAAACAATAAATTAATTATTCTATAAATCCATTTTAAAAGTAATAGCAACAAATATGCTGATTAAACATTGTTTAATCTTTATTATGATCAACAACTTAATGCTTTTTAATTTAGAGCGCATTTTTTTGAGACCCTTTATTTCATAATGGTTTAAAAAATTACAATATATAACATGCAAAGCATAAGTTTCTGAAAGCAACCCTTTTAATTAGAATTTTTAATCAATTCTTCCGCCACCCCATACTCCGATTACATTATTTTAATTTAGAATAAAATTTTGGTGTTTTGCTCCGTTTTTGGTAAGTTTTGGTGTTAATATTGAAATTTATCTGATTTAAATGAGTTTTACGGTTGCATAAATCGTAAAAGTTTTTATAAATTTACAAGTTTGTTTTTAAACATGTTTATATCAAATAAAATAATTGAATATTTTAAGTGGATATTAGAATATATACGTTAGTTGGTTTTTTTCTCGTTATCTATATATCGCTCTTTTCGTCTCCTCGATGTGTTCAGAGCTCTTGCACTTAGCTTTTGAAAAAACAGATTTTAATATGTATGATTTGATTTATTTTGAAATTTAAGAATGTTTTTGGTAAAAAACAAAATGCTGATACTTTTATTTATAATTTATATAATTGTGTTTTTCACTTTGTTTTCTCGAAATGAATTACTTTTTTTTTTTGAATTTGACTTGCAATCGTAACTTTATTAATATATTTTAAAATAAAATATAGAAACCCTTTTTAATAAATATTTTAGTAAATAAATATTTTATTTGCATTATGCACATTCAACAGACCAAAACTGTGCGGTGGTGTTGCAATAAACTTCATTTATTCGATTAACTTTTTAAAAGTTAAAATTAAATTGATTCGATCACAGAATCAATAGTTTTAAATATTCAATTTAAATTAAACTAACCGATAATCGCCAGCTTCTTGTTCATTATTGTTAGCCATGCGCCCGACGTTGACATATGACCTGTACAGGACGAACAATGGACACGGGAAACCTCCCTCGAAAAGTCCTTTTAATGAGCTATATGCACTAATTTATTATTAATTTTATTATACTCATTGGTTTATTTAATTTGTTATTACGAAATTCTTAGCTGCCAACAAAATTTATAGTGGAAGTTTTTTTGGTTTAAGATTAGATCACTTCTATTCATAGTTGTTTTTACATTTATTTTATATGTTATTTTTATGGTTATTAATCAATTATCCCTTATAAGGAGATTTATAAAAGTAAATCGTTAAATTATTGCGGGGTTTCTTTCGGTACGGCGACTTGGCCAATGGCTATTTAACTTTTTTGGTAAAAAATAATTTTTCGTACTAAAAGGCTTGAACTTGTGAGCAGGATTGGCGTTCTGGCACTTCAGTCAATATGCTATCGTTGCACATCGATTAGTTGTAGCCACCTAAATCACAATAAAGATCTTTTGCACCTTTTAATATTTATGGAAATTTTACTATTTTTATCCATAATTGAATAAATTTATTCTCATTTTTATTCATATTTTCTTTGTTGCTTTACAAACTAAATTAATGGAGGTAACCTTTCTTTTTTGACTTTTTTCATAGTTTGTGAATGTTATTTTTTAAGTAAAAATTTAATATTTTAAGCCTTTTTGGATATAGTTTGTTGCTTTTAGTGTAAATGGTCTTTAATTTCGATATTACAATTTATTATTGTCTTACTAATAATTTTTTATTTGTTTGGCCATGCTTTTTTGATCATTTTGTCGATATCTAACCGCAAGCCCTCCGAGTAACCAAATCAAGACGCCGATCAGGGCCGCCGCCGACTCCCTTTCCAAACGATTGTGCTATAATAAATAATATATTTTTGTAATTTAAATTTTAATTTAAAAAATTTTACAGAAGCTGATGCGGGGACAAAACAACGCAAACATGATCAGCAATTAAAGTGCCATGATGTTGAAAATTCTAAACACAAAGAATTTCGTCAAAATTTACCAAAAGCAAAATGGCACTTTAAACTTTGTGAAAAACAAAATTAAACAATTATATGATATAGTACAGCAAATTTGACTGAGGGTCGTTAATTTGAAAAAAACGGAATTGGATAGGTATTTAATTCCAAAAATGGCAGTTGCTAACCAGTAAATGAAATGAATGAATATTGAAAAATTCTCAAAAATTATAAAAAATCTCTCTTTAAAATGAATAAAAAATTTTTTTTTATTCTGAAACTTCGGCGAAATGGCAACATTTACAATTGACCAGGCCAATGTTAAAGTCCAATATTTTGAGAAATTCCAACCCCCCCCCCCCTCCATGATGCTGAAAATGGGAAAAAATGTTGAAATATGTAACTACCCACCGTATAGGCCCTAGCGAATGTTCGGACTTCCTCAGCTTGATTGCATCGATTACATCACAAACAACAGATTTTTTAAAACTTAAAAAATAGTGTTTGGGGTAACATATGGATTCAATTAAGCTTGCCTTTTTTTTAATAATTTTTGTTTACAAAAATTAGAAGTTTAGCGGAAATAAATAAAATATAAAATTATTTTAATTTTATTTTATGTCGTAAACATTGATTAAATATTAATAGTTAAATTTTCAAAATTAAAGTTCCAATTTTACATGGAGAAAAGATAAATTTAATTTTTTGATATGTTTTTTTAAAAGGTTGTACAGCATTAGTTATTTTAAATTTTTAATATAATTTTAGTGTGCCAAATTAGCTCCTCAGTAGTAGTTACTAGCTGTAAAAGCACCGGATTACGGTAGCCAGCCCATACCTATAGGGGGTGGGGCGCCAATTGAGCGCCAGGCTGCCAAGTGAGCGCCGGCCATCTGAGGCCCGGCCAAGTGAGTCCCAGAGCCCAAACCTATTGGCAGGGTCACTGCGCGACTTTTTCAGAATTTTTCCAGAATTTCAGAATTTTTTTCAGAATTTCAAAATTTTTTGAAATCTTAAGACGTTGAACATCTTGCGCACCTGCGCGACTTTATGCAAATTTTTTCGTGCGCGACTTTATTTAATATATATTATTTTAATTCTTCAATTTTTTTTTTTCACTGCGCGAGTTTCTCGCGCACTCTGCGCGACTTTTTTCGAAATTTAAATCATAAAATTTCACTTGCGCGCCTGCGCGACTTTTTTGACTTTGCCAAAATATTTTTAATCCGAAAAATTTATTTGCTGCTGCGAGGATCCGATCCCTCGCTGCCACTGCGAGAGAGACGAGAGCACTAGCCACTTGGCCATGGTGTATTGAGAGTGATTGCAACTAATTGTCCCTATATAGTGAAAAATGACGTCAGTAGTTAGTGAGGGGGGGTCTGCAGCCAACAACAAAGTTCAATCCCCTGCGCGAGCAGATATTATTTTTTAATTTAAATTAAATATATAAATATATTTAATAAATTCATAAATTTAAAATTCTTTACAAATACAAAAATATTTTTATAAAATCGTTTAAAATTTCTTAAAATAGAAAATTCGTAAAATAAAAATAACAAATATTATTTCTTTAATTTTTAAATTAAATATTTAAATTTTTTATAAATTAATAAAATTCATAAAATTCTTTACAAATATAAAAATATATTTATTAGATCAATTATTTTTTTTAAATAAATCTTTAATAGAAAAATCGTAGAGTAAAAATAACAAAATTTTAAATATAAAATAAATCGTTTTGGATTGAAATTTGATGCCATTAGTGTTCCCTCTGTTTATTTTTCATCCAATATTTTCGCAATAAAAGGCAACTTGCTTCAAAAAGTAAAGTAAAATAAAAAAAGCTTTCTCATTGAAATTTCAATTAATATTTTTATAATAAAAACAAGTTCAAAATTTTAAAGCGGAATTATTAAAAGTTTAAAAAAATATAAAATACAAAATAAATAATAATTATAAATTTTATTATTTAAAAAAAAGGAAAAAGTTGATAAAAGAGAAAATAGTTGCCAATAAAATAAAGCGGAAGCAAACAAATATTAAAGTTGGTCGATCAAACGCTGTAGTCTTTATCCAAAGCCGGGCTTAATAACCAACAGGCAGTCGACTAAAGATCTCCAACAACGCGAGTGTACAGAAAATCAGGACGAATCAGAGCGCCCTTAGCCAAATCGTAAGCAATCAGTGATTATTACTCAGCTTCAAGTGTTAGGCAAATCCGGGGCAATCAATTAAGATTTAGTGTAATTGGCGTCAGGCCCCCTTTAAAGGGAATCAATTGAGCGGCAACCCAAAGCCAACAAAAGCTGTTGTTAAAATAGCCTGTAGGCCTTAAAGGGCAAAAACGCTATCATCATTTGGCAGCGAGCTAAATCTAGCAGTGTTAGAATCAGAATCTGGCGGCGTCTTACGGCGGAAAAAATATAAAAACAAAAAAAAATAAAAATTATAAATTTAATATTTTTTTAAAAAAAAAGAAGGAAAAATTTGATAAAAAAAGAAAAAAGTAAAAAATAAAATCAAACAAGCGCTAACAAATATTAAACTTGGCCGTTCACACGCTCAGAATCTTTTTTAAAATCCAAATTTAATACTCAGCAGCAATCGAAAGACCCCAAATAAAGCGAGTGTACAGGAGGAATCAATCAGGGGCACCTTAGCCATATAGCGACCAATCAGCAGTTCAGTGGCAGGCAAATCCGCTTGTAATCAATAAGCTTTAGGGCAAATCCAGTAGCAAGCAGCTCTTACAGTTAATCAATTGAGTGCACCCCAAACCCAAAATAGCCCTGCCAAAATTAGTCCATAGGGCAAAGCCGCTACAGAGTAAAAACTCTGTCATCTTTTGGCAGAGATCCAAATTTAACTGCCAAGAGACGGGTCAGCGAAAGCAGAATTTGGCGGCCCTTATACGCTGCAGCCTGCAGGGCAAATTGGACTCGCAGCCAGTACGGCTTAACACGTTTAGCAAACCTCTACCTGACTTTAGATTAAATTTCAACAAATATTCTTCCAGCAATCGATTGCAACCAGATTAAATTCGGTGTAGATCTGGCAACTAACAAAACTGCCAGAGGACAACGGGTCTAAATTCGCTAGCACCCTAAAGGTGGCTGCAAAGTTGGTACTCAATTATTTCAAAGTTTAAGTTCAATCGATATCCCGCCAACAAACGATTGCAAACAGATAAATTCGGTTTAGATCTGGCAAACAACAAAACGGCGAGAGGACAACGGGTCAAATTCGCTAGCCCCTAAATTCGGCTGCAAACTAACGCTCAATTATCAAAAAGTTTAAGTTCAATCAATAACCCGCCAACTAACGATTCAAACTGAAACTTCAATCAATATCCCGCTAACAATCGATTGCAAAGATTAAATTCGGTTTAGATTGGTCAAGCAACAAAACTGCCAGAGGACAACGGGTCTAATTTCGCTAGGGCACCCAAAGTTGACTGCAAAATTAACGCAGAATTATTAAAAAGTTTAAATCAGACAATATCCCGCAACGAGCGATTCAAACTGAATTCGGTTAAGCCCTGACATCCAACAAAACTGTCAATCAATTGAGCGGGGTCCAAATTACCCAAATTGGCTGTAAAGTAACGCAGAATTATTATAAAGTTTAAATCAATCAATATCCCGCCAACAAGCGATTCAAACTGAATTCAGGTTACGAGCTGACAGCCAACAAAACTGTCAATCAATTGAGCGGGGTCCAAATTACCGAATAAAGCAATATCCGCCCAAAGCAAACGATTGCAAATAAGGCGAACTCGGTTACGCAAATCACGCAAACGTTATTGTTGGGCTATTTTTAAAGAATTATTTTAGTTAACGCGAAAAATATAAATATTTAAAAAACAAAATACTATTTGAAAAAACTTTTTACAGATTTTTGGCAAAAAAACTTTATAAATTTTTGTTACGTATAGAGATTTAACTTTGTTTAAAATTTTTCGCAATACCCTCTCTTGCAATCGCTCTCTCCTTTACTTGTTCTATCTTTCTCTCCCCCTCTTACCTCTCTCTCTCTTTCTATCCTCTCACCCTTTACCTGTCTTTCTCTCCCACTAGCTTCTTTCTCTCCCTCCCTTTTACTTTCTCTTTTTTTTCTCGCTTTTTCTATCTCTCCCTTTACTTTTCTCTTTCTCTCCCTCTGTTAAGGAGGGCAAAACCGCCTGTTGGTAGATCAGTCGACAATCAATTGGGGGGAGGGCTCAAATTGGCGGTGATAACATCAAAGGGGAATTGTTGTAAAATTAAAGATCAATCAATATCCGCCAATTAAACGGTTACAAACAAATCTGAATAGGGAAAAGATCTGGCAGGCAATCATTTATGCCGTAAGGCAGCGCGAAATTCAATCAATATCCCCCCAACAGACAATTGGAAGCAAACTGCAGTCGGGGGTTACCTAAATCCATCTGCAATCAATTCAATAACACCCTAAAGCTGGATTAACCTGCAAACCAATTGGGGGTCCTATCAACCAAATTCTGGGTGGCGCCAACCAGAATTATTTAAAAATTCAAATTTACTCAATAACCCTCCAACAATTGCTAACAAACTGAGTTCGGTTAAGATCTAGCTGGCAGTCAAAATTATCAAGCAATTTAGCGGGGCTGAAAAATTCACTAGCACCCCAACTAGGGTACCCAACGTCGACTGAGGCCTAATCTAAGCGGACCTAATTGGAGAGGTACAAAATTCAGTAGCAGGCAAAATCTGGTTGGCAGTGTTAAAGGAGAATTATTTCGCCCACAAACGATTGCAAACAGCTGAGCTTGGTTACGCAAATCACACAAACATTACTGTTGAACTATTTTAGTTCTCACAAAAAAATACAAAAATTTAAAAACAAAAATAATATTTGAAAAAACTTAAGGATTTTTGACAAAAAAATCATAAAAAATTTTTGATTACGTATAGAAGAAATTTTTCTCAATTCCCTCTTTTGCGATCACCCTATCCTTTATTTGTTCAAGCTTTCTTGCCACCTTGCTTCCCTCTCTCTATCCTCTCACTCATTACTTCTCTTTCTCACCCCTTTACTTCTCTTCTCTCTCTTTCTCTCCACCTTTTCTCTCTATCTCTCTCTCTTTCTCTTTCTCTCTCCCCAATCTCTTCACCTCTAGAGGGCCTAAGCCGCCTGTTGGCCCATCTAAGCTGCCAATAAATTAGGCGAGAAGCAAAATTGGCTAGCATTCAAAAGCTGGGAGGCAATATCAAAGGTTTAATCAATATCCGACCAACAAACAGCTGCAAACTAGCTGAATTGGGGCAAGATTTGGCAGTCAATCAATTCCGCCGTAAGGCAGCGAGGGCTAATAGGCCAAATTAGGCTGGCGCCAAGAGGGGCCTCAGCCCCAAATCTAGCTGCAAATTAATTTACCTTAAGACCCCCATAAGCTGCCAATCACTGGGGCGAAGGGGCCTAAATCCAAATTCAACAATATTTGGCAGCTGACAACAAGCGCACGCAAACTGAATTCGGATATTGGCTGGCAATTAATTCGGCTGGAGATCAGAAAGCGGATATGTGTCCCTATTAGGCCGACTCCAAAACCGCCTGTTGGCCCAACCTAAACAGGCCTTAATGGGGCGGGGGCCCCAAACTTAGTCGCAGCCATCCTTAGGGTATCAATATCAAGGGAAAATAACTGAAAACTACAAATTCAACAGATATCTTGCACAAACTGGCTCCGGAAAAACCGGAGGCTAATTAATTCGCCGAAAGTGTAACCGGATAAGACCCCAAACTACGGATTCCTTGCCCCAAAAAACCGGTTGTTGCCAAATCTAGCTGTCAATCGAGCGGCCTCAAAGGCGAAGCCGCCATCCATCTTCTCTGGTGGCGCGAGTCCGGCAAGGGCCCGGAGCCATTTTCAAATAATCTTTTCTCTCACACAAACGTTATTATTTTAGTTAACACAAAAAAAATTGTTTTAAATAATATTTAAAAACTTTTAGCGTTTAAAGATTTTTGGAACAAGTTTCATCTTTTTTAAACTTTTTGTAAGGGGTTTGGCCCAAATATAGGGTTCAAAATCTTCAAATCGTTATTTAGGTGCCATCAATTAATCAATCAACCATTGGATTTTCTAACACTTCGGATCTTCCTTCTCCCCTTTCTCTTTTTCTCTCTACCCTTTACTCTTTCTTTCTCTCGCCCTTACTTCTCTCTCTTTCTACACGTCTTTTTCTCTCTCACCCTTACTTCTCTCTCTCTCTACACATCTTTTTCTCTCTCACCCTTACTTTTCTCTATCTCTCTCGCTCTCCCACGTCTCTCACTCTCCCCTACTAGGGCCCTAAATCGCCTGTTGGTCTAATCTAAGCTGCCAATCAACTGAGGAGGGGCAAGTTCCCTAGCAGCCAAAATCTTGCTGGCAATATCAAAAGGAAAAGTTGAAAAATTCAAATCCAATCAATATCCGTCCAACAAACAAGGGGAAACAAATTGCCTCGAGGGTTATCCGAGTCTATCTGCAAGCAATTGAAAGGCACCCGAAATCAAATAACAGCCAAAGGTTTACTGGCATTATCAAAGCAAAATTAATTAAAAAATCAAATTTAAACAATATTTGTCAACTAACAAACAATAGAAGAAAACGAATCCGGTAATTGGCAGGTAATTAATTTGGCGACGGCTGTAGAATAGAACAAAGCGGATAGGGCCCACAGGCAATTGGGCGAAGGATAAATCCACCAGCAGCGCAAATCTGGCACCAATATCAATTATTAAAAAATCAAATTCAATCAACATTCGGCACCATTCACTGCAATCAATTCAATCCACCTTCGAATCAAAGAACAGGAAAAAGCTGGCGGCTACTATCAAAGCAGAATTATTTCGATTTCCGCCAACAAAACGATTGAAAACAAACTCCGCTCAAGGGCTATCCAAATCTATCTGAAATCAATTGAATGGCACCCGAAGCTATTCACAGCCCAAGTTTCACAACATTGGCAAAGAAGAATTATTTCAAAATTCATTCAATTCAATCAATATCCGGTCAACAAACAATTGAAAACAAACTGAATTCGCGTATTGATTGGCAGTTAATTCGACCAAAACGGGTAGGGGCCAAATTAGGGTGAAGGCGCTAAAGCATCTGTTTGTCCTAGATAGCTCTCACTCAATAGCGCAAGGGTAAATTCAATCGCTATCTCTGGACAACGATTTCAAACAAACTGAGTTCGGGGGCGAGCTGGCAATTAATTCGGTCGTAGAGTAGAAGGGGAAGTGGCCAAGTTAGGTTGAACCCCAAAAACCACCAAGCGGGGGCAATCTAAGCTGTCAATCAATTGGCCAAGGGTCCAAATTCAGTAGCAGGCTAAATTGAAAAATTAAATTCAGCCAATATTCGGCACTTAAAAAGTGTTTGCCCCACCAAACTGAATTAGGGGAAGATCGGGCAGCCAATAAAATGGGCCGTAACAGCCGCTATCAAAGAAGTCAAGCCTATAGGGGGCAGCCCAAAAACGTTACAAACAAACAAACTGCTGCGGGAGAAACCTGAGGAAACTTAATTCGCAGCAAGGATAAGCGGATAAAGGCCAACCTAGGGGGTTTGCCGGCACCCCCGGCCGGTTGTTGACCCAATCTTGCTGGCAATTATTGAGCGGGGGTCAATGGCGAAGCAGCCCGAATCTGGCCGCCAATATATTGGGAGGGTTTAAAATTAATTTACCCTCCTAAAGGTCCTCGTTGGCAAACAACTCCCAACATATCCGCCAAAAAATCAAACTCCCCCCAATTAAACCGACTTGCAGTTCAAGTCTGCGGCCTATATACGGACCCTCCTCAATCCCTTGAGCAAAGCCCTAATTCTGAGGCCCCAACGCAAAGCGCCTGCGAAATCTGGCGTCCCCCTTTTCAGGGCGGCACGAATCCTGCAAGAGTCCCTTGCCATTTACGCAGTTACGCAACTCAAACTTTTTATAGAATTATTTTATTTAACACAAAAATATCAATACAATTTTTAAAAACTGCAAAATAATATTTAAAAACTTCTATTTTTTAAAGATTTTAGGCAAAATATTTTATAAATTTTTGGTAAACTTTTCTTGTTTTCGTCAAATAGATTCAACATTCTCAAATCGTTGTATTGCGGTTTTACGTAAAGGGTCATCCAATTGATCAATCAACAGGCATAGGATTCTCCTCTCCCCTTATATTTTCGCGGGCTTTCCTCTCTTCCGCTAACTTTTCGCTATCAGTTTATCTCTCCCCTCACTTCTCTCTCTTTATCTCTCCTCCTAGCCAGCTTATCTTTCTCTTTTTCTCGCCCCTTACCTTCCTTCGCCCTTTAACTCTCTCTCTCTCGTTCTCTCTCCCCCCACCTCTCTCTAGCTCTTTCTCTCGCCCCTTACCTTTCTTCGCCCTTTAACTCTCTCTCCCCCTACCTCTCTCTCTATCTCTTTCTCTCCCGCCTTACCTTTCTTCGCCCCTTAGCTTTTTTTTCGCGTTTTCTCTTTCCCCCTACTTCTCTATCTCTTTCTCTCGCCTCCTTACATCTCTCTCTCTTCCTATACCCTCTCTCTTTAGCCCTCTCTCGACCAACCCCCTTCCTTCTTTTCTTGGGGCCCGCGGCCCTCTTGACTTTCTCCCTTCCCGCCTCTTTCTCTCGGCTGTTTACGTTTCGAACAACAAATTGGGTAAAGTGAAAATAAATTTCAAATTTCCAATAACAAAACCCCAATTTTATTTCTTTATTACAGGAATTTTCAAAAATTGAAGAAAAATTACAACGAATTTACTACAAAATTCGGCTTTTGCAGCAAGCGAGCCTACCTTGGGGTCATTTGGCGCGGGAAAAGTAGGATTGCGTTGAAAAGCCCTCCCGAAAATCTCCAAAAACAGTTGGGAGATCGCACTAATTAACGATTTTATTTCTATTTTTGTTTTTGTAAAAAAATAAAAAATAAATATTTTTTGTACTTCTCTTTTTTGTAGAACATTCTTTCGATGGGGCCCTTTAAGGCTTTGTAGAAAATATTTTCACAAGGGAGGAATATCCAAGGGTTTTTGAAATTATCTGTCCCGGCAAATGGCGTACGTCGCCCCGAAAATCAGCGGGATATTTGGCGTGGTCTTTGTTTAGGATCTCCTGTCCCTGGTCATAACCAAGGGCATTGATAGTTTTCGTCGCACACTTCGCCTTCAAACAACTCTGAACTCTGCGATATCCCGTTAAATATAGGCGGATGGGTTAGCTCCGGCAGGCCTCAGGCAACTCTTGGGAATAATTCTGGGGGTGGCCTTTGCCATACCCTAGGGGACCTCCACCGCCGCTTGTACGGCTTCGGGATTTTTGATAAGTTTGAGCTCTCGCAGCTCAATTCTCTCGCTTGCACGCGTAAGAGTTTTCTTCTTTTAGCTGCAGTTTCGTCTTCTTTTAGGGTACCCTAATTTTTCCCACTTACTTTTGTCTGGCTCACTACTCTTCGCTTGTTTGCGGGTCGCGGCTTCCACGGTCTTCCTCTTTCCGCTTAACCTGTCTGCACTGCAGTCTCTTTTCGGCCTTCCACTCCCGTACACCTGTTGGGCCTTCAGCTGGTTTTGGGATTTGCTCTGAACGCCAAACATCCACCTCTACAAAACATCAACTGCCAACAAAAGGTACCGATTGCCTCGCGACAAGGCTTGGAGCTCTGCCAAGTTAAAATAACGAACGAACTGCGATAAACGCGCCGGTGGCTTTTCTTGGGCAACAGGACGTAATTCACCAGACTTGTCGCTTTTTTGCAAGTAAATGTCCACTATACGTTGTTTAAGCCCAAACGAGCAAAGATTTCGTTCGTTATTTTAACTTGGCAGAGCTCCAAGCCTTGTCGCGAGGCAATCGGTACCTTTTGTTGGCAGTTGATGTGTTGTAGAGGTGGATGTTTGGCGTTCAGAGCAAATCCCAAAACCAGCTGAAGGCCCAACAGGTGTACGGGAGCGGAAGGCCGAAAAGAGACTGCAGTGCAGACAGGTTAAGCGGAAAGAGGAAGACCGTGGAAGCCGCGACCCGCAAACAAGCGAAGAGTAGTGAGCCAGACAAAAGTAAGTGGGAAAAATTAGGGTACCCTAAAAGAAGACGAAACTGCAGCTAAAAGAAGAAAACTCTTACGCGTGCAAGCGAGAGAATTGAGCTGCGAGAGCTCAAACTTATCAAAAATCCCGAAGCCGTACAAGCGGCGGTGGAGGTCCCCTAGGGTATGGCAAAGGCCACCCCCAGAATTATTCCCAAGAGTTGCCTGAGGCCTGCCGGAGCTAACCCATCCGCCTATATTTAACGGGATATCGCAGAGTTCAGAGTTGTTTGAAGGCGAAGTGCGCGACGAAAACTATCAATGCCCTTGGTTATGACCAGGGACAGGAGATCCTAAACAAAGACCACGCCAAATATCCCGCTGATTTTCGGGGCGACGTACGCCATTTGCCGGGACAGATAATTTCAAAAACCCTTGGATATTCCTCCCTTGTGAAAATATTTTCTACAAAGCCTTAAAGGGCCCCATCGAAAGAATGTTCTACAAAAAAGAGAAGTACAAAAAATATTTATTTTTTATTTTTTTACAAAAACAAAAATAGAAATAAAATCGTTAATTAGTGCGATCTCCCAACTGTTTTTGGAGATTTTCGGGAGGGCTTTTCAACGCAATCCTACTTTTCCCGCGCCAAATGACCCCAAGGTA
This sequence comes from Globodera pallida, assembly GCA_020449905.1. Lineage (NCBI taxonomy): Eukaryota > Metazoa > Nematoda > Chromadorea > Rhabditida > Heteroderidae > Globodera > Globodera pallida. The sequence continues at coordinate 935,033 of JAIXHY010000021.1, read as the reverse complement.
GGCTCGCTTGCTGCAAAAGCCGAATTTTGTAGTAAATTCGTTGTAATTTTTCTTCAATTTTTGAAAATTCCTGTAATAAAGAAATAAAATTGGGGTTTTGTTATTGGAAATTTGAAATTTATTTTCACTTTACCCAATTTGTTGTTCGAAACGTAAACAGCCGAGAGAAAGAGGCGGGAAGGGAGAAAGTCAAGAGGGCCGCGGGCCCCAAGAAAAGAAGGAAGGGGGTTGGTCGAGAGAGGGCTAAAGAGAGAGGGTATAGGAAGAGAGAGAGATGTAAGGAGGCGAGAGAAAGAGATAGAGAAGTAGGGGGAAAGAGAAAACGCGAAAAAAAAGCTAAGGGGCGAAGAAAGGTAAGGCGGGAGAGAAAGAGATAGAGAGAGAGGTAGGGGGAGAGAGAGTTAAAGGGCGAAGAAAGGTAAGGGGCGAGAGAAAGAGCTAGAGAGAGGTGGGGGGAGAGAGAACGAGAGAGAGAGAGTTAAAGGGCGAAGGAAGGTAAGGGGCGAGAAAAAGAGAAAGATAAGCTGGCTAGGAGGAGAGATAAAGAGAGAGAAGTGAGGGGAGAGATAAACTGATAGCGAAAAGTTAGCGGAAGAGAGGAAAGCCCGCGAAAATATAAGGGGAGAGGAGAATCCTATGCCTGTTGATTGATCAATTGGATGACCCTTTACGTAAAACCGCAATACAACGATTTGAGAATGTTGAATCTATTTGACGAAAACAAGAAAAGTTTACCAAAAATTTATAAAATATTTTGCCTAAAATCTTTAAAAAATAGAAGTTTTTAAATATTATTTTGCAGTTTTTAAAAATTGTATTGATATTTTTGTGTTAAATAAAATAATTCTATAAAAAGTTTGAGTTGCGTAACTGCGTAAATGGCAAGGGACTCTTGCAGGATTCGTGCCGCCCTGAAAAGGGGGACGCCAGATTTCGCAGGCGCTTTGCGTTGGGGCCTCAGAATTAGGGCTTTGCTCAAGGGATTGAGGAGGGTCCGTATATAGGCCGCAGACTTGAACTGCAAGTCGGTTTAATTGGGGGGAGTTTGATTTTTTGGCGGATATGTTGGGAGTTGTTTGCCAACGAGGACCTTTAGGAGGGTAAATTAATTTTAAACCCTCCCAATATATTGGCGGCCAGATTCGGGCTGCTTCGCCATTGACCCCCGCTCAATAATTGCCAGCAAGATTGGGTCAACAACCGGCCGGGGGTGCCGGCAAACCCCCTAGGTTGGCCTTTATCCGCTTATCCTTGCTGCGAATTAAGTTTCCTCAGGTTTCTCCCGCAGCAGTTTGTTTGTTTGTAACGTTTTTGGGCTGCCCCCTATAGGCTTGACTTCTTTGATAGCGGCTGTTACGGCCCATTTTATTGGCTGCCCGATCTTCCCCTAATTCAGTTTGGTGGGGCAAACACTTTTTAAGTGCCGAATATTGGCTGAATTTAATTTTTCAATTTAGCCTGCTACTGAATTTGGACCCTTGGCCAATTGATTGACAGCTTAGATTGCCCCCGCTTGGTGGTTTTTGGGGTTCAACCTAACTTGGCCACTTCCCCTTCTACTCTACGACCGAATTAATTGCCAGCTCGCCCCCGAACTCAGTTTGTTTGAAATCGTTGTCCAGAGATAGCGATTGAATTTACCCTTGCGCTATTGAGTGAGAGCTATCTAGGACAAACAGATGCTTTAGCGCCTTCACCCTAATTTGGCCCCTACCCGTTTTGGTCGAATTAACTGCCAATCAATACGCGAATTCAGTTTGTTTTCAATTGTTTGTTGACCGGATATTGATTGAATTGAATGAATTTTGAAATAATTCTTCTTTGCCAATGTTGTGAAACTTGGGCTGTGAATAGCTTCGGGTGCCATTCAATTGATTTCAGATAGATTTGGATAGCCCTTGAGCGGAGTTTGTTTTCAATCGTTTTGTTGGCGGAAATCGAAATAATTCTGCTTTGATAGTAGCCGCCAGCTTTTTCCTGTTCTTTGATTCGAAGGTGGATTGAATTGATTGCAGTGAATGGTGCCGAATGTTGATTGAATTTGATTTTTTAATAATTGATATTGGTGCCAGATTTGCGCTGCTGGTGGATTTATCCTTCGCCCAATTGCCTGTGGGCCCTATCCGCTTTGTTCTATTCTACAGCCGTCGCCAAATTAATTACCTGCCAATTACCGGATTCGTTTTCTTCTATTGTTTGTTAGTTGACAAATATTGTTTAAATTTGATTTTTTAATTAATTTTGCTTTGATAATGCCAGTAAACCTTTGGCTGTTATTTGATTTCGGGTGCCTTTCAATTGCTTGCAGATAGACTCGGATAACCCTCGAGGCAATTTGTTTCCCCTTGTTTGTTGGACGGATATTGATTGGATTTGAATTTTTCAACTTTTCCTTTTGATATTGCCAGCAAGATTTTGGCTGCTAGGGAACTTGCCCCTCCTCAGTTGATTGGCAGCTTAGATTAGACCAACAGGCGATTTAGGGCCCTAGTAGGGGAGAGTGAGAGACGTGGGAGAGCGAGAGAGATAGAGAAAAGTAAGGGTGAGAGAGAAAAAGATGTGTAGAGAGAGAGAGAAGTAAGGGTGAGAGAGAAAAAGACGTGTAGAAAGAGAGAGAAGTAAGGGCGAGAGAAAGAAAGAGTAAAGGGTAGAGAGAAAAAGAGAAAGGGGAGAAGGAAGATCCGAAGTGTTAGAAAATCCAATGGTTGATTGATTAATTGATGGCACCTAAATAACGATTTGAAGATTTTGAACCCTATATTTGGGCCAAACCCCTTACAAAAAGTTTAAAAAAGATGAAACTTGTTCCAAAAATCTTTAAACGCTAAAAGTTTTTAAATATTATTTAAAACAATTTTTTTTGTGTTAACTAAAATAATAACGTTTGTGTGAGAGAAAAGATTATTTGAAAATGGCTCCGGGCCCTTGCCGGACTCGCGCACCAGAGAAGATGGATGGCGGCTTCGCCTTTGAGGCCGCTCGATTGACAGCTAGATTTGGCAACAACCGGGTTTTTGGGGCAAGGAATCCGTAGTTTGGGGTCTTATCCAGTTACACTTTCGGCAAATTAATTAGCCTCCGGTTTTTCCTGAGCCAACTTGTGCAAGATATCTGTTGAATTTGTAGTTTTCAGTTATTTTCCCTTGATATCGATACCCTAAGGATGGCTGCGACTAAGTTTGGGGCCCCCACCCCATTAAGACCTGTTTAGGTTGGGCCAACAGGCGGTTTTGGGGTCGGCCTAATAGGGACACATATCCGCTTTTGATCTCCAGCCAAATTAATTGCCAGCCAATATCCGAATTCAGTTTGCGTGCGCTTGTTCTCAGCTGCCAAATATTGTTGAATTTGGATTTAGGCCCCTTCGCCCCAGTGATTGGCAGCTTATGGGGGTCTTAAGGTAAATTAATTTGCAGCTAGATTTGGGGCTGAGGCCCCTCTTGGCGCCAGCCTAATGTGACCTATTAGCTCTCGCTGCCCTACGGCGAAATTGATTGACTGCCAGATCTTGCCCAAATTCAGCTTGTTTGCAGCTGTTTGTTGGGCGGATATTGATTAAACCTTTGATATTGCCTCCCAGCTTTTGAATGCTAGCCAATTTTGCTTCTCGCCTAATTTATTGGCAGCTTAGATGGGCCAACAGGCGGCTTAGGCCCTCTAGAGGTGAAGAGATTGGGGAGAGAGAAAGAGAAAGAGAGAGAGATAGAGAGAAAAGGTGGAGAGAAAGAGAGAGAAGAGAAGTAAAGGGGTGAGAAAGAGAAGTAATGGGTGAGAGGATAGAGAGAGGGAAGCAAGGTGGCAAGAAAGCTTGAACAAATAAAGGATAGGGTGATCGCAAAAGAGGGAATTGAGAAAAATTTCTTCTATACGTAATCAAAAATTTTTTATGATTTTTTTGTCAAAAATCCTTAAGTTTTTTCAAATATTATTTTTGTTTTTAAATTTTTGTATTTTTTTGTGAGAACTAAAATAGTTCAACAGTAATGTTTGTGTGATTTGCGTAACCAAGCTCAGCTGTTTGCAATCGTTTGTGGGCGAAATAATTCTCCTTTAACACTGCCAACCAGATTTTGCCTGCTACTGAATTTTGTACCTCTCCAATTAGGTCCGCTTAGATTAGGCCTCAGTCGACGTTGGGTACCCTAGTTGGGGTGCTAGTGAATTTTTCAGCCCCGCTAAATTGCTTGATAATTTTGACTGCCAGCTAGATCTTAACCGAACTCAGTTTGTTAGCAATTGTTGGAGGGTTATTGAGTAAATTTGAATTTTTAAATAATTCTGGTTGGCGCCACCCAGAATTTGGTTGATAGGACCCCCAATTGGTTTGCAGGTTAATCCAGCTTTAGGGTGTTATTGAATTGATTGCAGATGGATTTAGGTAACCCCCGACTGCAGTTTGCTTCCAATTGTCTGTTGGGGGGATATTGATTGAATTTCGCGCTGCCTTACGGCATAAATGATTGCCTGCCAGATCTTTTCCCTATTCAGATTTGTTTGTAACCGTTTAATTGGCGGATATTGATTGATCTTTAATTTTACAACAATTCCCCTTTGATGTTATCACCGCCAATTTGAGCCCTCCCCCAATTGATTGTCGACTGATCTACCAACAGGCGGTTTTGCCCTCCTTAACAGAGGGAGAGAAAGAGAAAAGTAAAGGGAGAGATAGAAAAAGCGAGAAAAAAAAGAGAAAGTAAAAGGGAGGGAGAGAAAGAAGCTAGTGGGAGAGAAAGACAGGTAAAGGGTGAGAGGATAGAAAGAGAGAGAGAGGTAAGAGGGGGAGAGAAAGATAGAACAAGTAAAGGAGAGAGCGATTGCAAGAGAGGGTATTGCGAAAAATTTTAAACAAAGTTAAATCTCTATACGTAACAAAAATTTATAAAGTTTTTTTGCCAAAAATCTGTAAAAAGTTTTTTCAAATAGTATTTTGTTTTTTAAATATTTATATTTTTCGCGTTAACTAAAATAATTCTTTAAAAATAGCCCAACAATAACGTTTGCGTGATTTGCGTAACCGAGTTCGCCTTATTTGCAATCGTTTGCTTTGGGCGGATATTGCTTTATTCGGTAATTTGGACCCCGCTCAATTGATTGACAGTTTTGTTGGCTGTCAGCTCGTAACCTGAATTCAGTTTGAATCGCTTGTTGGCGGGATATTGATTGATTTAAACTTTATAATAATTCTGCGTTACTTTACAGCCAATTTGGGTAATTTGGACCCCGCTCAATTGATTGACAGTTTTGTTGGATGTCAGGGCTTAACCGAATTCAGTTTGAATCGCTCGTTGCGGGATATTGTCTGATTTAAACTTTTTAATAATTCTGCGTTAATTTTGCAGTCAACTTTGGGTGCCCTAGCGAAATTAGACCCGTTGTCCTCTGGCAGTTTTGTTGCTTGACCAATCTAAACCGAATTTAATCTTTGCAATCGATTGTTAGCGGGATATTGATTGAAGTTTCAGTTTGAATCGTTAGTTGGCGGGTTATTGATTGAACTTAAACTTTTTGATAATTGAGCGTTAGTTTGCAGCCGAATTTAGGGGCTAGCGAATTTGACCCGTTGTCCTCTCGCCGTTTTGTTGTTTGCCAGATCTAAACCGAATTTATCTGTTTGCAATCGTTTGTTGGCGGGATATCGATTGAACTTAAACTTTGAAATAATTGAGTACCAACTTTGCAGCCACCTTTAGGGTGCTAGCGAATTTAGACCCGTTGTCCTCTGGCAGTTTTGTTAGTTGCCAGATCTACACCGAATTTAATCTGGTTGCAATCGATTGCTGGAAGAATATTTGTTGAAATTTAATCTAAAGTCAGGTAGAGGTTTGCTAAACGTGTTAAGCCGTACTGGCTGCGAGTCCAATTTGCCCTGCAGGCTGCAGCGTATAAGGGCCGCCAAATTCTGCTTTCGCTGACCCGTCTCTTGGCAGTTAAATTTGGATCTCTGCCAAAAGATGACAGAGTTTTTACTCTGTAGCGGCTTTGCCCTATGGACTAATTTTGGCAGGGCTATTTTGGGTTTGGGGTGCACTCAATTGATTAACTGTAAGAGCTGCTTGCTACTGGATTTGCCCTAAAGCTTATTGATTACAAGCGGATTTGCCTGCCACTGAACTGCTGATTGGTCGCTATATGGCTAAGGTGCCCCTGATTGATTCCTCCTGTACACTCGCTTTATTTGGGGTCTTTCGATTGCTGCTGAGTATTAAATTTGGATTTTAAAAAAGATTCTGAGCGTGTGAACGGCCAAGTTTAATATTTGTTAGCGCTTGTTTGATTTTATTTTTTACTTTTTTCTTTTTTTATCAAATTTTTCCTTCTTTTTTTTTAAAAAAATATTAAATTTATAATTTTTATTTTTTTTTGTTTTTATATTTTTTCCGCCGTAAGACGCCGCCAGATTCTGATTCTAACACTGCTAGATTTAGCTCGCTGCCAAATGATGATAGCGTTTTTGCCCTTTAAGGCCTACAGGCTATTTTAACAACAGCTTTTGTTGGCTTTGGGTTGCCGCTCAATTGATTCCCTTTAAAGGGGGCCTGACGCCAATTACACTAAATCTTAATTGATTGCCCCGGATTTGCCTAACACTTGAAGCTGAGTAATAATCACTGATTGCTTACGATTTGGCTAAGGGCGCTCTGATTCGTCCTGATTTTCTGTACACTCGCGTTGTTGGAGATCTTTAGTCGACTGCCTGTTGGTTATTAAGCCCGGCTTTGGATAAAGACTACAGCGTTTGATCGACCAACTTTAATATTTGTTTGCTTCCGCTTTATTTTATTGGCAACTATTTTCTCTTTTATCAACTTTTTCCTTTTTTTTAAATAATAAAATTTATAATTATTATTTATTTTGTATTTTATATTTTTTTAAACTTTTAATAATTCCGCTTTAAAATTTTGAACTTGTTTTTATTATAAAAATATTAATTGAAATTTCAATGAGAAAGCTTTTTTTATTTTACTTTACTTTTTGAAGCAAGTTGCCTTTTATTGCGAAAATATTGGATGAAAAATAAACAGAGGGAACACTAATGGCATCAAATTTCAATCCAAAACGATTTATTTTATATTTAAAATTTTGTTATTTTTACTCTACGATTTTTCTATTAAAGATTTATTTAAAAAAAATAATTGATCTAATAAATATATTTTTATATTTGTAAAGAATTTTATGAATTTTATTAATTTATAAAAAATTTAAATATTTAATTTAAAAATTAAAGAAATAATATTTGTTATTTTTATTTTACGAATTTTCTATTTTAAGAAATTTTAAACGATTTTATAAAAATATTTTTGTATTTGTAAAGAATTTTAAATTTATGAATTTATTAAATATATTTATATATTTAATTTAAATTAAAAAATAATATCTGCTCGCGCAGGGGATTGAACTTTGTTGTTGGCTGCAGACCCCCCCTCACTAACTACTGACGTCATTTTTCACTATATAGGGACAATTAGTTGCAATCACTCTCAATACACCATGGCCAAGTGGCTAGTGCTCTCGTCTCTCTCGCAGTGGCAGCGAGGGATCGGATCCTCGCAGCAGCAAATAAATTTTTCGGATTAAAAATATTTTGGCAAAGTCAAAAAAGTCGCGCAGGCGCGCAAGTGAAATTTTATGATTTAAATTTCGAAAAAAGTCGCGCAGAGTGCGCGAGAAACTCGCGCAGTGAAAAAAAAAAATTGAAGAATTAAAATAATATATATTAAATAAAGTCGCGCACGAAAAAATTTGCATAAAGTCGCGCAGGTGCGCAAGATGTTCAACGTCTTAAGATTTCAAAAAATTTTGAAATTCTGAAAAAAATTCTGAAATTCTGGAAAAATTCTGAAAAAGTCGCGCAGTGACCCTGCCAATAGGTTTGGGCTCTGGGACTCACTTGGCCGGGCCTCAGATGGCCGGCGCTCACTTGGCAGCCTGGCGCTCAATTGGCGCCCCACCCCCTATAGGTATGGGCTGGCTACCGTAATCCGGTGCTTTTACAGCTAGTAACTACTCTCCTCCAATGTTCGACCGACACAACGCATCTGTTGGCATAAGCTCTGCGCCATACCCCGCTATTGAATTCCTTTAAAGGTTAAAACGTCTAATTTAAAAATAAAAATTTCGGCTTATATTTTTGTTATAACGTTTGAGTAAACAGCTTCACACGATTTCATTATTTATAATTTTTTTTTGATTTGCATGGGTTATTTCAAAAATTAAACTCCAACCCTCCACTGTCATAATAGCGTGTAGAAAAATGTTTTTTGTATTGTAACGTTTTTAAGAACCAATCATGCATTCTCTATTTAATTATTGATTTTGCTTTCTTCATACTTTAAGTTTCTCACTCATCTTGGGTGAATAGATGATGCTGCGAAAACTTAAATTTATTCTCGTTGATACTTCACTATGTTTAACATTTTGTGTTTTGAATGGTACTTAAGATTATTGTTAAAATGTTTATACGTTTTAAATTAAGATATGTATAGGAAGATTTTTTTGTATATTAAATTAGAATCTATATGCGTGTTGCACTGATTGCTCACTGTGAAATTAAATTTTGCTCAATACTAGAAATGCTGTCATTTAGTTTCACTTCTTAATTAGGCGCCTGACCAATAGGGCAGTGCAGTCAGTGGTTTCTCATTACTTGAGATGATTACCATCAAAACGGATTTTTTATTTTTCAGCTAAATACATTTTTATAATTTAATTGCAATAGTTGTTTTGATTGTAAAGATTTTCCTTTATTTTGATGAATTTCTATAAATATATATTTGATTAATATTATTTATTTAAATTGTTTTAATAGTCCAACCGCATAATATATATAAATTATTTATATTAAATTGACTGCCAATAAATTGTTTAACAGATTATTATGTTAAAATTAGCATCCCACAGAGGTTCGTAATGGCCGCTTTTCCACGTGGCGGCGGGTGTTCTAAAATGCCATTGTGTTGGGACAGATGCCAGAAATTTGTGCATGATTCGAGTATATAGTTTTTAATCTAAATACTATATGCTTAATACCATTATTATTATTACTCACAGTAATAAATTTATAATAATAAAAATTAATAGTAAATAAAAATTATTTAGTTATTTATTTAAATTCTGACACTTTACTTTTAAAGGTCAAATAATAAGTTTCTGTTTAAAAAAATAAAATTTTTAAGAGTTGAATGCTTTGTGTAATCTTTACAAAACATAGAATTATGAGAAATAATTAATTAGAATGTTGAGGTGTTTAGTTTCTTTTGGGTTCTGCAATTTTATTATTATTTGTTCTTTATATTATCATTTTTGTATTTCTTTTTCAATATATTTAAATTTAAAATGTGATATGTATCGCAAAAATATGATTTATCATTAGATAATAAAAGAATTTATTCATTTATTTATTTTAAATTCCTCACGTTCATTACATTCTTGCTTTGGTAAGTTGGTTTTAAAATTGGGTAGTTCTGCTCCTTTCCAAAATTTTGATAAATATTTTTAAATCGTTAATTTAAAGAGGTCGGTACATATTTCGGGTTTTGCTTTGGGGGAGGGGGGTTATGGAAAAATCAATTTTTAGGGGGTGTATTTTCCCTTTATTTGCTGAGAGATTTATTTGTAACCAAAATTTAAAAATACGGGAATTTTTTCAAATTCTTAGGAATGGAAGAGGTCCCCGCCGGAGAAAATTTTAGAATTTAACGAGTTAAAAAAAAATTGGTCCAAAATTTATGAATTTGAAAATCAAAAGGGTCCTCCCTATTGTTTGCCAAAAACCGGTTTCGGTTTTCGGTTAATTGGGTGTCGACCAAAAACCGAAACCGAAAACCGGGGGTGGTAAAACCGGCCTAACCGAAAACCGGGGGTACCGGTTTAAAACCGACCGTGAACTAAATCTTGTTTCAAAAGTGGGCTCTCTAGCTTTAAACTATTCTACAAATAACTGTCAAATTATTGAAGAAATATTGTATATTACTTTATATTTATTGTTTTTCAAAAGATATGATTTTATTCGAATTTTTATAAATTTAATTGTTTTTTCTGATTTGAGTTTTAGATCGTTTTTTAAACTAATATCTTGACTGTTTTGTTTATCTTGTGGAAGTGTTTTTATATACCTATTTGTTAACATTACTATTAGTTTGTGATTTTAATAAATCACTAAATTAATTACTAACAAAAATATGTTTAATTTTTTGAAGTTTAACTTAAACTTCATAATATAATATAAATTTAAATTTAATTTGCCCATCAAGTTACAAATTCTTTTCTTCAAAATCTTGTTTTTACAGTTTTTTAATGTCGAGTTGTTTAAAACATTATTTTATAATTTATTATTATTTGAAAACCAGCAAAAATAATTAATAGATTTTACGCAAGTATGACTTGACGCACTCCCAGCATTTTCTTATTTAAATAAACGCATAATTAATTTTTATTAACTGGCTGTCATCTGTAGATACATTAGACCTTGTTGTCCTACAAACATCTATCTCTTTTTTATAAAAAATTTAAAAACTCTAAATTAGATTTTAAAAAGAGTTGAATTTGTAGTTCGTCTTAGTCGTACTTTATTTAATTTAGGATTCGTCCCGGCCAACTATTAACCATTCGCGGGGTTAATGTTGGTGTCAGGGTGACCATAGTACCTTATTTATCAGGTTTTCTAGGTACGGCCTGCTCTCAGGTAGAACCCAAAAGTTTTCCATTAAATCCATATATTTACACGCTAAAAAATATTCCTGATTTTTCAGGTGCTAATCCTGAATTTAGGTTTTGCATGTGGTCACCCTGGTTGGTGTCGTTTAGTGTTCAAATATTTATTTAATTTCATTAATTATTGCAATTTTATTATAAACAATGTTTTGTATTTTCAAATTTTTTGATAAATTGCATAAGCTTCGATATTTGTATAAATCATTTTAAATAAAATATTTGTTTAATTCTTTTTTTTGTAATCTGCAGCCAAGCAATGGCTTAATCATTCAATTATAAATGCGTATTTATTGTTACTCAAGCTTAATAAATTTCCGCCCTCGCTTAGAAAGTCAATGTTATAATGTTGTATAAATTTCACTACGTAATATTTTTATCATTAAAAATTTGCTTATTATTAATATTTTAATTATATACAAAATATTTTTGCATAATGTTTATTTATATCAAACAATTATGTTATTTGAACATTGATTAACGCCCAGCTTTTTATTGATTAACAAAAATTTTAATTTAATTAATTTGGGGAAAAGCTTCGGTTTACACCTTTCTAACAGGGGGTATGACTTTTTAATCTTTGATTTTTGGATATTTTAAGGTTTCTCGGTCGAACAACAAAAGCTCATACGGGTTCTGCGTCTTGTTGGACGGGAATTTGACCACTCCCATAGTTGTTTTATTTTCACATTGCTTTTTGTGGTTTGCATTTATTATAACTTTTAAATGAATTTTTAGTTTTAAAAATTGATAGATGTTTACAATATAATAACTGCATATAATAATAAGTATAATTGTTGCATTTTTTAGAAATTGAACGAAGATATAAAATCAGCTTTAACATTTATAGATTTATCCACCCATTATTTTTATAATATTTTTGTATTTTATATGTCTTTGAGAAATAAAAAAATCCAATATATTGAGTTTATTATCATTTGTTAATTATATTTTATGCAAAGAAATGTTTCAGGATAATGAGCGTTGAGATTAAAAAATATCAAAGTTTTTATTCAAGTTTTTTTTTTATTTATTTGTGGGTTACTTATTATTTCTTGCCAACAAGAAATTTAATTTTATGATAGACTCTAAGGTGATTTACGATCATAATTATTTAACTAGGTTTCTGTTAAGTTTTACTTATGGCTTTGAAATAATTTTTATATATTTGTCTTAAGGCAATTTTGATTTCAAATGTATTATCGTACTCGATTCATTTAAGATTATTTTTTTAGTATTTAAATAAATCTTAATAATTTAATTAGAATTACATTAAGTTTATACATATAGCAAAACTTTTAAGCTATTTATTAAAAACATTGATCCACTTAATTTGTATAAAAATTTTAGAATCGTTTGAAAAACTGCCAGCCCACCTTGCTCTTTCTTGAATAGGAAGTTTATGAATGCCACTAGTTAAAGTTTTATTTTTTTACTAAATTGGAATGAGTATATATATACATTTTATATTTTTAACCTTTGGCTTGGAAAATTAATAATCTAAATGTACATTTATAACTCATAAATATAATTTTTTCATCCAAAAAATATACTAAGTCAAAAATAGTTTAATAGCCTATTTTAAGCATTAATCGCAATAGATATCTTTTTAAGATGAATTTAATTTATTTTATGTGCCAACTTTCAGAATAATTCTTTTTTTTGAGTTTATAAAACAAAAATAAGATAAAATCTTTAGCTTTAAAAATATATTAATATTATTGGAAAAATTAATTGAAATGTTTATGTTATATTTATCTTCAGTATTATTTAATTTTTTTAAGTCTTTTGTGATTTTTTGTTCGATGTGTCGGCATTTTGAGCTTATATGTATATGGATATCGTATATTTTATTCGTGAATTTTTCTACTGCAGAATAAATAAATTATGCACAACTGGCTTCAATTGTCTTTTCTTTAATTTAAAAATTATGAAATATTTGCTTTTGTAATTTATTTTCAATTTTAAAACTGATTTTATACGTTTTTTGCTGACTTTATTTAAATTAAAATCTATACGAAATATTAATAACGTTAATCTTATTGCATGAATTAGTTTAACATTCAGTTTTTGAAGCTGACTTTTATATCATATTTCGAATAAATTTTTAAAATTGTGCTGACTAAAGTCCAATCTTGTTTTTTTGTTATTTATACCATTGATGTTTTAACATTAAAAACCACATATTCCATTTATACCAACAGCATAAGTTATTTTTTAATTTTTTTAGTCTTTTTACATAAATTGACTAAGACCCTTTTAATTAATACATTTAGCAGTGTCCGAATTTTTCGATATTTAATTTCATTAGTTTTTACTATTTTTTAATATCGTAAAATTTAATTTACTTGTATCCAAATTTCCCCTGTAAACTGGCATCAGTTTTATTTCACATGGCTCGCTGCTCACTTTGTTAACTTTTGCAAGTCAACTGCCGATCCAATGCTATTTTTAGATTATTTAAATTTAGATTCACTGAATTTAACTGATTACTATTACTAATTTATCTTATCTTCTTAAATTGATAAATTAGCGATTATTTTTTATTGTGTAGTTACTAAAGGATTTAAAAATTAATATTTTACCAATCATAATTTTGATACCATTCAAGGTCGTTGCTGTCAACCGAGATGGACCGGCTGCTTACACCGCGGAGCCTTCTTCTCCGCTCGTGACATGCCCATTCATTAATCTAAAAAATATAAAACTTGCGCTTCCAAAATCAAAAATGAATTAATTAAAAACTCAACGGAACATGTTCCAATATTTTAGCGCCTTCCTTGCATACAGCTACAATGCCACCTGTAATAATACACCAAATTAAGTAACGATTAGAATTTGTCATTAAGCGGAAGCTAAGCGCCGGGCATAAGCCGAGCTTCCAGGCATAAAGCATTCTCCTCCTTACTTTATTTATTTATTTTTTTAGTAAACTTTTTATATTAATTTGTGTTTCTTGGCTTGTGATATAAAATTAAACATATAATATCTTTATTATTATTTTATAGATGATTACTGTCAAATTCGGCACATCCGAAAACTTGCAGGTCATATTTAGGCCTGAGGTTAAAAATAATATTTTTTTCTTTTTAATGCTTTCAATCTCTCTGCTTTTTTCATTTATTATTCTTATCTGAATTTAATAATACTGATAGATTTAATTCGGCATTATTATTTATATATGTTATTTTATTTTATGATTTTTGCCTATTTTTTTTTTGTTAAACATTCTTTACATGCAAATCATAAACGTAAATGTGTGAGATATTTTCCATATATTTATTTTTAGAAAATTTGAGCGTTTATGTTACATATTTATTAAAATTCTCATTAAAGCTAATATTAAATCTGTCGGGAATTGTTTTTGGCGAATAAGAGGAGTTTAACAGATCTCCATACATCTCAGAATCTGATTCTATAAATTATCTTTCTCACGCAAAAAGGAGCATCATTTTTACATCCCCTCGACCGTTTGCGTCCTCTCAATTTTAAGTGCTCAGCTTTTGCTATACAATATTATGGCTTCATTTAAAAGACTAAAATTTACAATTACGTACGTTTTATTAAAAAAACAAATGAGTTTAAATTAATTCTTTTTAGTACTGAATCGATAAAAAACAAAAACGAACGAACGAACGAACGAATAACACGGGGGGAAAAGTGAAAAATCCGCAAAATTAGATCGATAAAAGGCGATCGCTGCGATAAATAATCTTTTGGCGTAAGTCCAAGGTCGTGTTGGCGCTTGCATCACTATATAGTATAACTCAATAAAATTTTGTGGTCATTTTTTTAGAGTCGAAGTTTATGGAGAGGCACTTATTTGGTGTATCTTAGTCATTTCTCACAATTTGCCAATTTTATTTTAATTATTATTTTTTTCCGTTAACATTTTATTATCAATTTTGTTATTTCAATGATATTTATTATTTCATTTATTTTATTTGTCTTTTTCAAAAAATTGGCCTGCTTGTGATGCAAAAAATCATCCGCTCGAAATCGGCCGTTTGCGACTGTTTTTTAAATGTTTCTTATTTATTTTATGATTTTATTTGCTTTTGTTTTATTTTGTTTGCTTTAACGAACTTTAGCCGGTTTTATTAAAAAGATTCATTTCCTTTTGTTGCATATGGGGCACTCGGGTGAAAAATATTTTATGATTTGGCAGGTTTTATATGCAAAATTTCATGAGCTTTAGCTAAAATGTTTATTTTATATACATTCTAAAACTGCATATTTCAAAAAACTATAAATACAATTTTCAAATTTGGTGAATTGCATAAAAAAACTTTGGAAAAAAGTTAATGCATGAACTTTAATATTATTCATTATGAGTGTTAATATTCTGACTTTTGTCGTTGATTAGGATTAAATTTTACCAACGAGATATTTTTTGTGATTCATTGCGGAAAGCTTTTGTAGACCGAGCCTCGTTTTGGTGCAGTATATTATTTTACCCCAAAAGATGTTTTAATAAAGACGAATTAATAAAAGTCTGACATAACAAATAAAAAAATTCAATTAAAGCCTTATACAGGCAATTAAGCCATTGTTAAAGGCCTTACGCTGGTATAAGTATATAAATCTAAGGTCAAATAGTAACATCAAGCTTTACCTATAATTATTTATAGTAAAAAATAATATTAAAACAATACATTTATTTAACTAAATGTTTTGCATATTAATTTGCTATCCTTAAATCATTTTCAAATCTTGAAGAATTTTAATAAATTTTTATCATAATAAAATAATGCAAAAAGCAAAAAAAAAGATGTTCATCGTTTTTTTGAAAATTATTTGAAGTAATGTACACAAAAAAAATGATCTGTAATTGTGGTAAAACATAAATTATGATAAATAATCATAACCATCACTAAGTAACATGAAATAAATTGATTCGCTTATTGAAAAATTATTGTTAGCCACGTAAAAATATCATGCATACCTAATTGGTGATACATATTTTTTTTAAATATTTTTACTAAATAATTACTGCAAGTTTATTAAATACAATAAATACATTCATTAAATGTAATTATTAAAATATATTAATTTAAGATGCTAAAAGAAGAAACCCAAAAAATATTGTTTAATAAAATACAATGAATCAGTAAAAGAAAAATATCATGCGCATGCACTTACACCAACCAAGTTACGCGATTTGGCTGCCAAGAGACGAGCATCACCGCATTTTGCGCCGTCGTGGCAGTCAGTCTATTTGCAGTTTTTCCGGTAATGCAAAGCTTAAGCTTAAAAATGGGATGGGATTAAAAATAATATACCAAATTTGTAAGAATTTAATCAAAAATAAATAAAACAATATTAAACTTATTTAAAAAAACTTATTTTTTTATTGCAATTAAATATCAATAATACGTTATTGTTGATTAAGTAAAATGTAATGAACAAGTAATGAGAATACAAATTAAATTTAACACAGTAAAATCAAAAAATATTTATTAAATTTAATGATACATACTAGATATTATTTAAAAAAAGATTTCTAAAGCAATTTACAAGAGTTTCAGCAAAGTGTCAAATTAAAAAATGATCGAATAACAATGAATAATAAATAGTTAAAAGCGAATAAATTATTATTTTACCAAAAATAATCTTTAATGCTTAAAAACTTTTGTTCAAGAAAAAAATAAAAAAAAATTTTAAATTAATATAAATTTAAATATATTAATTAAATAAAAGGCTACTCTGTTAAAATAAAAATTATTATACCACAATTAAATTATTCAATAAATGCGATAGAATAATGAGTACTAATTATATTTGGAAGCAAACTGTCTCAATTTAAGAACCCTTTTGATGAGACACATTAATGACATTTTCATAAAACCAAAAATGCATACGTGTGCATTCATAGTGCCAAAATACACGATCCCGCCGAAGAACACGAAGCAAAGGGTTGGAGATCAAGCATGAATTTTCGCATATTTCGCCGACTCGCTTGCAGAGTGCATGACTCACTGCTTCAGCAATGTAATGATAAATTTATTATTAATTCTAAATCAATAAAAATAATTATTAACCAATTTATAACAAAATAAAGAAAAGCTAAACGCATTAAAAATCTTTATATTAAAAACAAAGTAAAAACGATGGTAACTTTTAATGAAAAAAATATAACCATAACCGTTTAAATAGAATATATATAGCTATGCCGTAAGTTAAAAAATTTTAAAAATTAATAAAGTAAGCAAAATTTTCTAATTAATTTGCTTATAATTGAAAAAATTGTATATTAAAAAATAAAGAAAGAATGCCAAAACAATTTTTTGATAGATGCCTTTTCAAAAGATGGGAGTGTTTATGCACAAAAATGGAGCTGAATACATTTAGTCCTTTGGACACAATAGCGTTTTAATTGTCGCTAATCAATAATTATAATAAAACTAAAGCTTCCGGTGAGAATTTGTTGTAAAAACAACAAAACGACGCATTAATACACTAAACATTTTAATTAAAAATGAAAAGAAAACCAGGTGAAAATCAATATATTCCTTTAATTCGAAAATCTCAAAAAATGAAGAACGATCATTTTTCTAGTACCTATTTAAAATTATTATTGGAGTTTCACTTTAACTGGTCATTTATCATAGGTCCAAAAAATTTGTGTAAAAATTTATAATTGAAAAATATCTAGGTATATACAACCTAGATTATAAAATTCTACCGATTGTTTCAAGGTCTAAAGTTCGTTGAAGCCAGAAAGAATGTTAATGTCAAATAAAGGTTAAACTTTTTGATTAAAAAAAGACATCTTTCATTGTTAAGAAAAATACGAATTGTAACTTGTGAGATTGTATTAATGTATATATTAATACATTTTTTTGGATTTGGCATTTCATTATCATAAAAGATGTAAAATTGTCATAAAACGAAAAACATTAATTTTATTGCACCTTTTAAATTTTAAGATTAAACGCGGCATTTCTATGTAATGTGTGCGGTCGTCTGTAAGGCAATCCGGCATCAATGTTCGAAGATTTTAGGAGTTATTGCAATAAGCATCTTAAAAAATTTCGAAATCGGAACCAAATAAAACCCACAAAATCAAAATCGAAAATTTTGATGCATCTCTAGAATTCAAACAACTTACAAATTGGCTTTTTGAACCAAGCGAAAAAAATTATTCACTGAGGATATTTTATTTGAAATATTTGTGCTTGTTTTTGCATTTAAAAAGTGGGCATACCGGTAAATATAGATAAAACGATCGGCGACCAGTCGTGTTTGTTGTCAGAGCAAAGTCTCTGTATAATTATTAGTTTATTTATTAGGGTGAAAAAAATTTTTGTGCGGAAAAATTTAATTAACCTTCACCGGTAAATTAGTAACTATTAATTGTATTATATTTTATATTCTGCTATTTGTTTTGCATTTTTATATTAATTAATCATAAGCTTGTGTTGTCATTATTGCTAGCAATATGTGTACTAGTAAAAATATGATTGGTTGATGCTTTAGAATTTGTAAAAATATATTTATTGCATTTAAAATTGAGAATTATTATTTAAATCTTAAACTTTTTTGTTCAATACATTTTTATGACCATAAATTATTTATTTGGGAACAGTTTAATAATTTCCTATTATTTGCAGACAAAAAATTAAAAAGTTTTTTTCTATGCTTTATCGCCACGCAGGCCACTTGTTGGAGGTCCGGTTAACTAGCAGCGTCTTAGGCTGAAAAGCATTTAGCATTTTCTTATCTATTATTTATAAAAATTTAAATTTTTATTTTGTTTTAGAAAAATTGTCATTATTTTGAAAACATTTTTTATCGTAAAACATTAATTTTTTTAAGCAATTCTATTAAATGTTATATGATCTTTTTAAAAAAATTAAATTAATTGGGAAATCAAGGCGTTGTTAATCAACTGATCAACAGAATCCTTATTTTTTATTTTATCTGTAAGTAAACAGGAACTCCAAAGGTGGTTCAGTGGGATTGATTATCCCCAGAAACAAAACCCATTTTTATTATTTTGTGGCTTTTTCGCAACATTTATTAAAATATTTTAAAATATCTTTTAAATATATTTAATCATCTGTAATGATCCGTGCGGTTCCATAGTGTCGCGTCACACCGATAAAGTGTTACAAATTTTTCTAAATAATTTTTTGTTTTCTTAATGTTGTATTTATATTTTATTATTTTTATTTATTGATGTTTGTGTGAAGAGAACGAGAAAGAATAAAGATATAATTTTGCATTTTATATTAAACACATAAGGTCAGGCCTTAAAGTCTCAGGCCTCACAATTTAATTTATGTAAACGCCGTCCTTGCTAATCGTAAATTAGAAATTTTAATTTGTCATTTTTTAACTATACAATAATCGATTTGTAAGTTTCCTTATTAAGTGAATTCTTAACAAAAATTGTTTTAATGTAATGTTTAACTTACATTAGAACCATTAATTTTATGTAAAATTTTATTTAAATAAATATTTAAAAAATGATATAACTAATAAACAAAATTATTACATGATGTCTTAACATAAATTTTAAAATGATTAATAACCTAAATAAGTAAATAAGGCAAAAAAACCATGGCAAATTGTCATAAATTTAATATGAAATAGAAGGAATTCATGTTTTGTATGAGAAATGTTTTAATACTCCTTTTAACTCGTTCATTATAATATTGTTTACTGTTTTAATTTTTAAACGTGTGTATAATTTAACCTATATTCTATTTGTTCATGTATTCATTACATATTTTTTTTAATCGGAAATATTTATTGAATTTTTTAAGATTACGCGCGACTCGTATTTAAATATTATTTTTTTAATATTATTGCGTAAAAAACATTTAAATAGTTTTTATAAAAAAGTGAACTAAATACGCGCTGCTCGGAAATTAATGTGTGCAGAGTGTTTTATGTTTTTTTATTATTTTGATCATTGATGGGATTTATTTCGTTATTATATATATACGTGGTTGGTTCATTGTTGTATTACTTTTTTATTTGATAAAAAATTATTATACATTTTTATAGTGAAGCATTGATTTTATCATTGATATTTTTTTCCTGTCACCATTGATAAATTTTTTTGATTATTTTGTGTATCTATTTTTATTTTAATTTTTATAAAAACATTTTTCGCTAAAAACAAATGCATAGTGCAGCATATTTTTTGATTTGATTGCGGCATGGGGCGGTGAAGAAAGTGTTTTTATTAATTTTTAAATATTTTTAAAAGATGTTCAATTTTAAAATATAGAGAACACCGGAACGTAACTTTTCTGCCGCCATAATTAGTTCCTTGTCGAATCATCATGTCGGACTTTCGGTAAGTTTCAAATTCCTCGGCACTATTAAAAATTGTTTTCAAAGTAATAAAATTACTTGTAAAAGGTCAACAGACAGTAAATGATATTTATATTTGAATTCTTGCTTTTTAATTATAAAAAATCAATCTTTATCACTTTTTTAAGTTTCAAAGAATTTTAAATTTACGTTTCTTTGATTATTTTTTAAGATAATTATTTGACGTTGACTTTGGCTAGATAAAAATGCAAAACAATACGTATTTTTAATATTTAATATTAGTTGTTTTCCAACCAAATTTGTCGCGTTAGCAGATAAAGTTATATAAATAATTTAATTTATTTTAATTAAAATAATATAAATTTTATTTTTATTTTTTCAATTAATCTTTATCATATAATTTTGTTGTTTTGAAGCATGTACATAATACGTATAACTTGAGACAAAAAGAGAAATCGTCAATGATGTGAATTCGAGAGGGATTTTATTATTTGCCTCATAGGCTAAATCAAATTTTCGCTTAACAAAGGGAGGGGGATTTGCTAAAATATACAAGTGCATATACTGTTTTATTTGAATGCACATTATAATTATGTCACACACACGCGTATTTCCGAATACAATGTAAATGTAAATAAAGCGGACCATATGTTAATATGGGGTCAATGTCAATGTGCTGCTCGTGTCTAACACCATTTACGACGCTCCAACGATTCTTTCACCAGCGCAGAAAGCGCGTCGAGATGAGTATACTGACCGATATTCGTATTTTTTTAGACATTTTAAATTTCAATTTAAAATAAATAAAACTTTTATTCTATTTAATTGATTATGAGCCATGTTTTGTTGAGAAAAATAAGCATTTCAACTAAATGTGAAGAGAATTTGGATTTAATAGATTATTATCAAGATCGCTACTTTTAGGCAAGAAAAATTGCAACTAGGCATCTAAGGAATCGAAATTCTATAAGTAATTTTGCAACAAAAAAAAAACAATTTTTTTAATGAAAATTTTTCAAAAAAATTAGTGATCTTGGCAAGAAAAACTCGAATTTTATTGCATTTTTTATAAGGAAAGTTTCAAAAAAACGCCCAAATAGTGGCAAAATAGGGGCAAAAGTCTTTTACTTGAAATAGGTTTCCTCCTATTTTAAGGTGCGAAAATCCAGAAATAAGTTTTAAGTTCGCATCGGTGAATTAAAACGACGCTATTTTCGGTAAAAACATGTTTTCTTTTGTACATTGCTCGACATAGTTAATGCATTTTATATATTTATTGATAAAACTGTAATTTACTACGAATATTCTTTCGCTCAGGGTTTTTTAAATATATTATTTTCTAAATTTGAGATTTAATGTTTTTATTTGAGATTTTTTCATTTATTTAAAAAATATATATTAATAATAATTTTTCGTTTTCATGTCAATCGTAATGTATTTTTTATGTTCCATGCTATTATACTTTTATTCTGGATTGATTAGCTATGTTATTTTTTAACATTTTATTAAAGCATTTAATAAATTTCAAGTTTATATTAAGATGCAAATTAACAATTGATTTTCATTCCTCGCAAAAAATTGGAACTTTTTATCTTTATGATAATATATTCTTTTCTTTTTTAAGTTAAATTGATCGAAATTATCATTAATTTTTTAGCCTTAATTTTTTTATTATTAAATTTATGTTTGGTCTGTTTTTGCAATGCTGCATACATATGTTGAGAAAAGTCTAGGCACGGCATCCATAATGGAGATATTTATTATTATCATTTACCAATTGTTTGTAATAGTTGTTTATGAAAACTCACTTGAATTTTCAATATTTCATTTCTTATTATTTGAAATTTTGACCTGCAGGAGAATGTCATTTTTTATTTAATGAAAATCACTTTTGTTTGCTAAGGTATGCGCTATTTTTAAATCAAAAGTCATTAAATTATATTTGTTTGTTCTTAATCCTTTTTAGCTAAAATGTTTTTATATCAAAATATTAAAAAAAAATCTGTTTTTTAATGTTTGTAATAAATCTTTAATTTTGCTGTACCAGGATTTATGCGTTAATTTTCTAAATGTAGTTTAAATTTAAATTTTAGTATTTATTTGTAAATTGATTTCAATGATTTTTCTATTTGCTTCTTGGTTTATCAATTTTTTCAAGAGGATAACTTTATTTTTGCAACATTAAATTTCATATAAAATGCAAACAAGAATAAAATTTTTCCAAAAAATTAATTTTGGCCTCAAAATCATTTAAAAAGCTTAAATTACAATAAAAAACAAGTAATGCTCGAATTCATGCTTTTTCAATGAAGCCAAATGTAGAGGGAGGCTCATTAAAACTCTTATAAAAGAGCCGGAGTGTGAATATTTTCACAAATTTGAAAATCCAAAAAGTTATGACCAAGTTTTGCAAAAAAAAAAAATTCAAAATCGGGGGGGGGGGGCTCTATTAGAGGGGGGTCTAATAAATTGTTTTATTTTAGACATGGTTTGTTTTAAAATTAAAGATTACCCCTTACTTTTGATCAACTAACGTGATCACAGACAATCTTCTTTACAGTATTGAATTTTTATTTTCATCCCCATTATAACAAAAATTAATATTCAATATGCTGGAACTATTCACATAATTGCAGAACTCAAATGAATTCATTAAAGAAAATGTTCCTTCAAGGTATTGATTAACAAAATGAATCTCAAAGCTATTGATAAAGAAAAATTAATCATAATTTAGTTAAACATGAAAGATAAGAAAAATTTGCCATAAAATGATAAATTACGGGCCTTTGCTAGCAATCAACTAATATTTAATGAATCTATAATACAAAAGCTATTACGGTAATGTATAATATTAAAATAAAATTGATTCATACTAAAACTTATGTTTATTGTTTTATCGTAATGGCAAACACTAAAATATCCTGGCTTCTTTTGTGCATATTATGCAAAGGAGTGGGCATCAAGTACAAAGTAGATAGAAAGTTACAAAAGAAAATGTTATATTACATAATAGCTAGATTTTGCTAAAAGCAATAAAGTCTAAAAAGTCTGTGACTTTGTACAAATTTAAAATTTATTAATTGGGGTTTAAAATTATTAAATTTTGATGGCCTTATTATTTATTTAGTTGTATTAACTCAAAAATCGACAAATCATTACATAATTATTTATTCGCATTATTCAATTAACATTTTTGTGAAAGAGAGAAAGGATGATTGGCACACAATGCACGTAACGATAACTATGCAACGGAATGCAGACGGGCTCGCAGTTTTTGTTCAATTATATACTAATGAAATCGATTAAAGTTAAGTTAATAATAGACATTTATATTAAAACATTATGCTTACAATAGAAATAAAAGCTAAAATAAATCTTTTCTTCTGCTCTTTAGGAGCTTCCGGCACTTTTCAAAAAAATAAATGAATAATGATGAATGGCAAAATTTGGAAAATATTTTTAATAAAAAAGGAATTTTGATTAATAAAAATATGTATTCTGTAAAATCTCAACATCGCAAATTTATATAAAAATGAAAAACGATATATATTTTTAAAGCATAGTAAAAATAATTAAATTATGCAAATATTACTTTCTATATTAAATTTTAGATTAGATTATAATATAAAAAAGTATAAACCAAAAAAATAACAGGATTTATTATCATATACATCGATCAACTTCATGCATCTATGTGGTGTTTAAGATTCAAAACTGCATCTTTATGATCAGCTTCTTAACACCAGAAATCCAACTTTCCCATGCCAAAATATACTAAAACTGAAATAAATTCAAAAATACTTTATTATGAAAAAAACCAAAAATTACATTAAACCTGCTGCGGAATTGTCTAGTAGCAGTTTATAATTTGGACCAATAATTGGATAAAAATAATTAAAAAAGCTTTGTCGTCTGATGATTTTAAATTAAATACAAATATTATTTTTAAATTTTCAAAACTTTTATTTTATGGTTCATATTAAAATTAATTCATTTTAATTTTTTTTAATAAGTCTGTGAATATTAAATTTTTAAAAGGATAAAACTCAAGCCGCATTAAGTATTATTTCCCTGCGTTTGCTTACAATTGCAGCGGTCGAAATTCAGTAGCGGCTTATGCGCCTTGCGAAAGAATTTTTTGAATATTTGCAAACAGGAATTGGGTGGCTTTCTCTGTCGCTTCTTTGATCAATTTTTTCTTCTCTCGTTGTAATTTTGCTGCACTCTTGCACCAAGATTTTTGCCACTTCGAAGCTGATGTGACCAGCTAAAAAAATTGAATTTAGTTATTTAAGCATATTTCTTTTAAAAATGTATTTTTTCACATTTGATAAAAATATACTCATACAAACCATTTTGTCAAGCCTTTTGTTTGGCTTCATTTTTCCAATTAAAACCATTAATTTAATTTTTCATTTGTTCTAATGTAATTTACATTGTTTACAAATTGTTTTGTTTTCAATTTTCGATCAGATTTACAAAACATCTGTAATCGTCTTAATTTATAAGATTTTTTATTGTTGAAGCTGTAGAAGAATGAATTGAAACATTAGTATTGTATATTTTTTGTTGAGTTTTTGATTCTGGTGTTTTTGATAATAACAAATAAATTTTTCTTACTTATATTCCGAAAAGAATTAATTAGAAGAATCACATACTTTCGAGCTTTTATCTGCCCTTTCGTGCCCACTTCGACAACTAAAGGAAAAGCACAAAAAATATTAACAAAATATTTGTAAACCTATTTGAAATAAAAAACAACCTTATAAAAAAATGAATCAAAAATGCATACGACAATTCTAAGAATTACAAAGTTTCGAATCAAAAACAACAATTCCTTGATAGTTTATTTCAAAATAAATAAATTTAAAATTAACATAGAAACTTAACCACTAAAACAAAAATATAAATTAAAGGTTTTAGATTTTGCTAGCCCTTTAATCCTATTTAAAAATAAATGTTTTTAAAATCTTTCTTATTATAAAATATAACATATTAATTTTAACATATTTTATATTTACCCTAAAGTCATTTTTAAAGAAGTATCATTTGTGCTGGAAACGTTTAACTGCGAATGTGTCTGGTAAAATTAAAAGGGGTCTTTATCAAAATGCGAAAAATATAAAGTAAACTAGATGAAAAGACGACGACAAAATGTGAGATTTAAATGTTTATTAATTGATCCGCTCATTTGGCTGAAGCAAATGCACAAAAAATGCAAGCAAACGAAACTTTCAAGGTCACTAAAATGATAACAAAATGCATAAACCCAATTAAATGTTATCTTAAGAGCTAAAGAATTTTTATCAATTTAAGCAAATGTTTTAGATTATTAAAAAAATGATAATAGTAAAAACAATTTTGCTTTTAGCAACAGTTGAACTATTAATCTATTTTTCAAAATCTTACTTCAGATAAATTATTCATAATATTTATTAATGCGTTTGTTGGTTAGAAATCTTTTAAGCCCGGCGGAAATCAGCACAAAAATGGACGTAAACCTTGATGGCTGGCTATGTTCTCACGGTGCGCCGTTTGCATGTAATGTTATTTGTATTAACTGCATGGTTATTTTTATTGACAATTTATTTTTTTAGAAAATGCTTATTCTAAACGAATTTTATATATACACTCTTGCAAAAATTTTCACAGTTGAACTATTAATCTATTTTTCAAAATCTTACTTCAGATAAATTATTCATAATATTTATTAATGCGTTTGTTGGTTAGAAATCTTTTAAGCCCGGCGGAAATCAGCACAAAAATGGACGTAAACCTTGATGGCTGGCTATGTTCTCACGGCGCGCCGTTTTGCATGTAATGTTATTTGTATTAACTGCATGGTTATTTTTATTGGCAATTTATTTTTTTAGAAAATGCTTATTCTAAACGAATTTTATATATACACTCTTGCAAAAATTTTCCTAAAACCAACAAATTTGGAAGTTGGAATTAATTTTGTTTGATTGATAATTTCTTAATCCGATTCGCTTTTTAATGCTAAAAGCCGGGTTTTTTTTTAATAATTATAGAAAAAGAATATACAAATCTATTAAAATCAAATTCAAGAAAATAATTGTATTTTTAAGTAACATTAATTCAAAGTAACGAAACCTTTTTTGTTATTTTCTTTTATATCAAATAAAATGTTATAATTTTATGTCATAATGCAAAAAAAAAAGAATTTGCATCGAACTCGGTTTGTGAATTTATGTTTATATGGCTTAATGCGTAACTATTATGTAGACTTTTATTCATTAATAAACTTTTTATTTGTAATTTTCTGAAGCAAATGCTGGATTGGTGAATTCCGCAGCCTGCCTTTTAATTTTTGATATTACTTATTAAATACCAATCAAAATTAACATTTAAAATGTTAATTTGGTGATAAATGAACTAAAGTTTCATAAATAAACATTTTTTTCTTATTATTATCTGGTTTTTGTAATTTTTAAAAACTTTCTGTTCGGTGCAGTCGGTTGAACACTTTCGTTGTCTAAAGGTTGTTTTTTATAATTTTATTTCTCAAACCTTACTATTAATATTAACTAATATTAGCTAGTCTGAACAAAAATTGGTTGTTTTGAGATTGGCATAAATAGTATTACGAAAAAAAAGCAAAGTTTGATCTTGTAATTCATATATATTTGAAAAAACATTCTATAAAATGGTAATTAAATAATTCAAAATAATATCTCTTAATGAAAGAAAGTAATTCAAATTTTGATTAATGATTTATGAAAAACATGAGTTTAAACGACATGAGCTTTTTTATGTATATACGAACATTTTAAGTTATGCCTAACTTTTTTTTTAAGTGACGACTTTGTGCAGGTGATGCCTGCTTTTTTTTAGATACCCCAAGACTTTTGATTTTCAAATTCGTAATTTTTGGACTTAACAATTATCGTTTAAATATTCAAAAAACTTTTCCGACATGCCAACCAGCAAATAAAAACTATCAATGACATTTTATATTGGGTAAGGCATATATTTGTTTGTGAGTATAAAAAATGTGATTTAACCAATTATTTTAATGCTTACGTTTAATGTAATTATTTTGAATATGTTTATCAAAACAATCATTTTTAACACATTGAAAATTCATTATCGAAAGGATCAAAAAATAAACTCCATGCAACTCATAAGTGATCTCCAGACTTCTGCTTTCTAATTTGCATTAAATTTTAAAAAATACAAATAAAAATATGTTTAATAACTCAAAAGAAAAATTAAACCTCAAAATATTTAAGTCAATTAAGGAATCTGAATGAAAAGTTGCATATTCGTCAACAATGTAAAGAAAAAAATAAAGAAAAAAATATAAACAACAAATATTTTTATATTTAAATAAAACCAAACAATAATTTTGTCTGGCCTGTTTCAATACAAAGGCTCCCATTTGGGGTTAAAGCTTAAATGAATTATTTAACAAAGAATATCTAAAATTGAGTGTTTTGAAGATCTTACCCAATAAAATATACAAATGAAACAAATCTGCACAAGAAAATTGGTTGTAAAAATTTAAATTGTCATTAAGTGTTTGTTTCGGTTTATTTATTGTTTTTAATAAGTGAATTTTATTTTGAGTTTATTTTGTTTATTGTTTAAATTTATTTCATTTAAATAAACATTCGGGTTTTAACGAAAAGTTATTTTAAAGATTAAGATCAATTGTTTGCCAACCTTTCATTTATTAAATGAGTAACATCAGTAATTTTTCAATTTGATATTTTATTTCATTCATTTTTTGACTTACATTTTTATTCTTATCTTTTTTCTGCTTATTTAAAAGTTTTTATTAGTTTTGTAATATACAAATGTTATATTAATATGGTTTGATTATTTCTAGAAATAATAATCCTATGCTTGAGTTGAAGAAAAAGAAGACAAAAATACAAGATAATAAATGGATATTGATTTTTGGAATATCTCTATGCTTTTGGCAATGTAAGATAATGATATAAATATGACCGTGGACATAATTCTCCTGTTTTAAAAAAAGCTCATTTGTTCCATAATTTATTTATTTATATTAACTCATTAAAATTTCTAATTACAAAAGAGGATTCGTTGTATCTTAACTGAACACATTGTTTATACTTTTCATCATTTATATATATATTTTTTAAAGTTTTTAAAAATTAATTATTTATGTCACCATTATATAATTGAGCTAATAAAACAATGCTTGTTTTATTTATTGTTGTCATTTAATATATCAATAATATTTACGAATTGAGTGATTAATTGTATAAATTGAAAATTTAATAGGTTACATAAAACGCCTCGGGCAATTTACCATTTTTTTATAAACAAACTAATCTTCACAATTAAACTTTCCTTTCAATCTCCTATCCATAATTCTTTTCAACTTGGCATGACAATGGAATTTGACTTTTTCTTTTATAATTAAATTATAGTTTACACTAAAAATAAAATGTAACTTTCAATTTTTTTCTGTAAATGCTGAATATAATTTTATTATTTAAAAATTAGATGTAATTTTGAATCTACTAATAACTTTTTATAACTAATAAAGATTTTTTTTGAGCAGTTGCTTTAAAAAAAATTTTGGATATTTATTAGGCTGGTCAAGTATTTGCACATGGGAGTCTGGTTTTTTAAATGATTATATTAATCTTTTTAATTTGATTAAGATCTTCTGGCAGAGGAGATAATTTGTTCTAAAGCATCGCTTCTGTGTTTTTATAACTTTAATATAAAACATTTGAAATTAAATAGCCTTAGCCATGATATAACCAGCATTAATATTTTAAGTAAAAAACTGTAGAAGGTTTTATCTTTACAAATTTGCAATTTTAAGACTTTTAAGACATGTCAATGCAAAAACTTTTTTTCATTAATTGTCGTACGCACAATATTTCGTCAATATTAATGATCTTTGAGTTTGATTTATTGTTTCATGTTTAATCCTCAAGAAAAGGGCTGGCAGGACTTCCAGATTTCGGATGGCCCACAGGACAGCATCAATCCGTGCCGCTTCTTCGCCCTCCCACATGCCGCGGGTGTGCATTTATGATAAAACATTGATCAAACAAAAGCCTTCTTGCAGCTTCCCAATATACTGCCCACGGGTTATTTTATCTTTTTAAACAGTATTTATTTTATCAAGCTTTCATTGTTAATTTAAATTGTTCGTAATTGTGCAATTTTACTCGGTAGCTAATTTAGATTCGACTTTTGTTTAAATAAGAGCTATCATTTGATTGTTTTCCCTGCAGATTAATTAAATAATTAAAAGTTTCATTAAAAAAATAATAAAATACAGTGGTTAATTTAAAAAGTATTTCTTTACGAAATAAAGAATTTACAATGATTGCCATAAATTAATTAATAAAAGATTCAATATATTCAAAATGTAAAATGGATTTCAAGCAAGTTGATGAATTACTGACAAAAATGGTTCGATAAAAATCAAATCATGCAAATAACATCAAGATTATAGCGTTTAATGTCTATTGACTAGATATTATTTGAATAAGAAGTTAATAAAGTTCAAACCCAATAAATCCGGATAGTTTTGTATAATCTAAATAATCAAATGCACACAAATAAATTTGTTAAACCAACAATGTAACTTTTAACTATCAAATGAAGCGGAGAACACAAAGCGTTATGGCTACGCGGCAAGAATGTGTACAATGAACAATCTTAATCACTTAAATATTTTAAAATTATTATTTTTGGTTTGATTTATATTGTAAAAATCTAGATACACCTCCGTGAATAAACTAACAAAACACCGTTGTTAAAAATAGAAACTAAAGTTTACAAACTTCAAATTTCATTAGAGGCTCAGTAAATTAAAAATTAAATCTCCGCATCTTTTGGAGGAGAGTAGGACGATTTCAAATCGATTAAAAAAAACTGTGTTTCACAAATATATAATAAAATTGTAAACTTGGGTTTCCAGGCATCTCACCATTTTCTTTTAAAAACCCAATTGGCATGGGTCAGAGTTGAGCTTATTCGGCAAGAGGGCATCACCAGAAAGTAATTTCCGTTGGAAAACTAAAAGTAAAACAATAACAAAAATTTTATTTAACAATAAAGAAAATTGTAAATAAATAATTAAATATAAAGAAAATTAATAAATATTATCAAGAAAATCTTTTATTATCCAAGTAGAAATTTGTCTTTTTAAAGCAAATTTTTATTATTAAATTTAAATATAATTATTAAGGAATTTTAAAATTAAAACAGTTTGTTTGAAATTTTTGGTTGAAAAAACATGTTTTATGAATATTTTTTCGGGTAGTTTTTTAAGGGGTTTAGGCAGGGGGTACGGGCATGCCCTCCCCCCGAAAAGTTTTTTAGAAAAAAACATAGGGAGACCCTTTGCAAAATTCGTAATTTTTAGACAAATTTTCTTAACAGTTTTCATCAAAATCTTTAAAAATTTCACCCGGCGGCGCCTATTGGCACCGCCGGGCCCTCGCATTCGTAAAAACTTCAAAAAAAGGTACCGTATTTTTAAATTTTGGTTGAAAATCTCTTAACAAATTGAGTAAAAAATTCAAAAATTTCTCGGCGGCGCCTATCGGCACCGCCGACACCCCTCCCAAATCTGGGGTCTCAAAAATTACGATACGGGTGATTTTTAGCGAAAATCCGATATACGATACGATACACAGCCCTGGTTTATATGTAGTGTTTTATTATTTTTTTTTACTATTTTATAATTCTTAAATAACAAAATTTTTATCAAATTTAGTAAGTACCAACTTTATATCCTCATTAACTCGTAGCTTCAAAATAAATTTCACTCGAGAATTTTACGTTGATCAATTGCATTTTGCAGTGATAGTACTGGATTCCTCAAAAAACCTATGAAAACTGTAGTTTTTTTGTACAACAAACAAATCGCCTGGATTACATTGCAGAATAAGTGCTGGATCGACACGTGCATCGCAACAAGCTACTTAATTTTAACTTTATTATCTCAGAAGCATAAAAGTAGTTTTTAAATATTCAAAATGTAAAACTTAAACACAAAAAATGTAAGCAATCAGCTATTTCTTTTAATTTCGTCATTATTTATTGACATAAAATAAACTAAAATGATAAATATTCCAAAATTTTAAATCATGATGGCCTAAAATTGAATAAAGCTTTTATACTTAGACTTAAAAATGATTATGTACCTAATAATAAAATACCTAGGCCTGTTTTAAGCAAAATTCAAACCTAATTTTAAAATTAAGCTTATACAAAAATATTTTTCTTCACCTATATTTTTAATTGTTAAAAATTAAGATCGCGCTTTCATAATGCTTGTTCATTCCACATTTTTTAAGAAACTATTCATATTTGGATGCTTTTAATAATAGAAGGATAAGTAAATTTATAATGCATATTAAAGTAGATAAATAACATTCAAACTAAAACTAAATGAAATAATTTTAATTTTGGATTCTTTCATCTATAGCATTAATACATAAATTTTATTAACTAACTTAAAACCAAATTATACTTTTTATGTATAAAAAGCTAATATATTATTGCTCAAGCTTTGCACAGAAATAAAACGGAGCCAAAAGCGAGAAAGGCAATGCACGCAGCAATCCAAGAATACAAATCATTTTTAGCAACAATAATTTAAATTTTTAATTACATTAAGGACTTTATACAATAAAAACCAACTAAAGCTGATTAAAACAAAAAATGTGTGCTCACCTCCTATCAGAACTGATTGATAAATGACTGCTCAATAACTGAACAACAATTGTAAAAATTACATTTCAAATTCTAAATTTAATAAATAGTTTTTATAAAATAATATAATTATTTTTATATGTAATTAAATATTTAATTCGTTTCCTTTATTTGTCGTTTAAATCTGGTTATTTTAATTCATTTTCGTGAGTGTCTTTTTTATTGCCTAATAATTTTTAATTACATAGTCCACCGCATCAAACTGTTTATGGTTATAAATTTTTTATTTTTTATTATTTGAGCAATTATCAATATATGTTGAGTATTTTTTTGATTGATTTTATTAATAGGTTGGACCAGGCTCGCTCGAGGTTGATCACCGACGACAACAACTACAGCTCAACAACTCCCTCTGAATACGCGACTAATCCTGAAATTTCAAAGTCCCAAGCTTTTGCCCCACAAATTTCATTGTACAGTAAATAAAGTTTCATCAACTCCATTGAAATACAATTCGTTAGCTTGTCCGTCCCATTTTATACTCAAATTTTTTTTGGTTTGATTGACGTCACTCCAACAAAAATGTACCCCTTAGATCATCCGAAATTTTATGAATAACAAGATAATTATATATTTTTATAATTTTTCTCAAATATTTATCTTTATTAATTAAATATTTTATTAATTTTTGTTCGATGTCGGTTATTTGTTTGTATATGGTCATTTGCTTTGAACGTTCGTTGACTCGATATATAGATTTCTAAATCTTTAGAATCATTTTATTAATTTTCATTCTATGATAAACCGGCATAAATTTGCATTCATCATTCACAATTTATTTGATATTTTTATTTATTTAAAATATTTTCTTTTTGGTTTAGTTAATTTTTTTCCTGATCCTTCAAAAATTAAGTTACAATTACATTTTTTGTTTTTTGTTTTGTTTTGTATATTGAAAAGTTCAAATAATATAAATATGTCGATTGCCTGGCTTTAAGTCTATACTGAGAATGTATTATCTTTATTTATTTTTTAACAATATTAATTATGTAGTTTGAAATAAAAAAATTTTTATTTTTTGAAAATGTTTTCTCAACATAGGTATTATTAATATTCTTACATTGATTTATATAATTGGGATATATGTTAGTCTGAATAACATCAAAGTACAAATTTTATTTTAAAGCATTTATTTGTTTAATTAACTTATAAATATAGGATTGAAAATTCAAAAATATTTGATTGTATAATTTTAAAATTTAGAAAGATAATTACAAATAAAACTTTAACTTGGTTTTATTCCTGGTGTTTTGATAATTATTTATTCAAGTTGTTTTAATAAATTATTATGTTATATCAAACATTATTTTGTACGAGTCTATGTTCGTTTCTTAGTAGCATTTCAAAAAGTTATGTTTTGATTTTTATTATTGTAAAAGTTACATTAAAATATTTAACCATAAGATAAGCACACTCGAACAAAAAGTTTGTAATGGCTGTTTACTCAGAATATCCTCTGTCGATAGTTATTTATTTTTGAATATGACAAATGATTCCGTTCGTGCAGAGGATTATTTACAATTAATAAATGAGATTTGTTCTTATTTGTTTCTGTAATATTTTAAAGCAACTTTAACTGTATTTCTTGTGCTAAAAAGTCGATTTATCTTCTATAATTAATTTTTTTTTCTTTTGATTTGTATGTTCAAAAAACAAAAATAATATCTTTTGAATAATAATAATTTTATTTTCTTATTTCATTATACAAAATCACATATATCTCAAATTCTTGCAAGTAAACTATTTAAGCTTATGAACTTATACTGAATAAATAAATGTACTATTCTGAAAATATTTAAATGCTGACGAATAAACGATTGCAAATTTGATTTAATTTTTCAATACTGTATCAAGAAACAACATAAATAAAATTAATTAAACAAGTTTGAAATGGTAAAGAAAAACCGAAAAGGACATCTACAAAATAATTCTTGACAAACATGACAACCCTGTTCTAAAAAAGTAACGCATGACAATGGCTGTTAAAATAAAAAGGCTATTAAATAAATACTTTAACCAAGAATTTATTTTTTTAAGTGGGATATTTTATCATTTTAAATAAAAATAACCAAAATCAAATGTAAATGGTAATTAAACAAAAATATGAAAAGCGTAAATATATAATTATTTTGTCACAATAATGTATCAATGTGACTGTTAAAAATTATGTTTATTCAAATACAAAATTATTTTAATAATTCTGGCCGCCGTTCACTAAAGCAGCATTTGGGCGTATCTTTGGCATGTTCAAAAAAGCTTGAAATTAAAGAATGTTAAATTTGTTGAATTTAAACATTAAAAAGTAGTGATCGGCCAGAAGGGTCGGTCGGTACTTTTCGGTAAAGTACCGAAAAAGTACCGGTACCGAAAAGTACCGAAAAAGTCCAAAAAGGTTCGGTCGGTACTTTTCGGTAAAGTACCGAAAAAGTACCGGTACCGAAAAGTACCGAAAAAAAATTGTCGGTACTTTTTCGGTTTTCGGTACCAAAATTTTTTATATTAACTTTTCAACAAAAAATCGTTTATTTTGGAAATCTTGGCTTTATTAATATTTATAATTGAGTATTGGGACATTGCCGCTCAAGAAAATCAGCATTTTGACCTGTTCCTGTCCTGTGGCAAGATTTTTAATAGTTTTTGGATCAGTTTGAAGGGTGAGGGGTCGGCGGTGCCGGTAGGCGCCGCCGAGAAAATTTTGAATTTTTGATGGAATTTCTTAAGAAAAATGGCCCAAAAATGCATCGTGGAAGGGCAAAAAAATGATTTAAAAAATTAAAAAAAAATCAAATAAGATTTCATTTTCCGGACATTTTGAAATCTTGATTCCGAGTCTTGACTTGAGACTTTTTACAAAAAATTAATTTTAGATTTAGAAAGCTAGAGAAAATGAAAATATTATCCGTTTTATTAGGGGTTTTTGTAGGTGAACGGCGATGCCGATAGGCATCGCCGAGAAGAAAAAATGAAAATTCTTACGATTTTATTAAGAAAACTTGCCCAATTCCGATAACTAAAATGGTAAAAAAAATAAATTCTTTATGTAAATCTTAGAAGTTTTGAATCGGTTAAAATTTTTGAAAATTAATTTGCTAGTAACTTTCTTTAAAAAATTGATAAATTCCTAAATTACCTTCAATTTTAAAAATCTTAAATATACATATTTAAAGAAAAAATATTGTTTTTCTTTGCCATAAGTTAATTAAAAGACACGAAAAACTATTTACACAGTCGGGGTTTGAACCCCAGGCAACCACATCACTCACAGCAGGGCATTGAATAAAAAGAAATTTTGACTCGAGGACTCGAACCTCAGAAAAAACAGACTTTTGGTTCTCAGTTTAACCACTGAGCCACGTGATATTAAAAATAAAAGTTGAAAAATTCAAATATATTACCAATTTTTCCATTCGGTACTTTTTTCGGTACTCAAATTTTGTTCGGTCGGTACCTTCGGTTCTCAGATTTTTTCGGTCGGTACTTTTCGGTAAAGTACCGAAAAAGTACCGGTACCGAATAGTACCGAAAAAATCCAAAAAGGTTCGGTCGGTACTTTTCGGTAAAGTACCGAAGCCTGAGTACCGAAAAGTACCGAAAAAGCTTCGGTACTTTCTCGTACCGACCGAACACTATTAAAAAGTTTAGTTTCTTATTTTTATAAGGAAAATCGAAATGGCAAACAAATACATTGACAGTACCCAATTTTTGAGTCCTGCATAATTTTATCATTGGTAAACCAAGCCAAGGCAGATCTCTCGCACATAATTTATTTATTTTGTAAAGAATTAACAATTTATATAAAAGGTATTTATATTTATGTTAATTTCAGATAATTTTTGCTTGTTATGATATTTTAAATAATTATGAATAGTTTAATGATAGATTTCAATTATTTCATTTTGTATATTAAATTATTTAAATAATTTTTTCATTAAAATTGCATTGGATTTGGCAACATTAGAAAAGTTTTGAATACACAAAACTTTTCATCAACCTTAATGAAAAGTTAATTAATATTCTCCCATTTATATAAGTTAAAACAAATATAAAGCATTCGGTTATTTTCTAAACTTAAACATTACATTAAGTCAAATGCAGGAAAAAGCAAAAAATAATCGATGAAAATTAAAAAATTTAAGTTAATTATCCATGAATAAAAGAAAAAATCAAAAGGAATGAAAATGAAATGGCAAAAACTAAGCTAACAAAAATGTCTACATGAAAGGACCGTATAAAAGTCAACAGTTTTCACAGAATTTCATAACTATCTGCATGTCTAATAAATAACATTATTAAACAATTAAAAATATCTTATTAATCCAGAAAATTACCTTAATTCCAACTTTTAAAGCTTTTAAAATTACAGATCATTTATAACTATGAAGAAGAGACGATTGTTGTAACTGGTTTAACATTAAAAAACTAAATAAGCTTTTATTTGACAATTGGTCTGATGGTTCTGATTTAAAGATTGGTTATACTAGGCAATTTTATTAATTAAAATATTGATTTAGAAGAAAAGCAAAATGCATATTACGATTATAACAAAACCAATTCAAATAAAAGAAACTCTAATGTACAATTAAAAC
This sequence comes from Globodera pallida, assembly GCA_020449905.1. Taxonomy (NCBI): domain Eukaryota; kingdom Metazoa; phylum Nematoda; class Chromadorea; order Rhabditida; family Heteroderidae; genus Globodera; species Globodera pallida. The sequence goes on along the minus strand of JAIXHY010000021.1, from coordinate 898,713 downwards.
TTTGAATGCTAAAAAACATTAAATAGGGGCGCAATGATTTTTGTTCGAGTGTGTTTACCTTATGATTAAATATTTTATTTTTTTAAATTTTAAATATAAATCAAATATCTTCGAATTTTCTATAATATTTATATTTTAAAATTAAACAGTTAAGTGCTTTAAAATTAAAATATTAATTAAATTTACTGTAGCAACCAATCAGATCAGCACAGCAAGCCTGCAAAGATTTAGCCATCAGGATAAAATTTATTTAAACCACATCTGTTCAATTAAAACATATATGATAACCTAATTGCAACAAAACATCTAGAATAACTTTTATTTAAAGCTACAAGTCGTCTTAATTTATATTAAAAATATTTTTTCTAGAAATAAACAAAAGTTGGATGCTAAAATATGAACTGCTTGGGCAAGGCGATTTGCAGAACTTCGGCATCTAAAGAGCGTTTACTCCGCGCTGGTCCAGATGGGTGGCATGGTACAAGTCATGAACACAGGCGTAAGCGAGCCGGAATCATTTGTCATATTCAAAAATAAATAACTATCGACAGAGGATATTCTGAGTAAACAGCCATTACAAACTTTTTGTTCGAGTGTGCTTATCTTATGGTTAAATATTTTAATGTAACTTTTACAATATAATAAAAATCAAAACATAACTTTTTGAAATGCTACTAAGAAACGAACATAGACTCGTACAAAATAATGTTTGATATAACATAATAATTTATTAAAACAACTTGAATAAATAATTATCAAAACACCAGGAATAAAACCAAGTTAAAGTTTTATTTGTAATTATCTTTCTAAATTTTAAAACATAGAATGAAAATTAATAAAATGATTCTAAAGATTTAGAAATCTATATATCGAGTCAAAGAACGTTCAAAGCAAATGACCATATACAAACAAATAACCGACATCGAACAAAAATTAATAAAATATTTAATTAATAAAGATATATATTTGAGAAAAATTATAAAAATATATAATTAACTTGTTATTCATAATTTTTAACTAAACAGACGAATAAAAAACTCAGTTTGAACTTGTTTAAACCAGAAAAACATTTTCTATTAAATCGTTTTAAATTTAAAATAAAAAACTAAATAGGTACACCTGCGCGACATTTAATAACAAATTACATTAACGATAATTCTATTCAAAATTTAAAAAATTTTAATCACTGACCCATACAATTTCAAAACGAAAAAGAAAATTAAATGATTACTATTCAAAAGCAAATTAATAAAAAAGATGACACTTGTTTCAATTTAGAAATATTATTAATTTACTAATAAAAGACACAATATCTTTACCGAAATTATAAAATATAACAACAGCGATCCTATCTATCATCATGCTAACACGGGCAATTGCTTAAATAAAATTAAGCTGGTTTAATATAATTGCATTATAATTTATTTTCCTAAAACATATAAAGGGATGAAATAAATTTACATATTTATATAATAATAATTAATAAACAACAGAATTTTAATATTGTGACAATGTTTTCAGAAGAAAATCATGTATGAATTTAAATATTAAATTATTTTTATTCTTGTTAAAAAGTTTATTCAAAAGTATAATAAATGTCAATAAAATTTAAAATTAATATCTATAATATAATAACTAACAATTTTTTTATATAATGGCTTCAATTAGTAAAAAATTCACTTTATCTGTTTTAAATCGTGTACATTAGTTCTTTCTTTTTGTGTTGTAATGTTCAAAAGACCAATTTTTATTTTCAAATCCTTTCTTCACACGTCGTTTTGAATGTCCTGCGTTGACTTGGATGCTTGATTTATGTATATGACAATTGATCCTAATGTATTTCAGGATGAGTTAAATAATAATTGTGATTGGCAGGGCTGCAGGCAGTCTGCTTGTATTTTTTTGTTTATTAAAAATCATTGCGGGATTTTGCTTCTGTTTAATATGCTTTTGAACGTACAATCTATCTGCATTATAATGTCGTCACCTTCTCTAACAATTTTATGATCGCCTTAATTTAACAATAAATTTTTGCATCATTGGTTTTTTGTTAGTCATTGTGAATCGTTTCATGCCATTAAACGCTTACAAAAGAAACTGGTGGCGAGAAGCCGGGCCATCAGATAGGGCTTGTTCGAATTCTACCAAAGCAAAATATAACTGTAAAATCAATGTGTTACTTTTTTTTATTTAAAAATTAATAAAAAATCTTGGTGATTCCATAATGGTTAATTCATGAATAAAAACCAATATTATTTTTACCTTCAGTTTAATATGTAATATTTATTTATAAAAGGTGTTCATTTACTTACATGAAATTTTTTTCAACTTGATCAACACTATATCCACTTAAAATTATTTATTCTTATTTATTATTAACATTTTAATTTAGGTAATTAGTTAAATTTGTTTTATTTAAATCTAATGCAACGTTGTAAATTTCAACCGCTTCATTTAAGTATAACAATTTTTTTTGAGCTTTTATTAATTTTATCATAAATTTGCTATTACTTGATTTTATAATTTTGCTTTGTTTATCAATTCGAGTAGAATAAAATCAAGTGCTGTTGGTTTGGCGAGCACGTGTTTCGTTGATCGATGCCTCCCTGAATTAGGCAATGGCCTTTTTATTTTTTGACGTGAGCCCCTAAGTGTTTGCGCATTTGCAATTAGTTTTAATAAAGAGCTTGCATTTAGCATAGTTTATTTTTAATAATTTACCGTTCCAGATTTGGTTCCTTTATTTAAGTTTTTAAGCTATTTAATAAAGTTAGCAAATATACCTGTGGCATTTGAAGCAAATTAGGGTTAATTGTTAATTGTTTATTAATTTTTTATTTTTTCGTAAATAATTTAAATAAATAAAATGTAGGCCAAATAGAGGCATAATTGTGAGGCGTTAACGGTTCCATTTTAGGGTGATCTTGCAGAGACGTTTCCATTAATTTTTTAATTATTTGATATTAATGCTTATTTTTATTATTATTTTATTGTTGGTATATTTTATTTGAAATTATGAGAATTTTGTGCATCTATTTACGTCTGCATAATTTTATAGCCTTAAATTTAATCGAAGGTCAAACTCAATTCCCTGTTGACTTATTAATTTTATTTTCATAATTGAAGTAAATCATATGACAAGAAATATATATGTTGATAAAATTAGAAACAAAATAAATTTGCATTTTTGCAAAATTTTCTTCATGATCCGAATTGCCTCTGTTCCCTTCGGGTAGGATGACGTTTGTAATTGATATTATTAGGTACCCAAATATAATTAGTTTAAATCAACATGCATAACTAACTGCTCTCTCATTTTCTTAAGCGATTTGGGCATTTGTTTGCTCCGACGGTGATTTCACGTCTTTCTCATTCATCCAAGCAAGGAAACGTTGTTGTGAGCGTTTACGTAAACGAAAAAACAATTTTAAATATTTAATAACCGTTTAGATAAATAAATACTTTAAATAATAAATATTTCCCAACGATTAAAAAAATATAAAATTGGGGTGGGCGGATTTTTCTTTTAAATATATTGTTCAAGTTTGCTACAATTTGGATTTAAAATAAAAGATTATATATAAAATTTCTATAGAAATTTAAATTATTGTTAAAAATAATATAAGATGAATGCTTATAAATTAATGCAGTTATCATATATATTCAAAAATTATATAATCAAAGTGGGTTTGGTGTCCAATATTTTTTATAATATCGCTGTTTTTGAACAGTATTAAATAATTTATTTTGTTTTATAAAATTTGTCGTCTAGTCCTCTCTCACGCGAGTTCGCTTTCTCCCATATTTTTTTATAATATCGCTGTTTTTGGACAATTTAAAACAAAAATTATAACCGTTTTTATGTAGATTAAATAATTTATTTTGTTTTATAAAATTAGTTGTCTGGTCCTCTTACACTCTCACACGCGCAGATCGTTTTGTCCAATATTTTTTATAATATCGCTGTTTTTGAACAGTATTAAATATTTATTTTGTCCTCTCTCACGCGAGATCGGTTTGTCCCATATTTTTTTTCCTTAAATTTGTTATTTTGTATAAATTAATGTTTTCAGGAAAAAACAGCAATGTTGATAGATGAATACAGAAGCGGGCACAAACGCTTTTTTAAAATTATTTTGATTAGTTTTCTTTAATTTTTGGTAAATTGGTTTTTATAAACTAAATAATTTATGTTTTTTAAACTGAATTTTACATCTTGCTGCTGTTGAGTTTTAAAATGCCTTTTATTTATTAATTCAATTGTCTGCGCTTAGCAGCATCAATCTCATAATACGGTTTGCACGCACATAAATATTTATTAATTCGATATTAATTTAATTACATGTGATAAATTAATTTTGAAAAGCAAAAAAAAATTAATAAAAATGATATTTACAAAATTCTCTCTAATTTATTTACGTCTGAAGTGAATATTTAGGGTTAAATAGCTGGGTCTACACCTGAACTAGGTAGCGAAGCTTTAGAAGCGCGTTAGCGCTTTAGCAGCTCTACATAGACACGTAATATAAAGAAATTTATTTAGATATCAAAAAATAATTACTTTATGTATAGTAAAGTAACATATACGATTATAATCGTTTTAGTTTCTTTATATGTTTTCCCCCACCCTATGGCAAATCTTATATAAATTAGTTTTGTTTTCAAAAGCTTTGATTATTTTGCCTCAATAGGTTTTAATATTGTAATATAAAGTTTTTTCTTCAAACATCATAGAATAACACTGACCCAAAAAACTGTCGTTTGTTTTTTATTGTTATTAAATTTCATAATATAAATTTTTAGTTTATATTAGTAGAATGTCTCTTTTAAGATAAACAGCCTTATATTAATTATAATACTTTCTCTCTTATTTGATTTATTGATACAACAATTTAATTATTTGAAAAACAAAGGAAGACCAATTATTTAAAGATTTAAGAAATTTTGGGAAAAAGTGCCTAAAATATTGAATTTCTTCAGAAATTTTTGGAAAGGCCTAAAATATTGCATTTTTTCTTAGAATTTTGGAGAAAAGTGCCAAAATAGGGACTAAAAACGCAAAAACGGCAAAATAGGAATTATTCTCAAAAAGGCCGAAATAGGGATTTTTAGAGACTAAAAAGTCGCTCTAATTCAAAAATTTTTGGAAATGAATGCTTTTTTCTGGGCTTCTCTCGACAAACCCTGTTTGTAAAAAAAATAGGTTGAACCCTAAAAATCCGGGCTTAATAATGAGTTTTTTTAAATACAGTATACATACCTTCAGTTAAATTTTAATGTTGCTGAAACAAACGGTAATTATTATGCCTTTTCATGCCTTCTTTCATCTCAATGGCAAACGCTCCGCACGTCTCGTCCATTGTTGTTTGACTACCAAACTCCAAATACTAAAAAAAAATCATTTTTTTGGATTTATTAAAAACTAAAATTAATATATTTGCGAACTATAAAAAAAATAGCCTTTGTTCAAGCAGTAATTTCAATAAATGCAATTTCATGCTATTTAAATATAATTTTGTATTACGTCTATGCCAAATACAAGTTATAAAAATTTTGAATATGATGCGTTGTAAATTTTATAAATGCTAAATGAAAAGTACGCCTGTCTACTTAACGACATAACGAATTATGACATTAACTTTAGTAAAATAATTTATTTTTATAGAATATCGCTTTTTTTTATAGTGTTGCAAATTGCAATAAAGTGAAAAATTATTCAAAGAAAATTAAAATTTTTTAAGTTGAAACTTATTTTTTGCAGTTATCGTAGTATTTTTTTTGAAATAAATATAATTTACATTCATTGGTTAAAAGTCGAATAGTGGAATTAAAGCGCATGCTAACGCGGTTTGCAATCCTGCGCGACTTTCTCTCATTTGAGTTCAATAGTGAGCCAAATATTTTATACTTTTTGGAATTTATAACGTTGCATATTATTTTCAATGCAAACGATACATACAATAGATGATTATTTCGTTTTATCAGTGTTTTTTAATGTTTTGCAACTAATATTTGAGAATTCTAATCTATTTGTAAATAAATTCGGCATGCTCTCATTTGGCGTTTCAGTTCAATTTATATTTGTATTAATTTATTTTGTTTTACTAAAGAATTTCTTAAACATTTACTTAAAATTAAATTTACGATCTGTTTTTATTTGTGATTGCATTTCTCAATAATACATTTTTTTCTTATTTGAAGCTGATCTTTAAGATGGACCAAGCAAAGAAACAATAATGGTGAATCTTCTCCATATCTAAAACAAAAATAAAAATATTTAATTTTTTTTGAATAAATATATTCAATTTTTAACTTTACCATATATTGTTTATTTGAATCTTTACAAGTAAAAGTTAAAATTATTAATGCACTAGATAAATCATAAATTACTTAATTTAAAATATAAGCTAATATAAAAATAACATTAATTCATCCATAAACAATGAAAAGACAAATTATGTATTTGGCAAACAAGTTCGAACTTATATAAAAAAGTTTAAATAAGATCATAAATAATCGTTTTGATTGAATTAAGAATAAATATATGAACAAAAACGTATTTAAATAAGTATATGCTTTTTTCTATTATTAAACAAAAAAAGAATTAACGACGCAAAACGACTTTATTTGAAGGATACATAAAATTGGTTTAAAAAATATAAAATAAAGGTCGATTTACAGTGTGATTAAAATTTTTAGCAAGAACGAAGCACAACTGCCAAAAAAAACAATTTTTGCGTCCAAGAATTATTTATCCTTGGCTACTCATAATATCTAAAAATGGCAAAACCACAACATTTTAGACATCAAAAAATACATTTTATTTTAAAAAAGAAATTAACTTTTGTTTCTTTCTCACAATGCCATATTTTCTGTAATTAATAGTTGTACATTTTGAGACTTTAAACGTTTTACGTTGCAAAAGAATCCATTTGTTTTTCTAACCCATAGATTAAATATTTAAATATAATTAAAATAAAATACGGAATGCCAAAGTAATAGTTTTATTAGCACAATAGAAGGGTCAATCTTTTATTGCCAAACAAATGTTAACTTTTCCTATTATATGTTTCCATTAACCTTTAGAAAATTTTTATAATTTTTTTCATTATAAACATATTTTTATTTTCGTATTTTTAAGTTTTTGATTTACTTTAGGCACCCCCTCTCGCAAATGTAATATGTAATTAACTATCAATATTTGACTTTAAATAAGAAATTTTGTGTTAAAATCTTTTTATAAATTTCAAATTAATTAGCAATTAAAATTCAATATTTTTATCTTTTGACTATTATAATTTTTTGGTCACATTTATCAATTTTACAGTATTTATTAGAATTACTTCCTTTGGGTTTTCTTTGTAATTGTTTTCTATTTAAGTTTTACTTTTAAACATAAACGAGAAGCAATATTGTTATTTTATTATAAAATTAGTAAACAGCATTAAGTTTTTATTCTATTATTATTTTTTCGATCTTATGTAAGTTTCAAATACGCGGTTTTAATTTAATCAGTTTAGTAATTCAAACAAATTAGTTTTTTTTTAATTCAAATGTTTTTATTAGTTAATAATATTTATAAATTTTTTTTTATTAATTGGATTTATATATGTTGTAATATTTTATAATTGTGCCATGGCGGTTGTTGGGACCGATGTGGAGGGAATTGGTGCAGAATAAGGCCGAACGGGGGGGGGGGGGGAAATTATAAAGGATATGACGTTGAGAAAAATGTAAATCAAAAAATGCAAAAGAAACCAACTTGCAAAAAGAACCAATTGACGATGCGCCCTTGCTGATGAGCCGGTGCCAGGATTTCAAGCACTTTAAGTTTTGTTCAAATTTTAAATGATTTAAATTTAGTTTTTAATGTGAATGTATTTTAAATAAACTAAAGACTTTATTTATATTATTTTTAAAGGTTAATAAATTCGCAATTATAGAAAAAAGATCAACCGGTCGTACTTTAATTTAATACAAAAATTGATTATAATTTTTAAATTTATACATCATACATCATAGTATCTTTTAATAAAAAATAGGTCAAAAAATGTGTTTTAGCACAATGCACAAATAGACGCATGAGACTGATGGAGAATTGTTGATGTTTAATTTTTCAAAACAAAATACCTAAAACTTTAATAAAAGGAATCAAAAACTTATTTAAATAAATTTTATTAGCTTTGCTGCATATTTAAAAACCACAAACAATTTGTGCATAAGAGCAACGTTTAATAAAATAAAAGTTAATTTAAACGGGTGGCCCTCGCGCTGCTCGTTGGCACGACGATTGTTGGCGACCGTTTAATATTTGCATTCAAAAATAATAAAAAATACATTTTTAATATCAGCAATTAAAAGTAATATTCTTTGATAAATCCGTCGCTTTTATATTAAATTTTGTTTTTAATTTTCAGTAAGATTTTGAAATGAATGAAAAGGGGCGGCGGCGGCAACATGACGAATAAGCTTCTGATGTTAAAATTAAATTTTTTGAAAAAGTATAAACCAAACGAAATAAAATAACAAAAATTTCTTTTATTAGAGAACCATTTTAGTTAGTAATTTTTTTTTAATTAACTATATTTTAAAAAATTATTATTTTTTTGATGCAATCTTTTGTAACAATAAAGGTTTTATAAATGTTAATTAAATACATGGTTTGTTGTTTGGTTTTTCTAAATAATTAATTACCATTAGGCAATGTGATTATGCTTTTTATATAGAATTCCTTAAGTTTCTTTTTAGAAACGATTTCTCTATACGATTTAATCATACCTAATTTCTAAGATTTGGATTGTTTGGTTTATAATGTTTGATTAATTGAACTCGGTTAAAGTAATAAAATTTTAATTGTTAAGTTAATATTTATAGTAATTTCGTACAACCAATTTATCTTCATATTTTTGGAACTTAACCAATTTAGCAACAAGCAAGAAATATTTTAAAAAATTTTGTTTCGCTATTTTACATTTAACTCGTTTTAAAATGGTTTATTTTAAAAATTAAATTAAATGAAAACAATAACTAAAATAATTTAAAATTTAAAAATTTGTCTTAATAAATAATTTTGAAAATATTCGAAAGTTACAGCTGTGACTGAATGAATTTAATCGTCAGTTTTCTCTACTCAAAATTCTCTTGCACCTCCTCCTCCAACTTTATGAATAGTAGAGCTTCAGCTGCAGCGTGCACGTCGGCTCGTGCTTGCTGAGCAGGATTGTAGAATTTAGATGCGATTATTATTTTATATTTAAATTCTTTTTTTTGCTTTATTTGTAAGGTAGTGTCCAAAAAATATTGTGGGCTCGAAATAAATGTTATCAAATCAATTTTACGTTTTGTATTTTTAGAGTGTTTTTACAGTAAGAATCTTTATTGTGTGCAGGGGGTGATTTCCATATAGACAATATTGAATAAACACATTTTTAGATTCGATTAAAGCCATACTCTTTATTTACACGTTTTTTTATGTATATAATAATTTGAGCAGCAGCTAAATTTCTTTTTCTACGGTATAATATCTCGCGAGGTGCAACTGCTGAACTTATGACATCAGCGCATTTCATTAATAGATTTAATCTATGGTAATTTTTAATTATTATATTTGTATTCTTTTGCATCATTTGCTTTAATAGTTTGTTAGGTTTTTATTAAAAAAGATATCATAATATTAGCAAATAAAACTTAATTAATAAGTATTTTAAAAAGTTAAACAAAAGTAATAAGGCATTATTTTGTTTTTAATTTTACACGCCAAGTTCGCTTTTTTTGATTTAATTATATTTAATTATAATTGAACATTTTGCCAAGTCAACTCGAGCCATGTTTATTAAACGCCAACAATAATGTATATTATTTCAATTTTTATTTGCGAATAAAGTTCAAACCCTACTAAAATGTTATGTATTCTGTAAAAATGGAGATACTGCAAATATGAATCTCTGGCTTTTGTATATTATCCAAATAACCCAAGTTATTATAAATAAATTAATCTCAAAAATTTTTCTCTTTCCCAAACAAATCACGCGGATTCTAAGAAATATCCAAAAAAACAAATGGAACTCGTCTTAAAAAAATTAAAATTACCAGATTTAAAACTTAAGAAAAAAAGAAAGGATTTTAGCATTTAATGATAAATTTAAAAAAGCCCATTAAAATTTTTTATTTCTATTGACTTAACTCAATGCGCGCAAGACTCAACTGTGCCTCGGCGGACACACTGCCTAGACAAAATTTAAATGAAAAAACGGCCTTAGAGGAATATACCAAATTAATCTTCTAGAACATCAGGATCCATCTAGCACATTGAAAAATAATTGCAACTTATTATAAGAATGCAAAGTGTAAAACTAAGTGCTAAAATCTCTGCCGGAATCTTCAGATTTTAACAAAATTGAATACTTTTAATAAATGAAAAAAAAACTTAAAAAAGATTTATGAATTTAAAAATTAAAGATAATAAAAATATTGGTTCCGTTTACGAATAGAAACATTTAGAACAATAAAAATAAAATTTCCGCTATAAATGAAAGTCGGATGAAAGCATAATAAAAATAGTCCGATTATTATTTTCACTTCTGAATGCTTATTGCTTTCATCGATTTGTCGTAGCGCGACGAAATAATTTGAATAAATAAAATTTAAATTTAAAAAACAAAATTATTAAATTAATGTGGCTAAATAAAAATAAATTTAAGGTAAAAAAAGGCAACGTGAAGTCTTAGTCAAAAAGTTAATTTATAAACATATGCTTACTTCTACATCGAGCTGTTGTTTTACCCATCGTTCTATTTTCATTGCAAACTCCGCGACCCATATCGGTATAGTCATCCCAATTTGTCGTTTGATAAATACTTTACAAGGATGTAAATATTAATATTTATAATTGTAATTTTATACTGCCGTTAAAGCTGTGCAATCATTTTATCCTTACAAATAATAGCTCTCAATTTTGGAATTGGAGTTTTAATAATTTAGTTTGTTTTATTACGGTTGTGCACACGCCTGTCGTGTACATTCAGGCACTTTTGTGAAAAGGTCCCGAAATTGCACTCCCTTTAAAATATTGTAAATTGTTCTTTTTTTATCTCGTGCTGTTGCGTGAGTGGGCGGGCTCAAACATGATTTTTTAAATTAATTATACTCTTTTTGTTATTACATTAAAATCATGTTATTTCGAGATATTTATTATTTAAGCGTTTTAGTTAGTTATTACAAAGATTCTATTTTTACCACCGGCTCATTTTTACTAATGCTGAATTATGGAACTTATCTCATTGAGGTAGGCAGGTATTTAGCCTTTTATAATAAACAATTCTATCATGGCTTAATTTTATCTTAACCAATAATGTCTTTGGAAATATTAAATAATTTTTATTTCAATATTTTAAATTTACAAAAAATTTCTACAGATACGTGTTTGATAATTATTATTTAATCAAGTCTTGACCTGTGCCGTGGCTAGCATGTGGACGGGGTTGTCCCTAGGACCTTCTTTTTGTAGACTTTTTATATTTCTTTATGCAACATTTTTTATTGACATATTCTAATTTTATTTGCTTGTTAGGTAGATATGATAACTGAAATTTTGAAGACTATGCTAGAGACTTTCAAACTTTCTTTAATTTTTTTTATAAAGTAATTTATATTATTTAAATAACATTTATTTAAATATTGAACATTTACATATAACGAATTTTACATATTACAAATTTATGCCATTTATTATAAATTATTAATATTATTTTTTAAAAGTAGGCTATCTCCAATTAAATTTTGCTCAATAATAAAAATGCTGTCGTTAGTTTCTCTTTTTATTAAAACAGGGTGAATTAAATTATCGTCTATTAATTAACGAATGTTATTTACAAAATAATACACACCTCTCGCAGATAGATTAATCTTACAAAAACACTTATTGTTGAGTAAAAATTCAATAAGCAGTTTTTACTTTTTTAAGCTTTCATGAGTTTCTTTTTTTGTAAATAATATTGGTTTGTTTAATATTAAAAAATATACAATTTATTGGCTACACGATTATAATAAAATGCTGCAATTAAATAAAATGATAGTAGTTAAATCTTAATTTAATTATAAACTGCATGATAAAAGATTTAACGAATAAAAAATTGTTATCATTAAATAAATAAAATAGTAAACGATTTTACTGCTATGAAAAAAGTTGTTTCACTAACTGAATTGCTACCAAAAATACAACATATACGATGTTATATTTTCATAAAAAAATTATCTTTTTTTAAACGTAATCCATTTAATAAAGACAATCAAAAAATCAATTAATAAAAAGATCAAAAATTTCACACCTGATAATTACATACAAAAGATCACCCAACAAAAGAATTCGACGCAATGGTCATTTATTTATCTATTGACTTGTTCTGTAAAATACACAAAAATAATTTAAGCAAAATATACTTTATGTCAAAATATCAAAATTATAAATATCCCATAATGCTATAAAAACTAAGAAAATCGGCTATTTGGAGGTATGTTATTCAAATCAGAATTTAAAAAATATGTTTATTTTACACCTTTTCTTCATAAAACTACTATAAATATCATAAAAGCACTACATATAATAATTTAAATAAAAATAATCATTTAATTTTGTTTCAAATTTGGTTTTCAAACAAAATTTCAAAACAATTTAAAATTAAAATCAGTTAATTAAAACTGTCGTAAATAACGTTTATAACAAAATGAATTCTTTTTTAATAAATGAGTGTGAAGAATGTAAAAAATTAATAAATAAAGCAATATAATTTTCTAAATGGTAAACCTTGCAAAATAAATCGTCACTTAAAAAAATTACATAAATCTGATAAATTTTTAATGAGCCTTAAAGGAGTTATGCCAAAATCAATGAATGACAAACTTAAAAATATATAATAAAATTATTATGTTACCAATTAAAATTTAATTGTATCATAGAAAAAATTTGATTTAAAATGGTTGCAACTGCCCCATTCACTGGCGGTTTGCAACTTATTTTTAAAATGAAAGCAAAATTAAACAGCCCTTTGTTAAGAAATAAACTTTAAAAAATTTGCATTTCATCAAAAAGAAATTATTTTATTGGCAATGATTCAACTATTATTAATTCAACAAAAAGCGTGTTCTTTATTTGTTTATTTTTTCTAAGAGCTATCGCTATAAAAACTCTAAAATACTAAAATTAATAAAAGCCCAAAGTTTAAACAAAACCATAAAAAGTTGGCTCTTTATTCTTACATTTTATTGACTCAAGTGTACACATCACCCTAACCCCACAAAATATTAAACAAAAATTTTGCAAATATAACAAATAACAAAATATAGATAAAACTGTAAATTCATCCAGTTTGCAAATTACACTAAAGAAAAAAATTGTAAAGATATTTGAAATTATTTATACGTTAAGGCATTTCTCGTTTATTTTATATGACAAGTAAGGCTGAAATAAAATAAAGGAAGAATTTCTCTAACACTTTAATTAAATAAGATAAATTACGCCTAAATCAAAACATGTAAAACGGTCTAAACTAATCGATGAAATATATAAACGGGAAATTTACTCAAATCTAAGATTTAAAGTTTTACGATAATTATGATCCGTAATAGAATCGCTGCTTTATATCATCAATTTAATGTTAATTTATTTTTCCATTTTTTCAATAATTATATTTAAAAATTCATAAAGTTTCGTAAAACTAAAAATAAATCATTAAAACTACAATACAACTAAAATATGTGTAGCCCACTAGCCAAAAAAAAGGAATGAATATAGAGAATCATTTATTTTTAAATTGCTCAAACCGTACGCTGTAAGATAGTCGGAATATTAAATCAAAACCATCAAATCAATTTATTTTTAAAAAACCTAAAATTCCAAACTAATGCGCAATACAATATCGGCATAACATATGTATTAATTTTCTTTATATTTTAAAAAACCCACTAAATACTTGAAACAGAAAGAATATTACTAATTCAAAAATATTGTTCCCCATTAATTTTCGTTAAAATATAAATTAATAAAAAGAAAACTATAACCATAAACAAAACAATTAACTAAGGCTCTTTTTAAAGAATAAAAAATTCGTATTGTGTTTTTTTTATTGTTTTGCAATATTTAAAAGATTTACTGATTTTATTATTGAATTTTGTTGAATATTGAAAAAAAAAAGTATTTGAAAATAGTCTTGAACATGTTGTTATTGGCATTATTTAAGTCTCTAATAAATCTCATTCACTGTTTTAATATTAACATTTAATTATATTATTCATTTAATCTGCCCTACTCAATTTGATCTAAAAAATAATGTTTTAAGGATAAAATGTTTAGAGTTAGCTTTGGATTCTACGACTCCGGAATGCATGCCATCTAAATAACTGAGTGCATTAAAAATGGCAATTTATTAAACATAATATGTAGATAAATTTAAAAAATAGAAAATTTAGCTTCTGCACAGCAGGCAGTAACACGGAAAGGTGGTTCCGGAACCACACGATCAGGAAACACCCGGAGTACCCAACTCCACCTCGACTAAATAAATTATGTTAAATCTTAGCGACCTAGAATTACAAAATAAATTAGATACGATCGAGATATAATAAGCAAAGATCTATCCTTTTTTATCGATATTTTCAACATTTAATTTAAAGTTAGATTATATTAAAATTAACAAAATCTCTTAATTTTTTTTTACGCTTGTAAAAAATTAGAACCTTTCGAGGACCAAACGGAGATTTTAATAGATGTATGATTTATTAAAAATGGATTATATAACAGACGCTCTTTTTTTAATTAGCACCACGATAGAATGCCGTTTTGTATTAGATATATTTTAACAGTAATTTAATTATAATATGGATAAAATTATATTCTTTGACAGACTTCCTTTAAGATGGTCGTTTCCTTGAGCCGCGCCATGGATTTTTTTTTTGGCTTTTTGCATGAGTAACATTTTTATTTTTGACAATTTTCTGTTATTTGATAAGGAAGAAATAATAAACAGCAAATGTATATTAACGCTGGCGGCACACGCACGTTCACTTGATAATGGGCTTGAACTATGACAGCTCAAATTTAAAAAAATGAACGATCGAATTTCCATGTACTTTCGAATTAGCATATTGCTTTTTAGAATATTAATTGTGTAATTTAATTGTTTTGTTGAATTTTTAATAGTTTAAATTTGTCGTTACAGCTGCGCCTCAAGGATTAAGTAGCAGTTGTAGTCTTCGCGACTTGTGCTTTTTTGTATATTTAGTTACGTTTGGTTAAAAAATTATGGTATGGTATTTACTTGAATTTTTTTTTCTTTTCCTTGTTCGTTCATATAAAAAATTAACTCGATTTTACTATATTTACAATATTTACGCATTGCAAATTGCTTCATCGATGTCCAAACAGCCATGCAAAGAACACGGCTAAATTTGATATGCTTTTATTAGGCGAATTCATTAAATCACTGCTTTTTTAATAAATTAAATAATTTAAAATTAGACCTTATTACTTTGAAAGAAAATTTTTAGGTCTCCAGCTCGCATCCCACTCTAATTTTGTTAGAAAATTTGTTGAAAAAACTAAGGGTTCAGATTGTCAAATTGTTGCATTGTTAAACGTTATTTTTGAACAATTTTTTAAATTTTATTTTAGGTTTTTAATATAAATCAATTAAATTTTAACAAATTGAAATTTTATATTATGTTGTTTGAATCGTGAACTTTAGCTCAATTTATTATTTAATATATAATCCAAGTAAAATCTCAGTTTATTAACTCATTTGATAAGCATTGCTTAAGTTCAGTTTTGTGGAATTTTGCAATAAACTTGCAATGAAATATTTTTACATAACGTTTAATTGATTCAGCTTATATCTTTAGCCAATATTTAAAAAGAATTAATAAATTAGTATTTTAATATTTGCATTATATAAATTTATTTTTTAAATATAGTTACAAAATGACTTTTATCATTGCTGAATTAAGTTTTAGTTTATAATATTTCTTGGTTTAATTTATTGATTTTTTATAAGGATAAATAATTACGTTTATTTATAGTAAATTTATTTAAAATCTGTTAGAACAGAACATGGCTTATGCTCCAGACTTCGTTCGAGTGGTGAACAATGATTTTTTGTGAGCAGATGACCGATCGACTTCCAACTTCCCTCTGCTGGTTTTCGTCGCGATTTTACGCCGTTTTAGAACATTTTGACATTTTTAAATTTATGAAAAGAACCAAAAAACATGTTGGGATCAGGTAGCTTTGACTGATGTATAATCCAGTCACGATAAATCGATAGCATTTTTATATTTAAATAAACAATTCCATTTATTATTTTTTTAGAGATCGTATGAATAAATTCTTATTAAGTTTCACATGAAAACTCAAGTGACAATCCTCAATATTTTTGATTAAATCCTGATTATAAAATTACCTAATGCGTTGTGTTTAGCTAAAATCTTCTTGGCATTTAGTATAGATACAAATTTAAACGATCGATTGGTTTTTATACAAATCTTTTCAAAAAAGCTCGACTTA
This sequence comes from Globodera pallida, assembly GCA_020449905.1. NCBI lineage: Eukaryota > Metazoa > Nematoda > Chromadorea > Rhabditida > Heteroderidae > Globodera > Globodera pallida. The sequence goes on along the minus strand of JAIXHY010000021.1, from coordinate 882,161 downwards.
AAAATTTTAAGATAAAATTCAAGCTCTATATATTTTAAACTATTTAATATAATCTCCAAAAAACATTTTATTGAAAGAATAAGTCATTGCATATTAAACTAAATTAATTGTTTTTATTTTAAAAATTTATTTAAATAATCGTACAATTTAATATTCCAAAAAAGTTTAATATGATATATATATTCCTATTTGTAAAATCGACATTGTTACAATGAGTGTTTTGCGCATTTAACTTATATTATAATTTTTATATATCGAATGCAAAAATTAATCAATCAGAAATCTGAAAACATAAAGCAATTTGAATTATAATTTCTTTCACATCGACTTATCTTAATTTATTTATTATTAAATATTTGTCACCCGCAAAGATCCGCATAGCAGCAATAAGTTTCGAAAAATTAAGGAGGTCGCTCGAAATCAATTGTATTTTCACGCACTTGAGTCTTTAAAGATTTGAAATGTATTAATTTTTATAATTAATTATAAAAACTTTTGATGTTGAATACAAACACGTTTGTCTTTTTTAAATTTAATTTTTATTAAAATTTATTTTTACATAATTTTGATTTTATATTTGGTTTATTCAAATCTTTTATATTGTTCTAAGCAATAAAAAATGCTTGGTTAAAACTTTCTGGGTTAAAATATATTAATTTTTTGATATATAATTTTGAACAATATTCTGCTGCTATGGAAACATAGTGACATTCTCGACAGAATAATTAAATATTCAAATAAGTCCATTTAATTTTTCTCGTATTCGAAGTTTAGCCAATATGTATAAAGCAATTAATACTAAAACAATGCTTTCAAAAACTAATAAAGAAAGTGAGCATGTATGTAAACAAAATAGCAAACAAGCACCAAAATTAACTGGAAAAAAGAAAATAATGAAGCAAAAATATTAAACCGGCCAAAAACGCAAAAACATGGACTAAAAAAAATTTGTGTTCGAATAGAACAACTTAGAAATTTGCCCTATAAACACAAAAATAAATCACAAAGAATAAATTTTTTATCAACATTATCAGTACATAAACATGAATTTTAATTTACCAAGCTATTCGGCAGCGACATGAGCAACAAAAATGTGAGAATAGGCAAATAATCTAATACCATGGACGAACGCATGAGAGAGCAAAATTGTAGAAATTAGCGACGAGAGCATTGACCTGAAAAGAGCTGAAAATGCGCACTGTTCATTATTGTCTTAAATAATAAAAATCTAAATTTTTTTAAAAATAATATACAACTTTAATCTGCGAATAAGATAATATTGTTAATTTAAAAAATTAAAAACATATAATTTCATAATTTTTGAATTTAAATGGCATTTATTTATTATATATATATATATTTTTGCAATGTTTAAATGTTTTTTCTCAATATAAACGATTAAAATTAAATATACCCTTATCCGTCCGCATCCGTGCAGTTCCGAAGTTCCATATCCGTTATCCGTGTACCCAGATATCCGGATGCATCCGCGGATATCCGTATATCCGGATGCCCGTAGAATGGCTGACAAAAACTATAAGTAAAATTTTTATATGTTTTTTGAGCAGATATGACCGCGGCTAACCGCGGACGGGTAACCGGTTTTGGAATTTTAAACGACACGGTTACTGGCGGTTAACGGTTATGAGATTTTGGAGACGGGCGGTTAGGTAAGAAAATTCTTAACCGTGAGCGAGCACGCCTGGATTTTATTATAAAATAAAATAAAATTATAAACTTAAATCAAATTTTAAATTCATAACGCTTTGGGCTTTGTGGTTTTCAATTAGAAAAAATTTATTTTTATTTTGCGTATAAATCATATAAAAATGAAATGTAATGCTAAAATAAATAAACATGCTTATTAATCTTTTTTTAAATTAATATGATTTGATTTATTTATTATTTTTGTTAACAATATAAATGGGTATGCAAATATTGAATATTTTGAAGTTCGCACCTAAACTCTTAATTTATTTGAATTTTTTACTATGTTTCTAATCGCGTGATATCTATTTTATAAATTCGAGACCCATTTGGATGCAGTTCATATTTTGATTTTACTTCGAGAGATTACAGTTACTAAAAACTGTTATTAAAGAATTTTAAAAATGAGCATATACAAGTGCATCACTTGCGATACACACAAGGAGGTGCAATTTAATTCTACGAATTCCTTTCCAATTTAAATAATATCATTGATCAGCGTTATGGAAAAAAGAAAAGAAAAGCTAAAATGAGCAAATGCCATTTGCAAGCGAAGTGTAGCAAACCCCGAATTTCTCATTTAATGCTCTTATTTAAAGTATATGAAATTAGTTTCAAAAACAAGAAGTTATTAAAGTAATGTAAATAAATCAAATATGGTAATTTGAATAATCAATGGTCCTCCACTTAAAGCCAGAAGATAATTGTTATATATGCAGCTTTTAAATGCAGAAATAAAAATTTTTATATTTTTAACTGCCGTTTACTTGTCTGAAATAATTTTTTTTAATACGTAGAGTATTTACTAATGTAAAAAGTTGTATGAAAATTAGTTTTGGTAAGTTGGGAGTGTGTAATTAATATAAGCGTGCGATGAAAAACCTGCTGAGGACATTAAAAGAAAAAATAAGACCAAAATATTAAAATCCTATTGCATGATTTTTTTACTTATATTAAATTGATTTATTATTTACATTGTATAAACACGAAATAAGTGAAACAACATTTCTATTTTCTCAAAAAAATATTGAACTTAGAATTAATTTTAAAAAAGTATAATTTTATCATTAATTTTGGCTTGTAATTTTATTATTTTATAAAATTTTTTTATCTTAGCGTATTCATGTGCGTGGGTTTGGCAACACTCCTTATCTTCATATCTCATTATTTTGGCCATTTTCAATCTTTGGGCTTCATTCTTAGCGTTTACTGAACTAAAATCAAAAATTATTACTTAATATGTAATTGCATTTTTTTTATTTGATCAAACTTCATAGAATACTGCGAGTTTAAGCATCTTGACGCACTTTTTTAATTTTTAGATTAAACAATTTTTTATGTTTTTATTTCCAATAATCAGAGACGCAAAAATTAATTAAATACAAACTTTAATTAAGAATTTGTTTGAAGGTAATAATTCTTTATCATAGAGAGGAGGCGCATTCGTGTCATTTACTGAATTGGGCTATCAGATTATTATAAAGAATTTTTAAAACAAACATTTTTATAAAGAAAATATCAAATCAAGAAGACTACAAGTAATCCACGTATATAAAACGTTACATTATAAAAATAAATAACAAAAAGCTTATAAAAAGGTAAAAATATTTCTTAGTGAGTGTATTCATGAATAGAATATTGCAAAAACTTAAATTTAACAAAAAAATAAAAAAGCGCAACCAAAAATTATTTGGAATTATTTTTTTAAATTTTTGCAAACAACTATTTACAGATTTCAAGTTTGAAGTTAGCCCAGTCGCGCAATTTATTGTAAAATCTAAAAGAAAAATTTACTTGTAATTAATCCAAAAAACAGAAATATTATTCCCAATTCTATTTTTAAAAATGATTACTCCGCAAAAGGATAAAATTAAAATATCAAATTCTAACAAAGTGCTTCTAAATAAATTAATCACTTAAAAAACATTCAGAAAATGATAGGGAAAAAGTTAAAATACTACAAACTTTACAGATTTATTAAAAGTTAAAATTATTAACTAATAAAAATATTTGAATAAAAAGATTACTTTGAGTCTCAACAATACCAATTATCAGTGAGGTATAAAGAACTTTAGTTTTGTTACAAAAGTTAATTAAAAATCCTTATTTGTTGAAAAAAAGAAAAGATTAAAACACGAGCATCAAAGCAAAATAAAAGTTTAATTTTAAATAAGCAAACTTTTGTTAATTAGTGAAATAAAAATAACAAATGTTCATAAAAACAAATTATATTTCGCCGCATGAAAAGGCGGTTAATTATCAAAAACTAAATGCATAAAATAAAAGCAAAAAAAAATTCAGCTTTATGAAAAACAAATTTCAAAAATTTTAACTAAAACAAAAATAAGTCCCAAATGTTTGGTCAAATGGACAAAAATAATGATTTTACAAATATACAAAATTATTGCTTAAAATAATTACCTTAAGATAATTTATATAAATTAATATTGTAATCTTAGCTTTTTTAATTAAATAGATAAACTTAATGATTAAACAAATATAACAATGACATCAAAGTGACCAACATAATGAAGTATTCTCATCGGGCTGTATTTTATTACCTAGTTTAAAATAAAAATACTAGCAATTTCAAATTGACGGCGACGGTGGAAAAAACTACAATAAGGGGAGCGAACCGGCACGGCAGTCTCTTCTTCAATTAATCTTTCATTCATTTTTGTTCAAAGAAATAAAAATTTATCTTTTATAAAAGGTTTGAAGTTTTCGTAAATTAAAAAATAGAATGAATAAAAACTGTTTAAATGAAGAAAGCGTTAATTAAATAGTATACTTTTATATAAATATACAGTTATAAGCTAACAATTAGTGGAAAAATACGATTCCAGATAAAAAACCTTTTGTGTTTACAAGGTAATTTGGATTTTTAGAATTATATAAACAATATGCCAAATTTACGAGGCAATATAAAAATTAACATATTATTTAATATAGAAAAGAGAAGAAATGTTAAAAATTTTAGAAGCCGTCCTGTAGATCAGAACGCTATGATGACGCAGAGTATTGCTCGATGGTGCAAAAAAAATGTCCGGAAAATCAACTTTTGAAAATAAATATAGCAAATATAATTAACGCACTATGCGGTAAATTCTGAAAGGATATATGCGTCTTTATAACTAAATAAAAATAAACACTATTAATAGAAATGATTCCAATGTTCAATGAATATTAAATTTACTTAGGTTAATAAATTATGCCGATTATTTATCATGTCGTAGTAAAACATAAACTTCCTAAAGATGAAATAAAAATGAATGCGGTTTATTTAAATATTTATAATATATCAAGATATACTCGAGAAAAAAATTCTAATTTGTTTTCTCAAAGCGAATACAAAGAAGAAGAATAATACTCGAGTGTGAAAAGGTTATAAAACAAAACATAACTGATAAAAATAAAATAATAACGCTGAGTAGTAATATTTTTGCAAAAAATCAAACAAATGTTTATACATAAATTTTTAAAAACAAATAAAACTTAATTAATCTGTAATGTAAATTAATGAATGAACTTGACACAACATTAATTTAATTCCATATTAAAAAATTATCACGGCTCCCACTAATCGGGTTAAACATAAAGCGAATCATTTATTTTGTAAATATTTTTTATTAAAGAAAATGAAACTTTTTTAATTAGAATGTGAATACATTTTTTGCAGGTACATTGTAAATAAAATCTTTTCCACCTTATTATTTATCATTTTTCAAAAAAAGGAATAAATGACTTTTAAAAATTTTGATAGCTAAAAAAAGAAATATGCCCTAAAATTAGCATTTAAGCATTTACTAACAATGAAACTTAAAAATAGTCAATACCGCTTCAACTATCCAAGTTTTGGTTTGAGGCCTAACAATAATAGCTTGGATTGTTGAATAAATTATAACTAAATTAGTACCAACACCATCCGGTCCAACACCAAACTTTTAAATAGCAAAATCATTATTTGAGAAGAGCGAGTGTGATATTTCATTTCTGATATGAAAAGCTTCATTATTTGTCTCAATTTCATTAAACAACAATTCATGAATACAAAAAATTTATATTTGTTGAAAAAACTCATTATGGAAGATTAAACACCAAGGAAAAAAAATGTGCATTCCCAGATGAAGAAATTTAAAAAAATGATCGAAAACATTAAAATAATTTAAAAATAAATCCGTGTTTAATTAAAATGATTTTTATTGTGGGTTAAGATGAAAAACTCTAATTGGATACTTGCACTTAAAAAAAGTTATAAATGTTAAAAAATCTAATATTCAATTATATAATGACTAGAAATAAGCCCCTTATAATTCGTGTTTATGTTGTTGACAAACCAACTTTACTGCCGCCCACGGATAATGAATGAAAGTGATTGGTGCATTTTTATTTCAGAGAAAATAAACGCATTAAACTTTGTTATGTATCAATTAATAATATTGTTGTTAAAAACTAAACTAGTATTCAAAAAAATTATAGATATTATCAATTTAAAAAATTCATAATTCTAACACGTATAATAAATTTTAATTCGCGACACTCTTGAGATGTCCGTGACGACCTGCACGAATGTAATTAAAAGCCGAAATTAAGCCGTTTTTTAAAAAATGTTTTATTTTAGGCGATTCGAAAGAAGTGCAGGCAATTTTATTGTCGCCGCAAGGGAACCACACAATCATCCGCGCTTTTATACGTGTTAATATTAATTATTTGGAAGCTTCAAAGGATTAAAATTACCTAACGTACAAAATCACTAACGGTTAAAATCACTAATCAGCCAAATTAAAATACAATTTTTTTATAAAGTAAAAAATTTTATTCTTAACTTTAATTACAAGGTTTTACCTAAAATATTGAAGAAAGCCGAAGCTTACCAGTTTAAAGCAGCATCCGAAATAAAGGTATTAAATATTTGTATTAGATTCATTTATTATTTAAATAAATATTTAAAATAATATAAAACCTTCTTTAAACATTAACACCCAAACATTAAAACTTTATTAATAATTATAAAGATTTGAATATTTCTAACATTTTAGAATGATAAAACTTAGTAAAACGTTTCTCCTTTGTTCACGGTACAAGCGTCATGTTGTAAAAATAAAAAGAGAATGATTGTTTTTATCCTTAACGTTGCTACAAAAAAAAAATATGAGCATTTTTAAAAATACTAAAAACAAATCCGGGGAAGTTCCATAATTATGGTTAGTTTAATAAATTTTTAAATTACCGGAGTTATTACTGAAACCCTGCATGTGCATTGTTTTAAAATTTGGCGTTTGCGCCTTATCAGCTTTGCGCATTACAATAAAGGTTGAATAAAATATAATATCATTAAATGGATTATTGTCAAATAAAAGTTCAACTATTAATGTTTTACATTATTTGAGTGAAAATATTTGATATTAAGAATTTTCTAAATGTCATCTTAAATAACAATTATTTTTATTAATAAAATTTGTTAAATATTGAAAGGACATTAAAAATCGAGCTGTCGCAGACTGGGTTGCCAAAACAACGATGAGCTGAAAAAAGTTAAATCTATATGCAAGTACTAGGTCTGTTAACTTTTAAAGAAATATAATGCCAAAAATTGTAACGGCTTCACAAATAACAATTAAATTTAAATATAACAAACTAACAATGCGTTAATAAAGAGAATCATATTCTTAAAGTGATGCAAATTCTTATAAATTGAAAAAATTAAATATTACAAATTTACTTTAAATCTAGGTTTATAAAAGAAATTTGGTTTAATTTGAATTGTTGATCATTATTTATAAAAAATTAAATTTTTAAATCGATAGCGCATGCCGGCCGGCAATTCAGGGCCAACGAAAATGTATTAAAGGAGCGCTTCCCAAGGACAACTTTTTTGACAAAAACAAAATCGTGATCGATTTTTACCAAATAAAATTAGAAGTTAAAGAACATGTGTAAATTAAATAAACACGTTTATTTACTTTTAATTTTACAAAACTGTGTTTATAAAAATTCTACACCGAATTAAACAGAAAAAAACAAAATTTGTTTAAAAATTTTTATGCAGAGTATAAAATATTATCAAAAAACATTTCATAAAAACAATAATTTTTAATAAAATTTTGTCTTGTAAACCAAATTATAATCAAATAATTATACAGCACAAAAAAATTAATAAAAAATAACTCAGATGAAACCAATTTATATTAATAATATAAAGTAAAAATAAAATATATTTCATAATCTTTGTAAATGGCAATTTCCACAACAAATGTAAACTTATAAAATATCACTTTCAAACCCAATTGAGAAAATACAAAAATAATGATGTTAATAATGCATTTTAATTAACATTAACTAATTACAAATCAATAAAACAAATTAAAATAATCATCCGGAGTCCGAAAGCGAGAAAACGCCATCAGCAGTCAATCAAGCATAGAGTTAAACAGTTCATGTGCCCAGACGTTTTAATCAATATTTTGGCACTTTACGATCAATAGTTTGGGTCAATATTTAAGTCAATATTTCACGTGTTTTAGTCAATATAAATCGAAGCTTAATTATAAATATATCTCTTTGTGTCCTTGTGTTCTTTTTTCCATTTTTATTTCTCTGAAAAAATATAATTTTATATAAAAATAATGAGTTAATTTTGTGATGAAATATGGTTAGCCTACAAAATAAAATTTAATCGGATTTCTTTTTTCATAGGAATTTAGATTTTAAAATTTCAGTCTTGTAATTTTTTAAAAGATTAAACTTTGTTATTGAATTTAATAGATTTAATTGGCACAAAAACACTAATTATTGTATTTTGCTTCTTTTTTTGATTATAATTATTAGTTTTTTGTGCATTTTTATTAATAAATCAAAGGTTAAACAAGTCGCTTTAACCTCTTAAATTATTTTTGTAATTTATTTTTAATATATTTTTTTAAAATTAACTTTATGCTAAAATTTAATATCTTGTGCTATGGTTTCAAAAATGATTGATATGTAAAGTGGCACTTTTTGAATTAATGAGTTTCAATACCGGGAATTATAAATAATTTTTTTAAAGTTGAATTGTTTCTTTTTTCTAAAACTAATAGTTTAATGTTATCAAAGTTCATAAATAAATCCGCAATACTTTAGGGAAATCTTTTTTTGGTTCGCAATGGTTCGCAAGTGATCATATGCCATCTGTGATTTTAGTGTTAACTTTGTTAATTTTTCAACCGTTTTTAGCTATTTGGTTTTTTAATTTAAATTTGTTTTTATTGAACAATTTGAATAATTATTGCTGAAGGCACTTTTTATAGATAAAGATTAGTCAGAGCGTGAGTTTGTTATTCCTAGAAATATGTTTGTTTAATATTTTAGTTGAAGAATTTTTTATTCTTTAATCTCTACTCTCTTAGTTGAAGAGAGAGACAGGCGGCGAGAGTAATTTGGGAATCAACGCACCCCATCGAACAATTGTTTTAGTTATTTTTTTGAACATTTTATTTTTTGAAGTAATAGTGTGCTAAAAAGAGTGAGAGCGACAGTTAGAGTAATTTGGACGTCAACGCACTCCATCTAAAAATTGTTTTAGCTACTTTTTTGAACATTTTATTTTTTGAAGAAATAGTGTGCTAAAAAGAGAGAGACAGACGGTTAGAGTAATTTGGACATCAACGCACCCCATCTAAAAATTGTTTTAGCTACTTTTTTGAACATTTTTTTTTTGAAGAAATAGTGTGCTAAAAAGAAAGATACAGATGGTTAGAGTAATTGGACATCAACGCACCCCATCTAAAAACTGTTTTAGCTACTTTTTGAACATTTTATTTTTTGAAAAATAGTGTGCTAAAAAGAGAGAGCCAGACGGTTAGAGTAATTTGGACATCAACGCACCCATCTGAAAATTGTTTAGCTACTTTTTTGAACATTTTATTTTTTGAAGAAATAGTGTGCTAAAAAGAAAGAGACAGGTGGTTAGAGTAATTTGGACATCAACGCACCCCATCTAAAAATTGAGTTATCTACTTTTTTGAACATTTTATTTTTTGAAGAAATAGTGTGCGAAAAAGAGAAAAACAGACGGTGAGAGTAATTAGGGAATCAACACACCCTATCTAAAATTTTTTTTAAATATCTGCTAGTTAGCATAAGGACTAAATCATTTGCTGCTTTTAAGAAAAATGATTTTTGATAGCCAAGAAACGTAACTTTCTGAAAAATTAACTTTAATATAACTAAAATTATTGAACTAAGCATGTTTTTTTGTTTATTGAAAGGATATTAATAATAGGCAACTATTATAAAAATATTTTAAAATAAAAATCAAATGAACATCCATTTCTAATCTCTGCTAATTAATAATCAAATAAAATTAATGGTTTTGCAAATCATTAAATCAGTATTGAAAAAGTCTTTTCTGTGCCATAATTAGAAAAAAAAGCATGCATTTTTAGTTTGATTTTTTGTTTCGACTTTGAAATAAAATGTATTTGTATTTTATCGGTTTGGTTTATAAATTTTTACATAAAATTTAAGATTTTTTGCATACTTTTTATTTTGTAAACTTATTATTTCTTCGTCCTAAATAAAATTTTAATAGAAGAAACTGTTGCTAAACATGGCTTTATGAAAGCATTTTGATGTTGTTAAATTTGTTGATTCTTTTTTATTTTGAAATAAACTTTTGTATTTTTTGAATGAAGGATTATATATGTTAGAGTTGAAGCTTTTTATAACTGATTTTATTTTGTTTCAATCATTATTGTTTCTGAAGAAGTTTAATTGCAAGTTACTATAGATGCAGTTGAAAATAAAAATTGCGATGTAATTTAATTATACTGCAGTACATAAACTATTCTTTATTAAACTGTACATAAAAAAAGGAAAGAATTCTTTAAAAAAATGAAAAACCCAAACAGATTTGATTTGAGCATCAATTGCTTTATTTTAACGTAAAATGAGAACATGATTGACTCGGTTTACCAAGGCATGCTAGTAAAAATTCATTTAGAAATTAAAAATAAATAAATAAAATAGTATATCACAATTAAATAAAAAATTCGCGGAGAAATGATATTAAAATAAAAATCACAAACCAAATAAGGAATTTGACAATTAATTGACTGAAACTAAAATTTAAGCATTCTATAAAAAATTATATAATGCAAATATAACCTTCTATACATATATATTATTCGATTATTAAAATATAATTTATGACTTAACCAAACCAAAGCTAAACTAACGTTATTTTCATTAATGAAATCATTTATCAAAATTTAATATTAAATTCATGATAAGTCAATTTATATGTTATAAAAAAACTTAAATTCCGAAAAATAAGTAATTTATATATTTTTTGAATTTACACTGAAGATAATATAAATTTAAAGTTGAAGCTTTTTGGACTTAAATTAATTTTTATTTGTTTAATCAATCTTTCGACTTTTTAATTTAAATTTATAATGATCATTTTGAAATCAGGATAATCAAACCTGCAATAATTCAAGATTTTCTTCAGCTATGGCAACTTGGGGGTTCTTTCTCTGCAACTAGGGTTGTTGTGCAACGTATAGACAATATTTTTTGATCTCTCAAATTCAAAATTAAAGATGTTCAAATGATAAATTAGGCTTTAAAGTAGCTGTGATTTAATAAAAATGCATAAATACATTTTTTATTTCAAAAAAATTGCTTTGCTTTTTAAACATGATCATGATTTTGTTAAGGTTTATTTTAAATTTAATTTTTATCTATGTTTAAATGAACTGCTTGTTTTTTTGTAGTTATTTTTCGTATTCATGGCATATTAGGTTTTTTATTTAGTTTAATACTTTTTCAATAATTTATAACCTATTTAAAATTTTATGCACTTCTGAAGGAGCGTCCTAAAATGTAAAGACTTTTGAACTATAAAGTTAAACATTTTTTGCATCTCGAACAGTTTGGCATTTAATTGCTTCCTGCTGCTGAATATTTATTTATTTGCAATTAAAGTTAGGATGAATTGTTGCATTTTTTCGTTTGTAAAAAAAACTTTATATTAATTTCAATTTCTTGTAAGAATTTTATGGATATAAATCCTTTTTCTGTTTCAAGATATTATTTTCACTTTCGGTGTAACCGTCTTTGCAAGCGCGTGTTTTGACCAACTGTCCTGCTGTCATTTTCGGCGATCACTGTGATTTTTTAAGTTTTCATTGTTTTCAAAATACGTAATTTTCAGTTATTAATTGTTTTATTTATTCCTTCTATTAAACATCTTGATGCGAAAATAGTTTCTTTTTGTTCATTGAATATTTTGTATAAATATGATATGTTTGGTGGCTTTGAGTCTTTAGAAATTATTTTATTTTTAATTTTGCTTTATTTCTTGAATTCAACGAATGTGTTGTTATAGCAAACCTTTATTGTAACAAAACATATATCAGTCTTTAAAAATCATTTTTGTAACAGTATTTGTTTAATAGTATTTTGTTTTTTAGCTTTAATTCAACTTATTATTACTAAAAGGGTTGTTTATTTTCTCTTCTGCCTTGGATAATTTGGATTTTTTCAAATTCTTTACCGTAATAAAAATCTTAAAAGTGAGTCATTTAATTTACGAAATTGTTATGCAATTAAAACAATGAGACAACACTTTCAATCTCTATTGCTTATTTTCTTTGATACTAATTTACATGATATTAAAAAATAAATTTTTATTTAATTTTATACATTAATTAATTTATTAATATAAAACCTATTAAAAATGAATGCCCCTTTGATTGGAATATTTGATTTTTTCTTTAAATGAGACAAGTTAAACTATTATTTATAATTTGACATATAGTTCAGTTTTTCCATAAAGATTTATGTAATAAATAGGACTTATTAATTGATCCAATGTTTTTTTAATTTTAGTTTTTGTCTTCACGACGTTCTTGCCATTGCCACCAAAAACTTGTACTGCGACGAGACTGACAAAAAGAATATTGATGATTAGCAGAGTCCAAGGTTTCTGCCTCATTGCTTCGAACCGCGATTTATGAAGCATCGCGTACGAGCAGGCTGAGACATTCTTTGTGTTACACGATCCATTTTTTTATTAATCCTGATGGTCTTCAAAAACTAGATTAATAATTGCCTTATATTTACTAACAATGAAATAAAACTTATTTTTAATCTTGCTTTTACATCGTCTTTGTTTAAAATCAAATTTGCAGTAATTTTTTAAGTTAATATTTTAAATATTTAATATAAGTAAATCAATTTTTTTTGGACCTATTCTTTTTGATTGCCTTTTAATCATTAGAAAGTATTTATTTGAATTTTAATATAAATTTATTTATTTTAATTGTTGCTAAAACGAAAATGTTTACATTTCTATTCATGTTCTCTGCATTCGTACGGTATCAGTGGGGTGTTGCTGTTTGTGTTGAATGTAAAAAAATTAAAGTTGACGTATTCAAAATGTTTAGATAAAACAAATAGATTTTTAAAACCACGGTGTTTGCCGCCTGAGCAGAGCAGTAGTTTATTTTTTGAACCTCCAACTGTTTTTTTTGCGCCAGATTCGCTTTAATTAAATCTTTAAATCATATTTTCTGGGTATTCAAATTTTTGTATTTTATTTTTTATTTATTTTCGAATTTATAATTAATTATGTTTTATTATTGATTTTAAGCTTTGTTGGATTAATTTATAAGTTTATTTTTTGATGTTGAAATCTTTAAAGAAAATTTTCGGGAAAAATTTATGTATTAAATAAACCGAGATTAATTTGTTAATACTTTTCACACAGCATGTTCCATTTCTTTGATTTGGGAGAATTATCATTTTTCCTTACTTTTTTTTTGTTGTTAATTTTAAAAGTTATCAAACTTTTAGTAAACAATTTTTATTTAAATTTACAAACATTTTTATTTAAAAAGACGACTATTTGGTTCTTTAACATCGCTCAGTTTAATTTATATTGAAGAAGGACTTTTATTTTGCTATATAATAATTAGTTATTTTGGATTTTAAATGTACTAAATTATCATTTTAAATACAACAGTTTGGTTTCTGTTCCCCAAAACAGTTTGATAAGCTACGACAGGTCCGTGCACATTGCCCAGAAAATTTTAATATAATCACAAATATCTAAATTTAAATAATTATTAATTAACATTTTCAGCTCCTATTTTAATTGAAAATGAATTTAATATTAAATATTACAAAATTCGTTTTGGACACCAATATTATAGGCAATCCAAAAAAAAATCTATACAGAAATAATTTATGAAAAATAAATGCATTTAATAAACATGCAACACAGATAATCGCATGAATAAATAAATTCAATAAATTATTAAATTAAAGGTTTTATCATTTTATTGAAAAATGCTGCTTTTAAAAAAAGAAGGGCGAGCTATTAAGTATGACTACCGTCCTATAAACGCATTATAAAAGAAAGAAAGCTAAATATAATGTTAAATTTGCAATTGGAATATTTTTTAATCTAAAAAGTTTAATTACCCAATCACAAAATTGTAAATTAAATTACAATTTCTTTGGAATTGATTTTAATAAATTACCATTTGTTTTCCTAAGACTAAAAAATTTTTAATTTTTATACATAAAAGCATTTAAGGTTAAATATTCTTTAAATGTGCTAAAATAATCATTTTAAATACACTGAGTGATTCCTGTTGCCCGATACACGACAAACTACGAGTTTAAAATTAACAAAGTGAAAGGCAGAAAATTTAATTTGCATAAATGATTATTTAACAATGAATTTTTAAAAATTTAAAGATTTAAAAAAATTTTTGTTTTTGAATAAAGCTCTATAATTGAGTCTATTATTTTAAACTAAGGTTGTTTAAATTATTAATAAAGTCCGACAATACAAATTTATTAATAAAGCAATTTAATTTAAAAAATAATATGAAATATTTGTAAATGAAAATGTAATTACTGTAATTACACGTTTTTTAATTTGCACTTAATTATACTAATGACTTTAAAAAAATTAAAGAAAACAAACTATTAAAAAGTCTAGATTTGAAAGGAAAAATTAAAAACTAAATAAAGAAAATTCAAAAAAAAAGATTATTTATAAAGTGTTTTAAAGATTAATTTTTTATCAAACAAAAAAAGACGCTAACTTTAAAGAATAAAAAGAACATGTAAATTGTGGCCACTAAACTCAGCTATCAATCCAGATTTTGTAGCTCAAAGTAAAAGAATCGCAATAGATACAGACAGTTAACTTTCTTACAACAAAAAACAATTTAACATCAAAAACGTAGAAAAAACGTCTGTTAAGATGGAAATATTTTTAGATTTATAAAAGTTATGATAATTTAAACCCAAATAAAATGATAACAATTTTTAAACAATCATAATAAATAAATGTTTTTTTTGGTTATTGCTTTATTAAATAAAACTTGTTTGCCTTTTATGGCAAACTTTGGAATGATTTAGTTATACTTGATAAATAATTTTCTATTGTTTTGCTTAGTTTTTATGGCTGATTGTGAAATTATTATTATATGATTATTTAATTAAACGCAAGTTAATTCGGCCAGCTTAATGTAATTCCATTTTTTTCTCCGTCGAGTTTAGGGAGAGAAACTCTTTTAGAGTCTCTCTCCCTGCTGCCTCATTATTTTGGTTGTCAACCTTGTTCTTTCAATTCGAACTTCTAACAATCGTAAGCGAAGTTCCTCCTATTTCTAATTAAATCAATACCAGTAAATAAGAATAATTCGGTAGCGATAAGATTAGCGCCGTTAAATTCTTAAAAACTTTAAAAGAATATTTATTCTTTATAGTTTGAGTGATTTAATTGTTTAAATTATTAAAAGGTATATTATGTATTAAAGAGCGACTTTCCGAATTATTTATAATTTTTATTGACTTCTGGCAGAGATTTATTAGCTCCGTTTTAAAGCAACTTTTCCGTTTTTGCAACTATTATCTGAAAAATTATAATTTTAAATTCTTGAATTTTTTTTCCTAGTTGAGAAAGCTCTGTCGGAATTGGGCGAATGCGCTTCGGGGGTGGAGGGGATGAGGGGGGTTGTTGTAGGGGCACGGGGCGAACACGGTCGCCAAAAGCAATAAGGCGCAGAATAAAATGCTGCTTTATTCCAATATTTACTATCAAAAACAGCGAACATTCCGTTTTGTTATTATTGGATTTTCTTTTTATAAATACAGTGATGATAAAAGAATCGAAATAAACATAGTGATTGGATGAAAAACATAATTAACTACAGATTGAAATGTTTTAAACAAAAAGAAAAATATTTAAAAATTATTTATATTTAAACATAAGTATCTAAATCAACTGCTGAGTCATTAAATGGTTACTGTTTAAAAAAAGCTCGTTAAAAGTAATCACTCCAACAGCGTTGGGACAAAGGCAAGTTCAGGCTCATATCGCGGTCTTTTTAAAAAAAAATTCATTTGTAAAGAGAAACTATTTGAAAAAATTTTAGAAAAATTATGCCAAAATAGAATTAAATTAATGAAAGTTATGTGATAGCAATTGTGGAGGCATTCCGTATTCTAAAGCATCCACAAAGATTTCATCAGAAAATTATTAATAACTAAAAAGTATAATAAATAGGATTTGTATTCAATGATGAAAACAAAATAGCAAATCACTTAGCAAAATGATAAACTATTATCCTAATTAATAAAATAATCATTTTAACACAATTACGTTATGCAATCCATAGAGTTAAAATTCAAACTTAAAATACGCATTAAATTGACATAAATATCTTAATGCCAAATTAGTTTTTCAAGTGTTTGGTTCAACCATTCCTTCAATTTATAAAAAAATAATAATCTAAATTAACAAAATAAATAAATGCCTTTTTCAGTATAATAATAAATGAGTATCAAGATTTCATATCAAATATTAAAAATGTTATAAGTCCAGATAAAATAATAAGACTGTGTTTAAAACAAAAGCTTTATTACAAATATAACGTGTATTTTTTTAACAAAAAAATGGACACAAACAAAGTAAAATGAAAAGTATTAAATTTTGCTTCTTCAACAATTATTTTAATAAATGTACCAGGGTAATCTAAAATAAATGAAGGAAATATAAAAATAAGCAACGAATTCTGCAAAAGTGCTGTGGCAATTTGATGATAGTGGCAAAAGGAAAACACTCATTAAGGCGCTTGATTCCATTCGCTTGGAGGCCAGTCAGTAAAATTTTAAATGAAAGTCTATATTTTGTGATCACATTAATAAAAAAACTAAACTACAACATAAGCTTTAGTTATAAGTGACAAATAAATGCTCAATATTTGTAATATAAAAATAATTATAACTAAAACAATATTTCTACTGGTATTAAAAATAAATAAAGTATACATAAATAATTTCTAATGCCAAATATAGCGTCAATTTAACTTTTAATGCATTAAAAACTGTTGAATGACACAAAAGAATATTATAATTATTGTGTTCAACAAATTTTAAAAAAATATTGAAATCTGACCGTAAAAATAATAATTTGCTGAAAAGCGCAAAAGTGTTTGAGCCGTGGATTCAAGAATGAATTAAAACTATAAAATACCAAAAAAGTGATGAAGACTTTGAATGACGGGGGGGGGGGGCTTCTTGGGTATCTTTCTTGTGTTTATCTATTCATGTCTTAATTTTGTTTCTTTGGATCGAATGTGCTCCCAAAAACATCTGAGGCAATATTTTATTTAGGAAATGCAAAAAATAAAATAAATATAAATGCTAACAGACAATGGTTGGGTAATTGGAATTTTTTTAATGTTCAATTATCCAAAGCTTAGATTAAAACCCAAACATTTATTTAATAAAAATTAATTAATACTTCTAAAGAATTTGCAAACACGCAAAATAAATCTAAAGTTTTGTTAGTCAGTGATATTGCTCTCGACTCTGTCCTAGACAGTACAAATATCGAGGACTCGCTCGAGATGATTTAAATCGTTTTGATTTATTTGGGATCATTTACAAATTCAAGTCGCGCACATGTTATTAAAATTTTGATGTTAATTTTATTTTACATGCTCTATGGAGCATCTTGTGTTGGATAATTGAACTGGTTAATTTTAACAATTGTTATGTTGACAAGTCTATGATTTAATCACGTGATCGTTCATTTTATAAATTTCACTTTATTTATTATTCCTTACATTAGCGATGCAATCACTTTCCCATTTTTTTTGGTATTTGGCTTTGAATTTGTTCAATGTTAATTTGATACTAATATTTGCCAGATAGTCATTTAAAAACAATAAAAATGGCCCGCAGTAATACAGCCAGCACTGGTTTCCTCTTTCGTTGTTATTGGTTAAAATTCTATATGATGAATGAAAATTATTAAAAATGCTAAGTGAAAGAAATATTTTTCATAGCCATTTTAGACACAAATTGCAAAGTTTTATTTTCTCCTTGATTTTTTCAACTCTGACCTTTATCTTTAAACTTTGCTCTACAAATAAAATATTTTAACCGCATATGCATTGGTGCAAGATTAAAAAAACGTTTTTTAAATTCCATTTATTTTGTTTGTAAACTGAACTCTGTTATGAACAAATTGAAAGTCTGGAAAGTGATTTAAAAAAAGAAAAAAAATTATTTGCTAAATATATTAATGTAGATATATGTATTTCTGTTTATATGTCATTTATTGTTTTATTCTAAATTATTTCGTTTATTTAATTTTTAAACATATTTTGATAGTAATTAATTAAATAAAAAGCAAAATGGCAGCTATAAATCACCTGTATATTTTCAACATTTATTATAATTGTAATTTTACACATTCGTTGAAGCTGTGCAAGAATATGTTTATCCTTTTACAAGTAAATGTTTTTGATTTAAAAGTGGTTAATATTAAAATTTATAGATAAAACATATTCAATACTTTTAAAGTTTTATGGTTTATCAAATTTTTTGTTTATTTATTTAGCCAACTTAGTTTATAATCGCATTAAGAAATGCATTCGATCGGATTTTTATTAAAAATTTGAATTTCGTTTTTTCTTAGCCTTAATAAATTGTTCACCTTTTTCACAACACCAGCAATGCGCTGCCGATCGATCCATGTTTTTTCAACATAGCGGGGAAACGATAAAAGGTATTATTTATTTAATTTTATTGTACATATAGACAAAAATGCGCTTATTTCCTTCTTAAGTTATTTCACTTTACTATTAAGAATTTTTGTTATTTTACTTTGATAATAATTAAATTTTCAAATTTGCAGCTATTTTTTATTGTTGCAGTATGCATGCAATTTATGAAATTTTAAATTTAAATGAATTAATGCAATTGCACCTTAGGCAAAAAATTTAACGCAAGTAAATTCATACAATTTTTATTTCCAGTATTTGTTGATTATTCTTTTGAATATTATCAAATTTGGTTTTAAATGGAAATAATTATTTTAAATGAGTCCGTCCATATGGAGCGCCAGTCCTAGACTCTCCGACAAAGCAAGCCTACTTTTAGCATTAAATTTTTAATTTGGCATCACACTGGATTTACTAATGTTATTAAGTTGAATTCTCCATTTAATATTATATTAAACAAACATGTCAATAAAACTTAAAATATTTTTATTAGTTTTTGCATGTCTTTTAATAAATTATGCAGCGCCTTCCTCGCCATAGAGGCTTACGCTTACTTCGTCGTTGTCGTCGTGGCCTTCGACCCATGTCCCTTCATTACGCGGAGTGGTGCCGATGAGTCTTGAAGAAATTTCAGAGTTAATTCATCAAAGCGTTGTCAGTATACACCCACCCTCTTTGCCATTTATTCATTAATGATTAAACCCTTTAAAATGCTTATTTTAATCACATCTTATTTTTTTCTTTGAATTTTTTGTTTATCATTTTTTAATTTTAGAATTATTCTTTGTTTGGCACAGAAGAAAAAGTAGCAATGGTTAGCCGATCTCAGAGGTTGAGTCTTATGTATAGTATGGCCGTGTAACTAAAAAATAATATTTTTATTTTTATTTTAAGGCAACTTTTGGCATTTGAGAAAGGCACCCTAAATTTATTACTGAATACACATTTGGTTAGATGTGTGACGTAAATTGAAACTTAAATTTGGAATAAATATAATTAATAGGTTTTAATCACAAATAAAACTCAGTCCCTGACGCATTGTCCGGCGACTGTCCAGCATCGTCAAGTCTCTAAGGTTTTCCATAATTTGATTCCTGAAGTTGTAACTCAATTTTTTTTACAAATGACATCTACCGCAAAGAGAGCAGGTTTTGCTCCTGCTTTTGCCTAGATTCTTCGTCACCCAATTTTATTGGTAAACGCTAAATTTTTAACGTAAATTTAATTGGGGGAAAAATACTAACCTATGTAGAGGCACTTAATTTTTAAAAGTTCACGGCTTGGGGGAAAGCTACAATTAGAGAGGGGCTTCAAATGGAGAATGGGCTACTAATAAGAAAATACGGCAATCTGATTATCAAATGCCGTTTGGAGATCGGTTTGTTTCTTTCGTAGGAAAAAACGTATTTCTTTTTTAAATCGTTTATGTTTGTCTATTACTTAAAGTAGTCATTTAATATCTGATTTTTGTTCACAGAAGAAAAACTTTGATACTTTTAACTTTTACTTACTTTGCTTTGTTTATGTTTTTTAATTAAAATGTAATTCAGTTTAATAAAGGTACACAACCAACAGATTTAGTTTTAATTTTAATAGAAACATATTTAATGTTATCCTTATATTTCCATGTTTTTTATTTTATAGTTTTAAACAATTTATAAACTGAATTTACTAGTATTAGACAAAAATTCCGTTATTCTGAATTCTGTTTAGCTCACACTTCGCGGATAGCAACATCAAGTCATTATTGTTTTTAATTTTTGATTCGTCAAGTACACAAATATAATAAAATTCGGTTTATAATAATGTTTGATTGATTTATATTTTATCCTTTTATGCAAAAAGTTATATGATTATAGAGAATTGTTTAATACTCTGCTGGTAAATACTTTGAAAGCGAGACATTTTTTTGTATAAATCTGTTTAACAAATGATTCCGCTTGCTTTATACCCATTTTAAAATTTTTGGCCGAAGGTCCAAGACGCTTAGTTAGTGGTTAACGGAAAATTTCGTAGTCTGGCTATTTTGGACTAATTATTCAGTATGTTTTAGTGGTTGATAAATTCATAGCTGGTTATATAATTTGGTTTATGTACATATTAATTAATTCCAAAACTATGGATAAAATTTCATATTTATTTAAGAGAACAGTGATATGTTGCAACATTTTCTTTATTTATTTTAGTGTAAATTATTTTAAACACACATATATGTATTTACTTGTTTCAAAAAATTTGATTCTATATTAAGATATTTATTGATATTCAATTTTCACATTAAATAAATTTATGAACTGTTCGGAATCGCCCACATGTTCGTTTACGTAGATTGCTTCTCGATTTAGGAACAACGCGGTCGTCTTTGGCATTACGCTTTCTTATAAACAAAATATCTTTTAATATTTCTCATATTTTCAAAAATAATTAATAAAACTTTGTTATGGTTTTCAAACATATAAATATTTCTATCATTATTTTAAAATTTAAATTTGTTATTAAAATATGTTGAAAATTTTTATGAATAGTTATACTATTGCTGAAGGCCATCACGAAAAATAAAGTAATTTTTTTTCCCAACATACTAGTATGTTGCTTTCTTATCAACAAAAAATTTTTTTATAGGCTTTCTTTAAATATTTTTATTAAATGCAGGGCATATAGGGTGCTTCTGAATAATACTCTTTTTAATCATTTATATATAAATAAATATGATAGACAATTTACTTAAAGATAAATTAATTGGTCATTCAATGTAAAACTGAGTGAGTGCCTTAAATATATTAAATTAAATAATTAAATAAACAAACTGAATAATTTAAAAAATGTTTTAAAAGCATAACCAATATGAAAATTGTAGAAAATTATAAATAACACAATTTAATATACTTAAAATTAAGTGAACCCAAAAAGGAATTATTTAAAGCCTATAACTTCAAATTATTTAATTTCGCCATAAAAAGAACGCACACAGTTGCCCCAAACGAATACGTGCGGCAATTCGCTTCAATAATTTTCATAATTATCAGAATTTAAAGATTAATTGCTAATGCCTTGTAATAATGAGAAAGTTAAAATTTATCAATTTTATACAAGTTATGATTTTATTAATTTCTGTTACTAATTAGACTTTTTCCTAAATCGACATCTTACAAATTTTAAAGTCGCAGGAGCCGAATTTCAGACGCGCCGTTCGGGATCAAATATGATGCGTAAAATATTGAAAAAAACCCAATTTAATTAAATAATAACAATAAATGCTCTAAAATTTGGGAATACTCATTATCATAAAAAATAATTAAGCAATTTAATAAATGAAAAATAAAATAAAACCCAATTAATAAATATTTGTAAATTACAAATTGTTTATTCAAAAATCAGAAAATTTTAAAATAGACAAAACAACTGAAAAATAATTGGAATTAAAAAAAATCAAAACAAATTTCACACGACAAATTTCAAAAAATAAAATTATATTTTATGAAAAGTATCTGGAAGAATACCGACGAAGCATCCACTGTCAACGAGAAAAGAGGACACTTGGAAAATGGAGAAAGCTTGATACGTGGGGTTTCAAATTTAATGTTTTATTTCATCAAAAAAATATAATAAAATAACCGTGGAGACAATTTTTTTGCCACTCACCTTTTAGATGAAGATTTTATTTACTCAACTTGGCTTTTTTGCTCTTCAAAAGTCGAGCTATATTTGCCGTTTACCTGATGTGTATTTTTTTAAATAATTTTAATTAAACTTAATCATAACGATGAAAAAAATTCATCACAAATTATATAATTAAATCTATTTTCCATTTTTGTTATCAACAGTTTATCACTTTTCAAAGTAATCTTAAATTTGAATTGGTTTAAAAATTGATTTAATAATTATATATTTTTTAATTGCTTTATATAGTTTTTATTATATACGCGACCCTTTGTTTTTTGTAAAATAATTATTCATTCAAATTGAGTTATTTTTAAAAACTTTTCGATTTATTAATTAAACATTTAATTGTTAATTTCTGTAAAAAAATATAATTAATGAAATTGATTTTGTTCAATATTCTTTTGAAGCCGTCTGGGCATAATTGGCAACATTGACAATCTGGCAACTCAGACATAGAAGATATGCCCAAAATCTTCTATCGTTTGCACAGCTTTACGAAACAATATTTTAGTCATTTTATTCTTTAATCTCTGAATTTGGTGTTTTGCAATTAATGAGTCCTTGCCTGTATGGATAAGCTCAAATAATTTTATGAAATATATTGAATATAAATTAATTTCAGAGAAGGACGAGAGAGTCCGTAAATGCATTTGAACGCCAAGTGATCAACCTCGGTTATGAAATAAATTCTAATATAATATTGATTATATCTATTTTGAGTTTTCTACTAGGACTAAATAAAAACAATGTTGAATATATATAAATCAGTTCTTAAGAATTAAATATTATTTCAAATCGCTATAGATTAGGTTGTTAACACAATATTATATATCACAATTGTTGTTAGCGATAACTAAACAAATTAATCAAGCTTAGCTCTATAAATAGTTATAATTTTCATTGGATTTGTGCAAGGGCCTTCCTTGTGGAAATTAGACGTTATAGCGTCTTTTTAATGGACGTGATAGGTCACATTAATTTTAAATACAATACTTTAGTGAATTTAATTCCTTGATTGCTATCTGATATAACCAATTTTTTTGTTAACAAGTTTGAAGATTTATTAGTTTCGAGATAAATTATCGGTTCTTATTGCCTTATTAATTTGTATTATAATTGTGAAAATTATATTTTATTTTGGCTATTACATATACATGTTTTGTGGAAGTATAATGATTAGTTATTATTGGTAAATTTGCTATACTTTATATTATAATTTATTTACATCCCTTCATTAATTCCTTCCAATGTGTGAAATATCAATGTGTTTGAATTATAGTTTCTAAAATTGTTGTTTTGCAAATCTAAAAATAAAATAAAGTAAAAAAATAAATTCTATTGATAAAAAATATTTAACTCTCGCTTAGGCGGCATTAGAAATGGAGTTGTAGTAAATCACATAATTGTTTGAATATATGGTTTTATCCCCCAGTTTATATAAATTTTTTATCTTCCTTTTTTTTGGGGGTTTTTAAACTCCAAATTTCAGCAGCCATTTCTGCTGTTAACCAATCATTAAAAAAATCAATTTAGTATGCACCTTTATGAGATAGAATATACTACAATTTAAAAAAATTAAAATAACAATTTAAAGATTTGAGCATTGCTTAAGAGCAAAAAAATAAAAAAAACTGGATCAGATGATCAATAAAATTTTAAATTCGTAAATAAATAATAGATCAATTATGTAATTAGACAAAAATAATTCTAATTTACGTTACTAGATCATTAAAAATTAATAGTTTTGATATATATGTAGACAAATATAAATGAAATAATTAAAAAAATTCAGTTTGTGCGTTCTAAAATATGCGTCGACAACGACAACAAAAAATCAGTATTGTTTATTGTCAAATTAATATATTGATGCTGTATATCGCTGCGCCAAGCATAAATTGTTTTCCAAACAAAAATATGCTTCGAACATAAAAAAATGTATAAATTAAAAAACACAAAGATTACAGAAACTGGCTGGTTTTTTTTCAGGCCAGCAATAAACACTGTGGAGAGAAGGAAGACTGGTAGGCATTAAAATAGCATGCATCTAAGAAATTTTAACCATGTAATAAAATTATATCTTGCCTTATATTTAAATACACTAATATATTTATTAGTTATTATTAATCAATAAATTTTTCATTTTTAATCAGCTTGCTGATAATTTTTAAGCTAAATAAGGCTAGATTAGTAAAAAGCGAAATGATTGAAAATACAAATTATAAATTGTCTTAGTAATTAGGACCCAAAAAAATTAACGTAATTGTCTCTGTTTTAATCAAAAAAAAACTTAACAAAAAATCTCAATGACAAAGGAAATCATAATATTTTATCTAAATATTTGATAAAAAGTCTTATTAAACTAATAAAAGACGATGAGTTTAAAACCAAAAACTGATTTTTTTTTAGAAATAACCAAAATATTAATAAAATATTCTTATTCGAGAATAATAGAAACAAAAAGCAATTTTAATAAATTCTTAAAACAAATTATTCTAAAAATATAGTTGTAAATTTTAAAATTATCTATTAACGATTTATTAATAACTTAATCTGTAACTTGAAGCAACGAATAGAAAAAGGCATAAATCAAATAAAATTTCAAATTTATCAAAAATAAAAGAAAACAGCATTCACACAAAATTTGAAAGTTAGAGCCAAATTCCAAAACTAATATTTATTTTTATCGATAATTAAAAATTAAATGTAAATTGCAAAACATTAAGAAACAATGATAAATCGAAATAATCTATCTATTGTATGTATCGTTTACATTAAAAATAATATACGCGCCGTTATAAATTCCAAAAGTTTTTAAAGGCTCAACATTGAACTAAATGTGCAAGGAAATGTCGCGCAGGATTGCAAACCGCTTACTTCCAAGCATTTCGATGATCAAAAATTACCTTTTTAAATATTCAGACAATTTAAAACCTGGGCATTCATGGATTGACTCATTTTTCATCATTTTTAGATAATTTAAATTTGTTTGAATATGATTTTTTAAAAATATTCCTTAGATTATTTTTTCTAAATCAACATCTGTAGACGCAAAATTTAAAACTAATTATTTACAATTCTATCATCATTTTATCTAAAATAAGAATAAAAACGCAATTATTTATTTTGTTCATTATCTATTTATCGTTTATTTGTTGGATTAGAACATTTTATTTATAGTCCAAAGTTTTTAATTAATTATTTAAAATATGATGTTGAGCAAACAAATGGTTTTACATTAGTTAAATTTTGTTTTAAAATAAATTGATTATAGTCATTTGCGGCATTTAAATACTATATTAGTATTGCGCCCTTGTGTATCAGCAAGAAATCGGTAACTTGGCGAGGTGAATTAGTACGCATAAAGCTTATTTTTGCTAACAAAACATTTTAATGAATATTATATTTAATCTTTAGATTTTAAATATGTACAATGTATTATATAGCAAAGTCAATAAATTTTAAAAATAATTTAATTAACAAATCAACAGTTTTTTTATTAATACGATGAATTATAAAATTATTGTTATTTTTTTTAAATGGTTTTTTGCTGTTGTTATTCTTAAACAAAATTAAAATTAGTTGCGCGTTGATTAAATTGCTTTTCCCCTGAACGGAGTGAAATGCAATCTAGTTCAGTTAATTTTAATTTTTTTTTAATTTCGTTATTAAGTATGTCTGTATATTTTTAATAAAAAGATATGGTTCGAATGTAAATATTAAATTATTTTTAAATTTGTAAAAAAAAACACATTAATCATAAATATTTTAAAACGCTGTGCCAATTTATTTTTTGATCAATTTTTTTGTTTATTAAAAAATGTATTGAATTTTAAAGTATGCTTTTAAGTAATAGTATAAAGTAGGGTTGTACGGCACCGGGTCCAGCACTGTAATGGTCAATTTTTTCTATTTGCAACTGAAATTTTGGCTTCGGTGTTTCAAAATTCCTTGAAACGACCATCCGCAGGACGTGAAAGAGGATCCGTCTCGAGCAAAAGCTAATCATTTTTCCAAGTATGATCTTAGAATTAATCAGATAAACGTTTATTATTTAATGAACATTTAACAAATGGTTTAAGAAACAAATCCTGGATTAAAATTTTTCTTTTTAATACTTCACCTAAAAAAAATTAGGCATCTGTTGCTAATCTAAGCAAAATTGACTTTTTTTAATTGATTTTTTAAATGATTTGGGCTACCTTCAGGCAAGTTAAAAAAGAGTTGTACAACAAAACTCATTTGAGAAGATTTATCTGCATAAATAATGAATAATTTCTTAAAGAAGATGAAATAATTTAAAAAAGATTTATATACAATTTAATCAATGAGTTAAATCCAAGTTCATGATCAAATAAGTTACTCATAATTAAGCATTTTAAACAAATCAATCAAAAAAACAATATTTGAAAATATGTAACCATAAAGTGAATATATAAAAAATTTTAAAATCCTGACATCAAATTATTATAAAAAAAGTTATTTATTTATATTAATGAAACATTTACCCAGATTATATAATTGTTTTTCATAAACAAACGTTGTAAATAAAAGCTTTCAAAAAAGATTTTTAAAAACGGAATTATCAAAATAAACTTAAATGAGATACTAATTAAAACAAAAGTTTTATAAGTAAAATAAATAAATTAATTAGCATATAGTGCAAGGACGGGTTGGAGGGGGCATTTGCCTAAAAAACCTAGCACTTAATGTCAACATTTTATTAATTTTTTATTATTTGCTCTGTATTTGCCTATTCGCATCTGTAATTAATTTACAATTTATATGGGAAAATTGATTTGTTGAATAAATGTTTAAACTGACTGAAGAAGGTGCTGTGATGCCGTCCCCCCCCCCCCCCCCGGAAAAATCGACGATTGATTTTTTCTGGCGGGCGCAGAGCATTCGCTCTTCACAATTTTGTGGGCAAATAATAATTTTATCAGCATCTAAATTATAAAAAAGGACACATAAACTAAATGACAAATAGAAATATTGGTTGTGAACTTTTAAAAAAAAAATTTGGAACGAAATGTAATGAACTTAACATATTTTTAAAAAAAATACTGGGTCCTTCCACAGAATTGATTAATACATCTAACAATGTTAACACCGAAAATGTTTCAAAATAACTAATTATTAATTCAGAAATTTCTTAATAAAACTGAAATACAACAAAATTACGAAAACACTCTTTTAAGACAGCTTGAATTAATGAATATTATTCTTATTTCAATATTTGAAAGATATAATAATATGACTTACCAACAAATATAATTATTTGCTTTGGCAAAGTTCAAAAAAATGAAACAAGAAGCCATCCAAAAGAAGGTATTTATATTTTTTTTAATAGGCAGTTTATTTAATGCGAATGGGGTAAAATTAACAAATATGAGCATATTGTATGCGCGTTTATTAAAATTGGTTAGAATAAAAATGATAATATTTTTTTAAAATAATTTGAAAAATTATGCTAAATTATGAATCAAAAAAATATAAGAAAATTAAGATAAATGAACTTAAAATAAATTTTTGATGCTATTAAGACAACTCTATTCAATTTAAGATCAAAAAATATATTCGCAAATCTCATTAAGTGCGCTGTGTTTAGAATTGTCGTGGACCAGAAGACATTAAAAATGAACCCGCCGATGGAGGTGGGCTGCTTAACATATCTTAATAATTTGCATTTTTGGCTAGTTAGGTGAAAATCATCACCTCCAGATTTGAACCTTTTCAACTCTTAAAGATAAGTTGTTGTAAAAAATATGTTACTTTATTTTGCTACGCCGTGCAATTAAGGTGCGAAAAAAATTCTAATTTGCATCTTTTCTAATAAACTAGAAAAAATATTTAATTTAATCAAAAAACTTTTTTTCACGACTAATAATAATAAGCATTGGGACTTGCATCAAATTCAGCAAAATTTAAAATTATAAGCCTAAGACATAAATTATAAGTATTTTTTAAAATTTAAACTATGGCTTGTAAAGTTATTTTAAGATAATTAAAAAATTACTAATAGAATTGAAATTTTAAAATCATTTACAGCTTTATAAGAAATAAAATATTTAAGTTTTTCAACGTCAATGGTTATCATTGCCAACAATAATACAAAATACATTTTTGCTTTTTGCGTCTTCTGTATTAATTAAAACATTTTGTCTTTATCTTTGTATAACATATGTGCCATTGGTTTGCTCAATAAATTTATATTCAGACGGTTTGTTATCGGTTTAGGAAGAATTTAAACCGATAAATAACTGATTACAAGTCGGACACCGGATAAAGTGTTAATACAAACAGACAGCTTAAAAGGAGTTTGATAAGAATGAAACTATTGCATTATATACATACAAAGATGAAAATATGTCCTTTTAAAAATAACTAAAAACATATCAAATCACCAATTCTCAAACAAAATCAATTTTTAAATTAAATTTTATTGAGAACGTAAAATGAGGCTCTAAAAAGCATTTAAATTTTTGATAATTATTTAAATATTTATTCCAATTGATTTTGCTTGTTTTAAAAAAATTGTAAATTATAAAAAACGTTATCATTACATCATGAAAAAATACAACAAAATTGAGCGCTTGTTTTTAATTATACAGGCAAGCAAACTGACCACATTTTTGGTTCCGACCAAGCATTCAAGCGTCCGAACTTATAAGTAAGTATCAATTAATTATATATTAAAAAAACAATAAATTATATGATATTTAAAAATAATTAAAAGAATACCGAATTTTGGCGGCCGCCTTTGCCGGCAAAGAAAATCGTGAGACAGCAGGGGAGTTCAACGCATTTGATTTGAGGAATTTTTTATTTTACTAAAAATGTTAACAAGCAAAACCAAAATTAATTATTATTTAGCCAAGAAATATTTTAAAATACGTCTATTTAAATGAAAGAAAGTAATTTAAAATATTCTTTATTATAAATTGTCTAGGTAACTCAGGGGCACGAGAGCGACGCGGTTATTGTCATCGCCGTAGGAGGAGAGTCGGCTGCTTAATAATTATATTATGAAGCAAATATTTTATCATCGAAAAAGATATACAAATATCCAAAATATAAACAAAAATAAAATATTAAATTGATAAAATTAAAAAATACGACAAAGGTAATGTTTACAATTGAAACATTGTAAAATAACTTTTACATAGATATAATGTAAAATAACTTTTAATAGATATAAATAAAATTAAAAATTGTTTCACTAAAATTTAAATATAAAAAACACCTATTATGACCTACGTAATTTTCCTTTGCTTATTTAAATGATAACGTCCGTCATCTTTTAATAAAGTAACGTGTAAAACAACGGAAAAATGATTGTATCACAGTCAAAGTATTACAAAAGACAAAAAAATATTATTTTTTATCAAATCAACTATAAGATAACCGGGGATCCCCGTTTTCGGGGATGAGCAAACCGGGGAACGGGGATCCCCGTATGGGGATTTTAATTTCTTGGGGAGGAGAGCTCGACGCTGCCGACAGGCGCCGTCGGGAAAATTTTTTGATTTTGGTTAAGAAATTTCACCAGAAATTTTGGCAAAATTAAGAATTGCTTCGAAATTTCGGAAAAATTTATGGAGTATGTCCGGCGGTACCGACAGGCGCCGCCGTAGACTAGACCCTAGTTATTAGCTAAGAAAAATTGGTCGAGATTTTTTTTGTAAAAGAAGTACAGATAAGGCTATTAATATTAAAAAATTTCTTAATTCAAAAAAATAATTTTTTTGCGCCCTTTTAATTAAAAAATATTTGAAAGTTTACTAAAATATTCTTTTAATGGGAGAGCGCACGCGACAGAACCAGAATAAAGGTTAAAAATGAATTCGCACACATGCGGGTTCGAAACCAACCATTTAACTAAAATAATTAAACAATTAATTTAACTTAAATAATTTTTTTGTCTTAACTTCTAATTTTTATTTGTTTTCTTTAAAAAATTTTGAATTAAATCTATGCTATTACAAATAAACGAATATAATCTAAAAAAGCATAAATAAGCAAACGCAATCAAGATGTTTATTGTGATTGCTATCTTCAAAAACTGAAATAATATTTTTTAAAATAATAATACGGGAAAATCTGTAAGGACATAATGCCTCTTGGAAGCATGCAAATATAAAAATTATCTTTCGCGATGCAAGAAAAGTCTTAAAATCCAAGAAATAAAAACAAAACAAAGTAAATTATTTTTTTTTAAAGAATAAACAATAGGTTTTGTAACGTGTTTAATTTTTCAAAACATCAATAAATAGTTTTGCAAATAGTATAGCATATATTGAAATTTATTATAATATATTAAAAAAGTTTTTATAGCTTATTTGCTGTAAGCGTCGCATCAATTCATAACAATTTGAAAGTGAAGCGAGGATTTCGAACATAGCAAGAATGACAAATTTGCTCGAGAACAAGGAAGAGGGAATTTTGGGTCAATACGCATGCAAGTGTTGCAAAAAATTTTTATTTGTTTTTTATTTTGACAATGTAACATTGAGGATGGTTATTGTTTTTACGTTTCAACGAGGTGATTTCTAGAGTGTAGGTCGTTTCGTAAATTCTTCCACTATGGTCGTTTCGTAAATCCGCCACAAATATTTTATGAAGTAGTTTAAGACATCATAGCTTTATACACACCGCACTAATTCAGTAAAAACATATACCATTGGAAAGCTCTAAATGAGTAAAAAAAAGTATTACAGCAAAGTCGAAGTGGTATAATAGGTTTCAAAAAAGTTATAGTGTAAACTTGCCAAATATCGAACGTTTTAGTGGTTTTCTGATCATAACTTTTTTAAACTTTGATTTATTGCTTTGTTTTGTTTTATAAATAGTTTCTATTCATATAGAGCTATCCATTGGTATAAGGTTTAGTGCGGTGTGATTTAAGTTATGATGTCTAAAACTACTTCATAAAATATATGTGGCGGATTTAGGAAACGCCCAAAGTGGCGCTTCGTTTTGCCTCCCTTTGACCAGCCAAATTTCCGAGTGTTAACTCATTTTTGGAAAAATTTCATTTTTTTGGTTTGATAATTGAAAAAAGTGGCCTTAAAACTTGATTTGAGCTAAACTAGCACTATATGAGGAAATGTTTTTCCATTTAAAAAAAAATCGCTACATACGAAGTGCGACCAACTCGATTTCTTCTGTAATTCTCTTCTTTTTTTTTTTTTGCTTTGACATAACGCCAACGCTTAATGCCATATTTATTGCTATTTTCTTGCAATAAATAAATAAAAGTAAATAAACCCCAAAAGGATTATTCTAAAAAATTATATTCTCAAAAAAGGGAACAAAACAAACAATATGTTAAAAGCAAACCAAACAATATGTTAAAAGTTAAAATAAAATATTCTGACATTAAAATCTAATAGCTACAGTTGAAAAAAATATGAATATAAGATGTAAGCAACTAAAAATTTTTAATTGCTAATTATACAAATGGGCGGAATGAAGGACTTCGACTTAAGTATTAGAATTATTATTACATAATATTTAACAAGGTGCGTTTTTCAAGCACACTAATAAAAGTTTAATCGTAAAACTGAAAAATGAAGTAACTGTCAAAGCAAGTATATTGAAGGCAACATTTATCGACAACTCATCATGATAAAGAGCGCACAATAGTTAATTAATTTTTATAATCAAATATCACAAGATAAAAAATATTATAGGCAAACAATATTTTCGCCGGACCCCTCCACTATAAATACAGCCATTTTTTTAAATTTTGTTTGAAAATCTTCTAAAAAAAATTTGCATTTTCTAAAAATTAAAAGATGGATGGCGATAAAACATTTTAAAGAACCAAAGAAAAACAGTTAAGATAACCAATAAATAAATTTAAAAAAAAATTACCAAATCAGAAGCAAAAGGAAATTAAAAAAAATAAAATAAATTAGACATTTTTCTAAAAAACAATTCAAAAAGAAAAGAATTCGCGCTATAACTCGAATCCAATCAGAAAAGCATCGCAACAGCGGTTTCTACCGAAAATTAATTCAAGGATTAAATTTAGTATTCGAAATGGTCCAAATAAAATATTTACCTTTCGTTAATTTACTAACTTTCTTCTGCTTGCAAGGGTATAAAAATTTAAAAATAATAACTATTGATTCATTAATACAAAATAAATATCGTAGAATTATTAATTTAACAATTGAAAGCAAAATTTGTTTATTATTCGTTCCCCCTGATTTTTATGGGTTTTGATCGGTTGTTAACAATTGCCGAAGTCAATATAAAATAAAACCAAAGACTAATCTATAAAAGAATTTATTTTTAATAAAAGATTTAATACTAAGAGTTGATTTTAAAAGTAAACGATAACTTAAATAAAATGCATATAATGAAAGAGATTGAGGATAGAAAAATTCAATTTTTTTTACTCGTTCAGCTATGAATGTCCAAAATATAAAAGTGAGGAGGACATGCACAATAATTATTATAAATAATTAAAACATCTTTAACACATCTTGAATTTACCTTGCCAGACACAGGTAAATTAATTTTCTATTTAAAAATGGTAAGGTGCATTAAAGAATTTTTAAAATATATATAAAAAAGTTAAATCGTTCAAAATCAAGTAAATACAAATAAATTGATATTTCAAAAGATGATCTGATAGTAATTGAAAATAAATAAATAAATATCAATAAAACCTTTGTTTATCAAATTAGGTATACATTTCAAAATATAAAATTGTGTGGGAAAAAAACAAAAAAATTATACACATAGGCCGAATTCAAGATGAATCTTTTTTCTCTTGTCGGCACAAATGCTACCTCATGTTCGTTTTACCGCAACTCCGATCACAATAAAGTATTGGTTTTTGGCAAAAGTTTCAATATTTGGCCAATTATGCTGCGCAGGAAACTGATTCTTCTGAGCTGGCAGTCAGTAATAAATTTTAACATTTTACAATATATAACTTAATTTATTCTTTCATAAATAAATTAGAGTTAGTAACAGTTTTCTAATTCGTATATTTTTATTAGTAGTGTTTATTGTTTCTTCGTTTAAAATGCAAACGCGACGACATTATGTAATTATTTTATAAATTCAACTATATTTTGATGTAAAATTCAGGTAATCTAATAAACCAAATATTAATATTGATATAAAATCAAAACCATCACTCGTCACTTTTCGCGTCAAGCAATATTGAATTTGAAAAACAAATATTTAAAGACACATTATTAACAATTAAAATAACTTTTTATAATTAAAAGGTAAAAGGCATGAACATAGAATAAAGTCATACATTATTTTTTGTGCAAATAAATTTTCATTATATGGTCAGTAATCAAAAACAAAAAAACATAAAATTAATTGCTGCTAAATATTAAAGTGAGTTTTAAAATACATTTTATTCGCCGCCGATAAAAGAGATACGGACACGTTAAGAAATATAACTTTTTCTTAAAGCAGTTTGGTTAACTTAATAACAAGAAAAAAAATGAATTTGATTTTTAGATCAATTTTATTAACAAAAACAGATTAGGTAATTAAAAAAATGAAATATAGAGAAATCCTTTAAGATCTCAAAGTTACAACTATTGTAAAAAAGGTCATTAGAGCAAAAATGGCATTTAAAAAAAGTGCAAATATCGAAAAAACAAAAAAAAAACCGATAAAGTCCACCACCCATGCTGCTGAATCACCGTCCGCTGCCTGACCAAAAAAAAATCATATCTATTCGCGTGATCGCGGAGACTAAAAACACAAATGTCGTTTTTAAAATAAACCCAAAAAAGCCGTATTCATTCTTCCACCTAATTTAAACCATTTTTTATTCAATAATAGTTTATATTTGGTCTGTAAGTAAACTTTTTAATATTAACTTAGCAGAAAATGTGACGCGACAATATGAAACTACACGGATCGTAGACCGCTGTGAAAATAAAAAATAAATATTTCTTATTTAAAACAAATTTAAAATCTGTAAAATAATATTTATAAATACATCTCGCTGTGACTGCATATGTTGCCCACTTTTAGGTTTACCAGTTCTACATCTGCAAAAAAAATCTATGGTCAAAGCGCGAAAGCTGGCTAGTTGGAAGGTAAAATGTTTGCTTATTAAAATTTAAAAAAAACTACTATAAGTTGAAAAATTACCACCATATTAGAATCAATTTATTCTTTATTATTGAACTTTATGCTTACATTGTTGCATTGTATTACTATCTCAAATTGTTGCCAATGTTTTCTAAAAAATTTATCTGTATTGTTTTGTATTTATACGTGCAATTTTAGTTTAACTAATTATACGTTTTTTTATA
Source organism: Globodera pallida (assembly GCA_020449905.1). Taxonomy (NCBI): domain Eukaryota; kingdom Metazoa; phylum Nematoda; class Chromadorea; order Rhabditida; family Heteroderidae; genus Globodera; species Globodera pallida. The sequence continues at coordinate 847,414 of JAIXHY010000021.1, read as the reverse complement.
TTTAATTTTTTTGCATTTTATTAATATATTTTTAATGTGGTTTTAAAAATTTTAATTTTTACTGATTTGATTTTTTATGTTTTATGAACATTATTATATTATTTTTATTTTCCCTTCAACTAAAAAGTTAGGTTCACATAAAAGAATAGAAGTGCGATCACCTCTTTGCAGATTTCTTGATGAGGTTTAGGGATGATCATGCTTCAAAATTATCGCGCGCTTATGTGTCCGAAAATATTTATTCTATGTGATGACATTTTCAAATTTATTTGTTTAAATTTTTCTTCGTTATTTTTTGTTTAATTTTTATTTAGTGTATGATTTAAACTATTTTATTTTTTTAGTTGAAATTATTTATTCATGTTTAACGACACCACCACATTCATTAATATTTGTTGTTGATGTTAATGGTTTGGAAATTTAAAGTCTTATGCATACATATTTCGTTATGTTCGCCACTGGTCTCAAGGCCGCAGGCAAAACCGACTTGCCATTCGACGGCGGATATCTCAAAAGTTTGCAAAAACAAATATTTTACTTTGTTTACATCAGATAGCAAAATATGAATTGAATTCAATAAAGTAATTTACAATTCTGCTAATTGTAAAGATTCTTTAAAATTTAATTAAATAGAAAATATTAAAATAATTTAGGGCAATAATTAAGTTAAATAATATTATTTTTTAATTTGCAGTTTTTAGAATCTTGATTAAACCATTTTTAAATTAAAAAATATATATATAATATCAATGTTGTACACCTCTCCTTTAATGAATCTTAGTTTTAGATGTCCCTTATGAATAATATCATTGACATCGGAAATTATTACGCAAAATAACATAAAATGCAAATTATATAAAAACTTGATCTAATTACCTGTCAAATCGGGTTTGCCAATGATTTTGTTTATAGTACATGGAACATCATTTTCCGATATCTCATCGGAAACAATAACTGGCGCTAACCGAGAAGAAGACAAGTGAGCAAACGAGAACTGGAAGCAAAAGAAACGATATATTTGGCAACCACTAATTTTTATTAAAATAAGATTTTTTAAACTATTAATAATCTTAAATAAATAAACAATGCAATTGTTAAACAAAAAAAATTTAAATGATCAGCCAGCATTAATGACAGCACCATCGAAAGCGCCAAAGCGTCAAAAGTACTATAAAGACAAAATCCATGATACATTTAAAATTTAACTATTGATGATTAAATTAAATATGTCGTCGATTCGTATTGGTTTAGCCAGAGCCTGCTTAAAAATAATAAGTATTTTATAAAATAAAATTGCAAAATACTACGAGAGAAATCATGACTCAATGCAAAATTCAGCGCTTATACTAATAGTTAATTCATATCATTTGCTTGTGCACCAATAAAGTGAGATGACTAGCAGACTCTCTCTTACTAGTCATTTAAAAAAATAAGATTATTGCCAACAAAAAAACGCTAAAGTCAACTTCAATTTTAGATTAAAAAAACTTTATTTAAAATTCAAAATTATTATTGATTAAATAAAATATTTCATAGCTCAACAGCAACAGCAGCCATGCAGAGTGAAATAATCGCTTATTTTACATAAAATAGCGTCCAAAATGAAACTATTTAAATTATTTTGAATCGATTGCATGGAATTGATATGAAAACTAAAGCTTTGAAATTATATAAAAATAAATAACCTATGAACTCATTTTTTTAAAAATAAACTATCTGCATTATCCGACATAGGTAATTTTGACTTTGAGGCCAATTTTATAATAAAATAGATCAAAAAATTGCAAATGTGCAACAAAAAAACGCCTCTCATTGTATTTCAGGCTGCCAAACAACGACCATTTCATCACATGTTGTGGATCGCGCGGGCTGTCCGTTCCTATACAAATTTACCTTCTTTCATTGGACCGGGAAACACATCAAGATTAAAATAAAGATATAACAAACAAAATAGATCAAGTCAAATAATTATTATTAAATTAAGTTCATAAATAAATACATAAATAGAATAAAATTCTAAATACAATTTTATATAAAACTACAAAAATAAATGCATAATGTATTTATCTTGCCAAAAAATAATCTGCTTAAGTAAGCTTTCCCTTCCACAAAACTTTCTTGGAAGAATTTGCAAATAACAAAAAATACTTTATTAATATAATTGTAGCAAAAACATTATAATTATTCTAAATATTCTATTCATTCACTACTAGTTTTTATTAATTAAATAAAATATGAAGTAGAAAAGTTACACAAAAAAAAATTTGAAAAAAAACAAAAAAAATTTTGAAACAAAATTTTTTTTAAGTCGTTAAAAGCTTCAAAATGGATGTAAGGATGATCGGAAGAGCAAACGGATATGAAATTATTAAATATTATTTTAAGAAACTGTGTCCAAAAAATCAAATGGATTCATCTCCTTATCTTTAGCATGCTTAGTGGTATTTTGGGGTTTGAAGAAGCTGGAGGAGTGAAGTTGGATATTCCCGTTCAAATGATCGAATCTTGAACTTTTATTCGGTAATAATCCGTTATTTAAAAAATTTTTTATTACTGCTAGATTTTTATTTTTTATAAAATAATTCTGTAACGCATGATTGCTCACTAAAATGTGTCGAAACTCAAAGTTTCTTAAAACCCAAAATTTGGGTTTAGCAATAATCGATCAGTGGGCTACCCCCCCCCCCCCCCCCTCTGGCGGTTGTGCTGATTAATTACCCACATTTCCCCGCGCAATCACCCCCTCTTTTTCACCACACATTATTGTTCACCAAACCCCCCGCCACACCCAATTCGCCCAATTCACTCCCTCATTAATAGCATTTAATGTTGCGAATGATCAAAGTTCGCTTCAATCAGCCGTCCGCGCATCCAAAAGCCATTTCTGATTGATCATTACCTGTCACCATTGGGGGCTATTTAAACCCCGTCATTTCCCCCCAAACTCATCATTCGCCGTTATGCTGAAGCCGTTCCCCCTCATCCCCCACTCACATTTCACATGACACTTGGCCCAACAATTGCCACATTTTCCGGACCCACTTCCGGCATTTTCTCCCATCAACTCATTGTTCCTGGGGATATTCCGGCCCCTTCACATGTCCCCCGCCCACTACATTTGGACCCTTCCAAGGGACATTTTGCCCGCCTTATCCCCTCGATCAATCCCATTTCCCGATCACATTTCAATTTGCATTTTCACATTTTGTAATGTCTTCGGGGGTTTAATTACCCAAGTTTGAGGCGCCTTTGGCATAAACATTTTTGTGTAAAAAGATGCTATAATGCAAATATAATTCTAACGAATATAGAGACTTCTTCTGATATTATTTTTTACTTGTGTAACGGTTTCATTTTTTTTTGTTGCAAAAAGTGATGCCCAATTTTCTCGGAGTTAATAAACTTAATAAAAAAAGTATTTTATTTCATAAAACTTACCTATATATGACATCAAAAGAGCGGGAAATAAATATAAACAAACCAAATAGCAGTGAATATTAATCAGTTATGAAATAAAACAAATCTAGTTTTGTTACTCAAATATGCTTTAATTTTGAGTTAAATTTAAAAACATTATTAAAGAAATTGTAATTATAATTTAACAAAATCCAAACCTACTTGTATTTTATTTGTTGAACAAGAGATTATCAACTAATTAAAAAGTGGCTGAGAAAATGACTTGTAGAAAAGAAGTTCGTTTAGGGGACATAACGATCCAAACTCAGCTCAATTTAGAAAAATATTTAAACCCTAAATTTTTATCAAAAATTTAAAAAGTTACAAAACAAATTAATTTGTAATTGCTACGCTGAACAAATATTCAGACTTTTATTAATTGTATTATTGGTATTCTGAAAAAATTTGTTTGAATTTAATGTTCAATCTTAAATAATTTTATTTTAAACCGGAAATATTAATTAAATATTTCATATTGAATAAAAAAATGTATTTTTACGTTGTTAATTCTTTTAAGAATTATATAATAAGTTTTTATTAACCAATACGGTAACTCATTGACCATAATTAATTGATTAATATATGCGCATTTGTAATTTCTTTTTATCTTTTTTTGCAATTTGTTTTAATTCATTGGTTATTAATTTTTGTTTATACCAATAAATAGTGTTTATCGCTGAAACATTAATTTTACAAGAAACTGAATGTTGATAGACTATATTGGTGGTATTTATTCCTTTAATTACTAAAGTTTGGGGTTGAAGTCGAAAGAATTAAATTTAACTCTGTATAATCAGAAAATGTTAAATCCGTTAAAAAATTTTGTCATGCCTTGGATGAATAAGAGAGATTTCCTACGTCTCGAAGCTAAACAGAAAAGCGCAAAACCAAATAACAAGAAACTTTAGACTCTAATTTTTCCATTAAGTTATTTCCTCATTATTTTAAACAAAATTTTAATGGTAAATAACAATGCCGAATCCACCCAATTGCAAAGATTGTGTGAAAGTAAGTAACTAACTATTAATCTTTAGATTCCGATAATTATGACAATTATTGAAATTATTTTACTAAATATTTTTCAATTGACAAAATAAACAGCTGTTTAAAAAATATAAATTGAAAAGTCAAGTTGTTAATCTTTTTGGTGTTGCAATTACTATTTTATCAACAGGTGCCAAAACTTTATAAAAGCCGAACTATGTAATTGAAATGAAAAACTACAGAAATAAATACTTCTGAACTCAAATAATACTTCAAGTACATATCTTATCATGTGAAAATTAGAGAGAAATATAATAAAAGGTGATCAAAATAAAGAAACAATTATTTATTCGGCCATATTTTTTAAACAAATGGCATTATTCAACAAACTTCACAGTTCCACACGCAAAATTTTGTTGACCCCATCTTGGAAAGATTCAATTTATCATTAATTTTAAATAAGGTAGGTTTCATTCAAAAAATAATGAAAATAAAGTTTAATAACCCATTGAAAAAAGCATAAACTTTTAAACATTACAATATAAATCCAATAGCTAATTCCTGCGCCATAAATTTAAGAAGTTAACAAAAATAATTAAAAAAATAATGAGATTAAATAAATTCAAGTGTTGATAATTTATTAATCTATTAAAACTTATATTTTACCACAGGCCGCATTTATTAAAATTATAAATGATGAACATAAAAATTCAAATATAAAGTTCTTCAAAAAAAAATTGAGTCTATTACGTAATAACATTTAAAGGATTCAAAAAAACAAACTTATAAAATAATGATTACGGGCAAGGGCGGCGTCGGCGGCAATTTACTAATTGTTAGTGAGCCCGAGTTAAATGTTTTTTTAAAATATATTTCATACGTCTTTTGGCAATCGATAAAGAAAAACAAAAGAATTAATGAAAAAAACAAATCAAGAAAATTGGGTATGGCATAATTAACAAAATAAATAATAATTATAAAACTTGAAAAATTATAAAAGTTTGTGGCCATTTATATACGCTTATTAATTAAAAACTGTATAATAAACAAAAAAATGTATTAAGAAAATATTGTATAGTTTAAAATTTTTTTATACATAAAAAAATTATTTTGCTAAAATTTTGATTTAACTGATATTATTGGTGGTTCAAGATTTAATATTTTATTTTGTTTATTTATTTGCATTTGTAAATTAATAATTGGATAATCAATTTTTTTATCAAGTTATTATTCATTAATGTCAATAATCTCTTCTAAATTATTTTTTAAAATATAAAAAGGAACATTTTGATTAATTTAGCTGTTTATATAAATGTATTAATCGTTTATTTTTTGCTAAACTATTATTAGATTTTGTGTTGCTTAAATATGGTGAGTTTAATAATCTTCCTGCTTTATTAATTTTTAATTGTTGCATTAACGATGTGACTGAGTGCATCACGGTTTCCTCTCTTTCCAACGTGATGAACATTGCCCGGTTATGAAGTAATAATTAAGTGTGTAATTTGATTGAGTTTGCCAGTATGCCAATCTTTTTTATAAATATGCGTGACTTCTATTTTACATCAAATCTTTGAAAAGTTGGTTTTTATTTGCGATACTGAATTGTTTTTGAAGTACAGTGCAGAGACTACCGAATAAATATCAACAGAATAATTTCTGCATTCCATATTTGTTTTAAGCACGTTAAACACATTATTTTTACGAATCCCGGCGATAAAAATTCTTTTTCGTTATAATTTTTTAAAATTACAAGTAAACTATATCCAAACTTTTAGACCATTAAAATAAAATTATATTATTTGTATAATATTAAGAAATTGGAAATTTGTTTAATATTTATCTGAAAAATAATAATAAGTTTTTTTTACTATACATTGTTTTTATTTTATGCAAATTACTAATATTTGATTAGCTATTGAACCTTTAAGTCAAAACATTTTGTTTATTATTATTTTGTTGGCAATTCTAATCGCCTCTAGATTCTCATTTTATTCATATTTGGATAAATAAAAAATCATTGCGTTTTAAATTAATTTTAATTTCATCAATTACCTAATGTATAGTATTTGTGCTCAGCTCTGTAATAAAAATGCATAAATTAGTTTTTTATTTGTTTGTACCTGAACTTTTGCTAGCAGATTTTTATATGATATACAAGTTATAATTGATAGCATCGAAATATTTGACGATGTCTGCTAAAATATATTTTAATGTTTACAAGCAATTTATAAGAATTTTCTATTGTAATTTTCCAAAATAAAATTGGGAAATAATAAATGGCTTTTGATTAGATAAAATAATAATTTCTTTGGAATTTTTACAATAAATTTTGATAAACAATTTTTTCATAAAATCTAACGTTATGTAAAAAAATGTGTATCATATTGTAATAGTCCATTTCTGGGATTCATTTATATATTTAAATTTGGCTGGTATTTATTATACAACCTTGTTAATTTTTGTAAGCAATATTATTCATTGTGTAGTTAGATCATAAGATTAACAAATTTGTTTTAGTTCAATGCTTTTTGAAATCTCGACCAAAAACGCTTGGCCTTCGACAAAAGCATTTTTAACGCAGAGAACTTATATTTTTTGTTTGATTATCCTTTATTAATATTTTTCTTTCTAAATGCATTAAATTAAAATTTACAACTGCGCATTTAATTTGTTTAGTGTTGACAATTAACAAATTTTATTATTTGGTAGCTTTACTTTAATCAAAATGAAAAGGTTGATTTTTTTAATTCATAAATAAAATGTAAGCAATATAATTTACCAATTTTTATTTAGATACAATTTTTTAAAACAAAGTACGAATGTGCTCGAAATTTTTAAAATGATATTTTTTTCTTTTACGATTCTTAAAGAATTTGTTACACGCTGGATGTTTATGAAAGTAGTTTATAATGTCAATATTTTTTTAAATTATTTTAAGCTGTCTGGTATTATTGATATTGGCGAAATTAATGATAATTTTATGTAAATTGGACGTTTAAATAATATTATTTGTTGTTATTATGTAAGTGTTTCCCACAGTAAATATCATAACTAATTAGAGTATATTTATTAGATTGTTTTTTAATTGTTTAATTTTTATTATTATTTTCTGCTAACAACATGCTATTTTTATTTTAGGACGATTAAGCTTTACATAATGCATAAATATGATTTCATTTTTAAATAAGCTAATTGGTATTTTAATTACATGGCTCACCTTTTATAATTTTATTTTGCACCCGCTGACTTTGCCAAAGAGCTGCGTTATTTTGATGTGAAGTGACTGGTGTGCGCATTGTTAGTTCATGTTAATATGCTCTTACATTTTAAATCTTAAAAAGAAATAATCAATTGGTGTTTGTAGAGACCGTAATGTATCGACATTAGTTAAATGTTTTTTTATATAAATTTTGAAATTATTTTTAGATTGATCAATTTATAATAATTAATTTGTACTCCCAGAATTAAAGTTCAATTATTATGAACGTGCTGAAAAATCTCATGCTTGATGGCTCTGGAATATCATCTCGCTGAGCAAATGTCGGGTTTTTAATACATACAACATAAGCAGTTTATATGAATATGTAATAATTTTTTTTTTCATTTATTTTTATTTAAGATTAGAGCGTATGAAAAGGAACAACTACTTATTATTAATTAAATTAGAAAATTTCTTCATTTTATATTGTAGGTCAACTTGTTTTTATTGGTCTTGAGTTTTGTCTTTAGAATCACAGATAATTTAACATTTATTAAATGATATTATTATTTATTTCTAAATTCATATTAAAAATAAAACTGCTTCTTAAATAAAATAAATATGCCCCAAGACATTTTTGTATAAAACCTGCAAAAATTTATTCTCTTCATTTTAATTCTTAATAGTTCCACATCTCTTGTACGTGCCGAACTCATTTTCACTCGTTTTAAGCAAAACCTGCAACGTCAGCAGAGCCAGCAGGGTCGTGTCGGGTTGGCAACCCATCCCTACTTTAGTCAATACTACATTTAAATAACATCATAAAACTTATTTTTTATATGAATTTTTGTTTCAACTTTTATTTAGGTATATTTTTCATTCTATAAAATTTATTTTGTATATTAGCTTAAGATTTGTGCATAAATTTCTTTTAAAAATTAACTCTTTACTTTTCTACTAAATAATACAAACCGGATAAGTTTCATAGACAGAGTATTTATACTTACTGTTGAAAAAATTTTTTGTTTGTAAATTGGAGTTATTTCATTCAAAATTAATTAATAAATGTTTTAAAACATACTTAAATCATCATCATTCTTTTATTAATAATGTACCAAGCGTTTTTGATTGCGGAAATTGTCCGGAATGGCTTTCTTATCTTCTTCCCATCTAAAAATTTTGGTATAGCTTATTGCTTTTACAGTTTTCACTTTTATTCTTTATTTTGTTGCTTTAAGACTGATTTTAATTTTTTGATATAAATATGTTTCTTTAAACTTATCAAAATTAATTTATATTTGAATTTGAATTTGCTGTCGAGTTATTTTTTAATAATTGCATATATATGATCGTGCGTTTTATTAATTAGTTGATTTTTATTACTCCGGTGTTAGTAATGTAAATCCATAAAAAATAAATTTAAAAAAACGATTAGCAACGCAAAGCGACTCTATTTAATCGTTAAATAAAAAGTTTTGAAATAATTAAATTTTTAGAATAAACATTACCCAACTAAAATTTAAAATTTAAACACAAAAAGTAATATTTATATTAATTAATTCTTAAATCTTTGAACAGGCGCCGCAATGCCCAAAGAGGAGGAAAAACGGGCTGCCACGTTGTACCCGAGCAAACATGCAGGTTAAATTGACCGAACAATTGATCATCAAACAAACGAAAGCGGCAAAAACTTTCAGAATTTCCGAGCGCTTTACAATAATAATGTTTTTTCCTCGAACATTCTTTGGTTAATTCGATTTTCGAATATCAGCCGACGGGCTTTTTCGATTAAAGAAGGTTCCTTTATTTTGGATAATAAAACTAATGTTTACTGGATAATCGTTAGAATTTGTTTGAAACCAAACATTATAGCTACGAGCACGGCATGAAAATGTGTATATTATCGAACACACTCTTGCCAATCAGCTGTGAGCGAGCACCCAACAGAATACCTTCTTCAGGTTTATTTAGCCTGTGTGCTCACTTAAAAATCGTTTTAAAACATAGTTATAAGCAATATTTATTGTAGTTTTTTAATTTATTATATTTGCTGTTTAATTATTCAAACATATTATTTCTTCTTTTAAAATGTTATTAAACAATTACTAATATTTTATTAACTATCTCATTTAAGTATTTGAATTTTTGATTGGAGGAATCTTTTTATTTATGTTCTTTTTAAAATTATTTTATAGGAGATTTTTTGTATTTTGTTTTTCTATTTTTTTAAATTATTGGGCCTTTGTTTTTTTCTACAAAGGGTTTGATTATAATACTTTTTTTTGATAGAGTTAGAATTTTTTAATATATTTTTTAATTTTTGTTACTCTGTAGAAATTATATAGATAAATTTTTATTTTTATTGTAACAAATAAAATTATGGTCTTTTGATAAATATTTTTAGATTACTAATCATATCTTTAATCTGTATTTTGGCAGCGGCTCATTGTCGCTTGCACTGAATAGCTGGTGACTTTAGGTATAAAATATATAATGTTTTTGATACAGTTTTTATTTAACTTTTTTAATTTGTTAATTTTTATTTTGGTTGTCTCACTTTTTGAGAATATATAAAAATAGAAATAGACAAAAAACTTAAAATGTAAATATTTTAACATAATATAGCTGTGTTTATTCATAAGAAGCATTTTCTTTTTTATTAATATAACCAAAAGTTTGGATAAAGCCAATAAAAAATTTTAATTAGCACATAAAAACTAATTTCTTATAGTATTTTTTATTTTAATTATTAAGTTGAAAAATTGTTAATGATAATTTGTTATATTTCTTAATTTTATTTGATTTAATATTTATTATAAAATATAATAATACTACTTTGACAATTTAACAAATTGGTTCAGCTTTTGATAGTGTAAGCAGTTTTATTACCATTAATATATTGTCATTTTTTAACATTAAACTGATATTTAATTTTTTTAAATATATTAAATTTATTTCTTAAACTTTGATTAAATTATTTTAATAAGGAATATAAATAAAAATGTGTTTTAATGACTAGTTCTAACACGTATTTATAATTTTTTTTTTCTGAAAATTCTCACGTTCTATGATTCGAAGAACTTCCTTTATTGGAATTTTTAACTTATATCTACTATATTGTTGTTTTAAAGGCGTTGAAAGAAGATTTGTTTTTCTGCTGCTCAATCTTCAATTTTAAGTGCGCGTCGTAACCGGCTGCGGCATAAGTTTTGCCAAATTGTTGATTGTATTCTATGATAAAATATGAATATTCTGTAAATCGACTGCGGTTTACGTAATAATTAAGATCAGTAACTGTAACTAAAAATTTTAATAAATGCATGATCGTTAATTGAAAATTGAATACTTTGGCTAAATTTAAAAAATTTGTAATACTTTGTTTGCTATGATTTGGAATATATTGTGTCAAGAATAAGGCTGTCGGTTTCAAACCGAACCGAACCGAGAGCGAAAACCGACATTTTTTCGGTTTTGGTTCGGTTAAACCAAAAGCTTCGGTTCGGTTATCGGTTTCGGTTAACCGGAAATTATTTGAAACCGACAGCCTTAGTCAAGTAATAAATTTCGGGCATAAAACTGATCCTTCATATATAGTAAGCCAAATCTTTTTTCATTGCCTATAAATTGTTTTTGTACTAAAATAAAATCTAAATGAGTTGATTTTGATTAAAAGATTCGTTTTGTGGTGATATATTTTTTATTTTTTAAATTGTTAACTTCGCAATATAAAATTATCAAATTTATTTCAAGAAAACTTTGCTCGTATAAGCAACACTACTATCCCACTGCGCCGGTTTGTCCGATTGGTCATAATTAGGTTCTTGAATTATTTCGGGTATTTTTAAATATTTGGGATTTCAAATCAATTGATTTATTTTGACCTGATTACAAGTGTCAAGAAGCAAATGAAATAGCTGATTCTTAATGGAAATCTTCACAAATGATCTAATTGCTCAAATTTGAACTTTTTTTATAGTTAGGAATTTTATGAAAGAATTTTTGTTTTAAGATTCCAGATTAAAAACATTATAATATTTGTAATATAAACGAAGAAAGGAGCGAAAAGGCTCAACACCGAATTTGAATGATCCTGGTAAATTTGAATGAGAGTTAGAAGGTGAATGGCAAAAAAATCGCCTCCACAGTTTTATTTTATAAAATTTATTTGACGAAATAAAAGATTAAATTTAAAACCACACGTATCAAGCTTTCTCCATTTTCCAAGTGTCCTCTCTTCTCGTTGAGGATGCTTCGTCGGTATTCTTGTATTCTTCCAGATACTTTTCGTAAAATATAATTTTATTTTTTGAAATTTGTCGTGTGAAATTTATTTCGGATTTTTTTTTAATTCCAATTATTTTTTTGTTGTTTTGTCTATTTTAAAATTGTCTGATTTTTGAATAAACAATTTGAAATTTACAAACATTTATTAATTGGGATTTATTTATTTTTCATTTATTAAATTGCTTAATTATTTTTTATGATAATGAGTACTCCCAAATTTTATAGCATTTATTGTTATTTTTAATTAAATTGGGTTTTGATTTCAATATTTCATGCATTAATTTGATCCCGTACGGCGCGTCTGAAATTCGGTTCCTGCGACTAACTTCATGTGCGCTTCGGGAATCAGTAAGATCAGCTTACAAACAGACCGCGCATGTGCAAAAAAAAATTGTAGGAATGAATTAAAAGATTTTATATTCAAATTTTGGGAAAAAATTCAATTTATTTAAAATTCTCAAGTAAATATAATAACCAAAGATTGAATGATATTAAATTTAAAGTAAATACTATAAAAAGGAATGGAAAAAAGCATAAATAAAATTTACTCAAATTTATAGATAATTATGTAGTATTACTCTCAGGTACAAAATATATATCTGAATATAAAATTGATAAAGATTTAACTTTCTCATTATTACAAGACATTAGCAATTAATCTTTAAATTCTGATATTTATGAAAATAATGAAGCGAATTGCCGCGCGTATTCGTTTGTGGCAACTGTGTGCGCTCTTTTCATGGCGAAATTAAATAATTTGAAGTTATAGGCTTAAAATATTTCCTTTTTGGGTTCATTTAAGATTATTTTAAGTATATTAAATTGTGTTATTTATAATTTTCGGCATCTTTTCATATTGGTTAATTGGTTATGCTTAGGCTAATTATACATTTTACTTTATTATCTTAAATTGTTCAGTTAGTTTAATTTAATTATTTAATTAATATATTTAATGCACTCACTCAGTTTTACACTGAATAACCAATTAATTTATCCTTGAACAAATTGTTTATCATATTTATTTAAATATAAATGATTAAAAAAGAGTATTATTCAGAAGCACCCTATATGTCCTGCACAATTAATGGCAAAATTTAAATATCATACTTTCCAAGGAAAGCAACTAAAAATAATGAAAATTGAATTTTCTTCGTGAACAAACGGCAAGTCTAAACTGTACTATTTATGTTTAAAAAACAAAAAGATATAAAAGTAAATGTATTTAAATTTACAAACAAAATCTTCTATTTTGAAACTATAGCATGAATCAAGAAGAGTCGAAAATTTTCACTGCGCCTCATGTATTCATCGATTAAATCAATGAAAAGCGTTTTATTAAATATTTTCCAAAAAAGCATAACTTATTTAGAAACCGCTAAAGTTCTATTACTTGCAGCAAAAAAAATGGTGTTTTTAGCTTAAAAATAGAAATTTTGTCAAAATAGTTTTTAAATAGGAAACTTTCCCGTTTAATATTTATAAGTCATGTATTTAATTAATTAATTGAAAAAAATAATTGACTATCAGCAATTACAGCAAAAATAAAATTATTTTTGATTTATATTATTTAAAACTTAAAAAAATAAAAAGATTTGCTTTGTTCTAAAGATAATTAAATAGAAACATTTGATTAAACGATGAAACTTCCTTTGAAATATAACTATAAAATTTTAAATTAAACTATCGGATCTACATATCTCTCAAAAATACTATAATTTGTTGTTTTACAGTAAAATATTTATAATTTTAATTGGTGCCGATAAAACCACCGCAATATTTACAGTAATCACTGCTACTTTTATTGCACGGTTCACAAGCCCCGATGCGATTTTTCAACGTGAGTTACAAAAAAATTAAATCAATTTTTTTTTGTCTGCGAGTTATTAAAAAAAATTTAAGCCTAGCGACCAAGGTTGCCGTGGTTGGCGGCAATATACATTGCTTATTTTGATTAAATATATTCAAATATTTACACGATTCATGTATAATTAATTGAATGGAGAAAAACATCTAAAAATTACAAATTATTAATTGAATTTAAATAAACAATTCAATATATGAACCAAAAAAATTTGTTGAAAAACAGATGCTCCAATTAACACTAAAGAAAATTATAACCAAATAAATTGTTATTATCAAAAATTAAAAAAATATAAATGATTTAAAAAATATGAATTGGTTAATTATCAATTTTTTTTAGTAAATCTTGAAATGAAAGATAGAATATGTTTATTGAGGAAAAAGAGTATTTAAAATCTGACGACTTAACCTTTCATTATATTCGATTTATAACTTTTTAGTTTATTCATAACCTTGAATTATTTATATTTAATTAGATATTTTAGATTTTTTGAACGACGAGCAGGTACTCTTCAGCGAAGCTTTATCGAACTATGTAAACATAGATAAATTATATATCTATAAAAAATAAACCAACTAACCCAAATTTTAAAAAATAATTTAACGGATTATTTGATAAATAAAACAAATAAACTAATTTTTACTTTTATCTTAATTTAAACTCTGGCTCCTTAAAATTAATTTGATTTGAGGAAAATTGAGGGCAATGTCATTTAAAAATAAAGAAATATATTAATAACATTTATTAATACGAATAAGCAATTAATGAAACGTAGCTGCAATTTAATTTGCGAGAGCACACAAAATGAATTTAAAATAAAATTAATAATAAAACTTAAACAACTAAAAACTAAATTAATTATAATAAATAGCCCTATTAAAAGATAAACAGCGAGAATTAACTATTTATATTTACAAAACAAAAATAATTAACGAAAAAAATTATTTATTGGTTCTGGCACTTAAAATCTCTAGTAAGTCGGTGAAACAGTGTTAAAAGCATATCACAAACAAAATTCTTAATAGTATATAAGATATTTTGCAAAAGCATTTTAATAATTAATGTCAAAACTAAATTAAAAACGTCTAAAAATAAAAAACGCATGCATATTAAATTTAGTATAAAAATTCTTTAAAAATTAACTTAATAACTATAAATATAAGTTTAAAACAATTTATTTTTGGTGATAAAATTGAATTGAAGAGGTGAAAAGGGTGATCTTGATTAAAACTATACAAAAATAATAATTTTGTTTATATTATTATCAGCTAAAAAAAATTCATATAATTTATTCAACATCTTTTTACAGGTTAATGAAGTATAAATTAGCGTGCCGCATAAACCAGATTAAAATTATAAATGAAATTTATTTGACTATTTGGATTGGGATTAAAATTTTAGTTATAAATTAACCCCACCTTCACGTTAGCCTGATCTTGGACTTTGCAGGATGCAGATAAGCATAGAAGAATACATCGACGAGTACATCATCACCGAAATCCCCGAGTTAAATAAATCTTTTTTTATTATTAATATGATTTAAAAATAAATAAACTCATATTAAATTAACAAGTAAAACAACGAAACAATTTGGTTTAAAAAAAATAGTGATTCTATTGAACTGTAATACTTAAAATATTAAAATTATTTTTTAATACCAAGCCTAAAAAAAGTAAAGTGAAAATATAATAATATAAAATTTCTGATAAATAAAAATAAAAATACAAATAATTAGCAGCAAATTACGGAAGTGCAGTTATTATCATTGTCAAAGTTTGTATATATTGCTGTTTTTAATTTATGAAAACGATTTATGCAAGATTCTATTTATAAAACCTCTTATTTACCAATGAAATGTAATGTCCGCACAATTTCTTTTAAAAAAAATTAAAATACAATGTAATTTCAAAGCATAAATCGAATTGTTCTGTTATGATGGCAAGTCGATTAGAATGTTGTTTTAAAAAAAGTATAATTTTGTAAATTTTGTTACTACAGAAATAATTTATTTTAGGTAAAAACACATCATTTGTCCCAAATACATAATTAATTTCATTTATTACAAATTTTATTAATCTTAAGTTTGCGACTAAAAGGAAAACTTTAAACTATTGTAAAAAAATATTGTCGAATCTACAAAACCATTATTCAACTACAACATTTGTCCTGACTAAATAATAATAAACTCGCTCATTGCAAGGCTAAGTCAGGAGAGGAAATTGTGCAATTGCCCGACAAACAAAAGCAAATACAAAAAATATAAACAATAATTAATACAAAAATATTTGAAATCTTTTTTAATTAAATGAAAGTGTTGTAAAATTTACGTTTAATTTATTAATATACAACTAATTAAGAAAACAAACTTTTAAAAAAATTAAAAAATGAGATAACAAAAACGGAAAGATAATAAAAAAGTTTGAACATAACAAATAAAACGATGATTGTTTTTTCATCAAAAAAGCTGAAAACAATAATGATATTAACATAATATTTTTTATATTTCATATTTATATGTTGCTGAAAAAAGTCAATTTGAATAAAGGTCTTGGACACGATTGACGAGAATCTTTGCTTGGTTTACTTTTAATTTTAAAATATGATAAATGCTTTATTTCAAGAAAAGCATTTAAAAATTGATTTATCTGCATATTAAAATGTATTTATTTCAAAAATTAATAAATAAAAAATCTTGATGAACTTTAAATAATGACTTTACTCAAATAAATAAGGCATCAAATAATAAAATTATCTAAAGTTTAACAAACATAATATACCCCCCATAGTGTTCCAACCCTGCTAATCACAACATTAAAACAAATACGGCATTTAAAATAAGAAAATTAAGGTCAATAAATGAATTGCATTTTAATAAAACAAAACAATAAAAAATCGGATATAAATCTAATATAAGCGTCGTGCTTGAGGTCAAGGGAAGACCGCGGCAGCCATTCGCAAAGAATGGTTCCGAGGCATGCTGACGAGCAAGTATCAATACATCCGGGATGCGTCCCTTCATATTAATGAATAATCTTTAATCAATTCAATAAATAAATTGCTAGTATTAAAATTAACTGAAATAAACAAATACCATTGCTTTTGTTGATTAATTCAAATACCAAGAATCACTAACTGCTAATATCAAGTATTTCATCAATTAAAGATTAAGCTTCAAATAAAATAAACAATTAACTCTGCAACATATTCAATAAATTAATCTAACAAAAATCTCTGCTATTTTCTAACAATAATTACTTCCTAATTTCAACTACAGCTATACTGAAAACGGCTCTGTGCTTATTTTAAATTCAATAAATATTTAAAACCTAACCAATTTAAAAAATATGGTTTTACTAAATTATGTATTTCTTAAAAATATTAAAAAAAAGTTTATATTTCGGCAAAGCAAAAGCACTGGAAATAGACGAAAAGGAATAAATTATTAATGGAGCGCGAATAAATTAAGGTACAAATCATTTCGAGGTTTTAAAATTGCCTCTGAAGAAGAAATGTTTAATGAGGAACTCGGAATTACATACAAACATTGATTGGTGTAATATTTAAAATTCAATTAAATTAAGTTCATTTTCTGTATTGATACTCGTCACATTTATTTTTGGGCGTACCATGTAGTCTGCGCTGTGAATGTATATAGCTATTAAAAATCTAAGTTTATAAAAGACGATATTAATGCCTGGGTTGCATCCGTAAATTATTTAACTGAAGCATTTCACCAATTAATTTATTCATATAAAAAAGGCTAACATGGGCTTATTAAAACAAAAAGCAAATATGAATCACGTAATATCCAAATACTAAAAAGCCAACAAAATAAGATTCATCTTGATCCTGTGATAATTTAAACCAGAAGAAAAATAGAGATTATCAATTTATAAAATAAAATGTGAAATTGCAAAAAATTAAAAACGATATTTCTTTTATAAAATATCATAAAATATGTCAATTAAGTAAACAACATAGAAATATCAGGAACAGAAAAATTTAAATAAGAGATATTATATTTAATACAGTTTTCAATTTGTACGAGAAGAATGCAAAGCATTTGAATTTTTTTAATCCAAATAAATTTTAAAAAAATCCTATTAAAAAATCAACAATATAATCGAATTTTAAACTTTCAAAATTGCGTTTTTAGCTAGTGTAAATTTTTAAAATAATAATATTATGCCTTAAATATTTGATATTGCGCATACCGCAGGAATAATAAAATGTCAACATTTTATCTTCAGAAAGAATGCAATATTGAAGTCATTAAGAATAAGCCAATAAATTTTTTTTATTAAATCATAAATAATACAAAAAAACAAAACTACTCAAAGATTATTTAAAGAGTTTTACAGTGAAATTTCTTCCAATGATCTACACTGGATTATGGATCAAACGGAAAATAATACTTCGATAGATAATGGTAAAATAATCGACAATATAATAAAAATCATAGACGACCAGCAGCTGTTATCATTGTTATTATATTCATAACAACAAGAACAGTGCTTCATACCAACTGTAATCTTTGATTAGGTCGTGGTATGCTACTGAGAAAAGCTGTACTTAATCAACAAACGTTCATCTATTAAAATAACCTGTTAGATTAATTGAAATAAAAACGAGTTGCAGAAAAAATATTCAAAAAAGCATTGCTGGCAAGCATCGTTCATCGACTGCCGCTGCCAAAAACACAGCATTTAATAAAGGGAAATAAACTGAAACCGGAAGGGAAGGACAACGCATGCTGCCCTTGATTCTAAAAAATAAATGGATTTAATTATTATCATTAAGATTTTATATAGTGCAATTTGTCATGGATTCTTGTACCAACTCGAGATAAGGCGCGAGAACAAAAAAGTGAATGTAAATCACATTAATGCCTATTTTTGTAATAAATAAAATTATAAGTATAAATCCATTATTAATGAACTTGTAAATACGTTTAAATTTGTCAATTTTTGTAATTGGTTAAATGACTAAAAATATTATCGGCGGCCGTGAAGTTCAAAATGTTCCATTTGGCCTTCACTTTCGCCAAATTTGAATCAATCATATAAAAAATTTAAATTTTGGCGCCACAGCTTTATTTTACAGAAATAATAATTCCTCTTTATTAGTGTTTCATCTGGCGTTATGATAATCATTCGTAAAAACAATTGAAGGTTATGTTTTAATTTAAGTAAAAAAGTTATATTTTATTTGTAAAATTGTTGTTTTTTTAATATTTAAAAAATTTTATTTTTTTGATTATTTGCTTTTATTTTTGTTTATTTTAATTAAATTTAGATGATGATAATTTCAAATTAAATATCTCAATAAGCCCGATTTTGGCGAGATCAGATTGCATATTTTTTTGTTTTGTTTTCAAAGAAAAAGAGCCGTTATAAGTGTTTTTTTTTTATCAAATTCAGCGTATTAGATAAAGTTAATCATATAACAGAAATATATCTATCCATATAAATTGATTGAATAATGTAAAAAATAGAAAAGACCTTTCAAGCTCATTGTCGTTTCGATATATTTAAGAAAAGACATTTTCATCCGTTAGTTTAAGTATTATTTTTTATGTGTTTAACATTTACTTATGATTAATGAGCATTAATAAAAAAAAATCATATTTTAATATAAAAGTAGAAATATAACATATTTTTGTTTTATTGTAAAAGATATAATTAAACAAAAGTAAATATGTGCTTAAAAACTTACAATATTTGCGGTAAAAGCCAGAAAATTCTTAAAACAATGTAAAACAAAAAGTTAATATAAAACAACAACATTATTTAAATATTTATAAAATTCTATTTGTCACAACTCAGCTCTAATCATAAATATTAACGCTTATTTTAATAATCTTAAAGGCGGGCCTGCTTGCAAATTGTTTATTAATTTAATTACATTACAATATTATGGTCTAAATTGTGGAACCCAGAAAACATTTCTCATGTATAAAAATAGTAATTTTAATATTCCGAACCGCTTTGCGTTTGTGTAAACATTTTTGTTTTTATAATTAAGTTTTGTTTTTAACTTGGATACCTGTTTGAGGTTGTTATTAACATGGTTAATTTACCCGTGTGCTCCTTGTGAAGGCTCCAATCAGCCTACGATTAGAGCTAAAAAGAGAGAGACAGATGGTTAGAGTAATTTGGGCATCAGCGCACCCCATCTAAAAATTGTTTTAGCTACTTTTTTGAACATTTTATTTTTTGAAGAAATAGTGTTCTAAAAGAGAGAGACAGACGGTTAGAGTAACTTGGACATCCACGCACCCCATCTAAAAATTAGCTACTTTTTTGAACATTTTATTTTTTGAAAAAATAGTGTGCTAAAAAGAGAGAGACAGACGGTTAGAGTAATTTGGACATCAACGCACCCCATCTAAAAATTGTTTTAGCTACTTTTTTGAACATTTTATTTTTTGAAAAATAGTGTGAAGAAAGAGACAGACGGTCAGAGTAATTTGGACATCAACGCACCCCATCTAAAAATTGTTTTAGCTACTTTTTTGAACATTTTATTTTTTAAAGAAATAGTGCTAAAAAGAAAGAGACAGATGGTTAGAGTAATTTGGACATTTGCAATTTTTGCACAAATTTTTGGCAAAATTTGGACAATTTTGACCATTGTTCTGCTTATCGCGTTTAATATTTAAATTATCATGATAAGCTAACTTTAAAATTATAAAAGAAATTTATGTGAGCGGGTGGTGTAAACAAATAGTACCTTTTTATTATATCGAAAATTGTAAACTAAAATTTTTTCTGAATAATTATGAACAATGAATAAATGTAGTTAATATACTAAATGGTCTCTGTTTTTAAATATACAAAATTACACACACAACGAATAATCTATTTGACAAAAGCATCTTAACTAAATATTTTATAATAAAAGATTATTAATTAACAAAGAACAATTAAAAAATTCGTAAGAATAAATTAACAAATTGGATGAGGAAAAAGCATAATATAATTCTAGAGTTAAAAAGTTTATTTATGCATTAATATTACATAAAAATTGTATAGTAACTGCAACTAAGACGAAACATTGGGTTGAATATTTCAGTGTATAAACAAGAATCGTCGGCTTGGAGAGACGGATGCGGCCGAGTTTAATACAAAAATAAATGCATTTAATTGAATAAAAATAAAAATAATAACAGGCATTATAAATAGAGGTTGAGAAATAAACTTTAGAAAAGTGAGACCAGCATACACCACATTTAAATATGATTTCATAAAAATAATAATTAAACTCAGAATTAAACAAAACATATATGTTAAAAGTATGAATTATAATAAATGTTTAAAAAAAATATATATAATATTGTTATTCTGAAATTAATAATGGATTTTTACATAAATATTAAACATAAAAAATATTAATAATTTTGTGGAATAAATATTAAAAATAAGATGGCATATTCAATTTAAATCCATAGGTTTAATTGATGATTACGATTACATATTAGTTTTTCGACAAGATTTACTGATTCTGAAAGTAAACGAAGCAAGCCATTTATATTTGTTATAAACATTTATAAAAGTTATTTTAATAACAAAAACAGTTAACAATGCAGGCTCACTTTTATAATATACTCAACATTTAATTAAAATTTTAATTCAGCAGCCGATATGGCAATAATTAGTTGTTGCAAACAAATATAATATCCAGTATTTCAAACCAATTTAAAAAACATAACAATCATGAGAAAATGTTATCTTATTATTTTGAATGATTTATCGGTTTTTTAAAGATATTCTATGTTCTGAGGACAAAAAAAAAATTAAAGTTGTGTGCTAAATGTTATTACATTTAAATTAAATAAATGGCGACCAATTTACAAAATTTAATTAAACCCTTAGAATTGGACTATTATGCTATATAAATATAGCACATTAATAAAAATTTATCGTAAAATCAAAAAGAAAAAAAATTTATTTGATAATGCAAAAATATCACCATCTTTAAAATTTACAACACCAATTAAACATGAATTAATTGTTATATAGCAAATAAAAGTACGGTTTAAAACAATGCAGGGCTGGGAATTATAGTCAAATAAAAAAGATTTTTAAAAATATTTAAATTCCTAAAATATATATGCTAGCTCAAGCAAAACAAAAAATGATAAGAAAATGGCTGCCCATTTAGCCATAATAATATTTTAAAGAAAATATTTAAATTAAGACATTTTTATTTTAGAAATATAAATAATTTTATTTAATTAAAACTAGATTTTTGGTTCTGTCCACTTTTTGATATTTTCCCAGCTCATGATATGATGACGTGGGTTCCGGACCTGTTCGACCTGGAATGAGGCACGGCAGGAGAGAATGGAAGAGTTAAAAATAAATAAATTTAAGCCAAAAATAAGAAACTACAAAGACTTGTAAATCTGTTAAAGTTTAATTAAATAAATATAGCAGTAAAGCAAAATATAGCTTATAAACAATTAAAAAATTTATCTTAGAATGGAATTCAAGACTTAGTCAGCGATTAAAAAATTAAAAAGTTTATCTTGGATAAACTTAAGACTCGGAGCCAAACGAATGAAATATACATAGTAGATGAGGTACTCAACAATTTAATAAATAAATAATGTGCCTATCGTTTGATTTTTACTTAAGATTTTATTATGATAAATAAGAAAATTAAAAGATAATTCATTTTTTATTTTCTTCAAAAATCAAAATCAAATGGTTGGTGCTGAATGAAATGTTAGCAAACTAACGACGATTGTTTCATTAACCATTAATTTCATGGGATTATTTTAATTTAAGTAGTTTGTTTATAAAATAATTTTCATTAGTGGTGTGCGTTTCAGCCACATTTGCAGATTGCGAAGCACCATCTTGCACAAATGGTATCTTTAATAATTTTAGGGTAAATATACATATGTTAATTAATTTTATATATAATATATAGATTTAACGCATATCGTAAACTTCTGTTATGGAGATAAATATACAAGCTAAACAATAAAGTAGTTATTTTACTTAACTATTAGATTTTAAAATAATTAGAAATTAATTTTTTTATTAAAATTTAATTTTTTAAATTTTTGTTGAAAATTGATCATAAATGCTCTATGGTGTGTAAACTACTGCAAAAGTACAAGTTATCTCTCACCTTACTATTTTATCTCTACCCCTCTATCTCTCCTTTTTGCACACTATTTCTTCGTTATGATTGCTCAAATTTATTAAATCATATCTCAATCAGTTTTGAGCAGAGCAGGCCAAATTTTTTTTTGGTTAGCTCAGTTTTTTACGCTGTAGTTTGCAAATATAGCCTAAGGCAAAATTTGAACTTTTATTTGTTCACGCCAGCCAAATTGATGTATAAATTTAGAGCATCATAAAATAACCATGAATAAAATCTACATAAATAAACAAAAACCAATGAAGAAAATTGTCTACGATCACATTACGTGAACTAAACCCTGATAAATTAATCAAAACGACGATGTTTGAGTTTAAATAAAAAACTATTTAAATATTTGAATGAATTCATCGCAAAATTTGTTAAAATGATTTTTTTCGATAAATATAAAATACCACTTATCCGATTATTTCTATTCAATAAACCTTATATAATTACAAATAGGTTTTCATGATATAAAGTCAGTAATAAAATTTTATAAAAGCTAATCAAATTAATCGTTGGTTATATTTTTTAAATAGATGGAAAATCTCAAAGTTAATTAGCATTGTGTCGATTCAAAATTTGCAAAGAGAAAGCTCATTAGTATCAAAAATGCTCCCGATAAAAAATTTCCCCGACGGTGCTGTTAATATAAAAATACTTTTAAAAGATGTGTTTCTCACTGGTTGCTAAATTAAACGATTATATTATGTGTAATTTTTTATAAGCTTTCGTATATTTTATTTTTAAACACTGTAAAAAAATTAATTTATTAAAAATTCTTTATTTTAAAATTAAATCATTTAAGACAAAGTCATATAAAACCTTAATTATTCGAAATTTGTTGAAAATTCATAAAATTGTTTAATCGGAATTAATGTTAAATTTTATAAAAAATAATGTTTTATTATTATATTTGGCGTTTTTAATATTTTGTATTACTGCACTTTATTGAATCTTTGCAGTATTAAAATAGACTTTTATGCTGACAATTTTAAAATAGTTCCATCATTAATAAGAAGATTTATATGAATTAATTGCTATTTTCTTTTTCATCTTTGGTAATTTTGGCTTATAATAACAAAACTTTTTAAAGTTAAATCAACAGAGTAAAAATGTTAAGCATCCCCCGTTTCTGACTCATTAGACCACTATACGCAGTTTTCAAAAAATGCATCCAAGAAAACAAAAATTTAATTGGTCTGGCGCAAAAAAAAACCTTGAAATTGATACATAAACACAATTAAATCAAGTGCCGCTGCCCGAGCTTTAATAAAGGAAGAAACCGCTTACATTGCGTACGTTATATTTAAAAAGTTAAACAGCTTTAATTATTTCATTCAATTACTATTTTAAAAAAATCTTAAATTACATTTTAAAGTATTTGTTGATTTATTTTTCTCAAAATACGCTGATGCGTTGTCTAATTCTATGGAAATTAAATTTTTGAAATTTCTTAACTTGATCCACTGTATTAAAAACAAAATGAATTTAAAAGCATCAGAATGCACATTTTATAATGTAAAGTAATAATTAATTTTTAATACCTCTTTTATTATTTGTATATATTTGGGAAATTTGTTGGTCACAACAAGAGTCCGTGAATTTTATATTGAATTAACTCTTTAATTATTATTTCAGTCAATAATTTCTTAGGTTTATCGTATTACATTAACATAAATGATATAAGTTTAAATATTCTTTTGATAATGCAGCTTTTAAACATTGTTTTGATGATCTTGGTTGCCTTTGGGACTCATTAATGTCGTTACGACATACCCTGGTGAAATTATTGTTTTATTTATTTTTTACTTGATGAACAGGTTTGGTACTTTTTATTTAATTTAATCAAAAGTTTTATATAAATATTTAAATATGATTGTAATTAAATGTATTATTTTATTTACAAAAATCATTTAAAAATAACAAAATGTTTGGTCTTAAATTTGATGATTTGTTTGATTTAGGTTCAAATCAAATAATAAAAAACCAAATAAATGCTGAATCGAAAATATTTTAATTACATATATTAGAAAACATTGAATGCATACTTTTGTTTGTTGTTACTATCAAGAATCTTTTTAAGTTTTAAATTTTAAAAATAAACAAAAAAACATTTAAACATTTATCTAGTTCTAGATTTTACAGCAAATAAAAATTCTCTATATTTGTTTTTGCAAAATAATGCACCATGCCTGCCGGCAATATAAAGAAAGCGATGCTGATTGCAAGACAGGCGTAAATTTTGAAACAAATAAAAAAGACCTATTTCGGGGGGGGGGGGGGGGGCACCTAAAATAGGGGCAAAACCTTATTTCAAGTAAAAAAGACTTTTTGCCCCTAATTTTTCCAAAAAAATTCTTCGGTACGGTATTTCGGTAAAAATACTGAAAAAATACCGCGGTAATAACGAATACCGCGGTGTTACCGTACCATACCGAACACTACTAAAAACTTTGGCGGGCAGATTTTTTACTCTCGCCAAAAGGTCAAAAGACTAAAAATCCGGTTCCCATTCATAAGGTCAGCCGTAAGAAGTTATTTTATTAAAAATAAATGTTTATAAAAAATAAAATGAAGCACATAATAAAGCTATAGGTGATGTCTAGCCAACGTGCACAGAACAGTGTACAAATTCTATTGCGACCTAAGTTTTGCGGCCAGCCATCTTTCTTCATTTAACAAATGATTCATTAATATAATAATATTTTTTTCGACTAATGTGCTTTAGCAAAAAGAAATATCTCATCATTACACGAAATGAAAGATTCGCGCCAAAAGATTCTAAATTATTTAGCGCCTTTTTAACCTAAACCTCTTTGCTGAAAACGATTCTAAATTGGCTTTAAAATAATTTTTGATATGATGTGGAGCTTGTATCATTAACCCGTTGGGTTAATAAATATTTTTTGATTTTACTTTAGTTAAATATTTTCTTAATGAATTTTTAAAAAAATGCCGAATAAATATTCTACAAAAATCATATCATTAGTTGTTTTATTATTTTCCTTTTTATTAATTAGTTTAAATCATTCAAAACTTTTCTTTTTATTACTTTATTACTTATTTCGAGAACATATTCAACATTCGGATTGCAATTTTTTTTTCCTGTCAGTGTAACTTTCGCTCAGTTTTGTTATAAGCTGATAGATTTTTAGCTGGGTTTTTCTCTGCTGTACAAAACTTTATTAAGAGTAATAATTACATCACACCGACATAAATTATACTTAATTATAATTTAGTTTGTCGGAATTGAAATGCATAATATAAAGCGCCGTGACGAGAAACAATGAATTTACAATAAATTTTATAAAATAAATGCTAACATTCAAGATTTGCAAGCAAAAAACGTATAAAAATCGCCCAAATTTTTAAAATTAATTTACCTTTTAATTGTTAGCAAATAGTGCTCAATTGTCAAAAATATAAGTTATTAGTAAATTCAAATAATGATTAAAAAACAAGTAATTAAGTAAAGGTACTAAAATATATTCAAAAAATTGCAAAAACTTTATTACCTATAAATTTCTTATGATTTATTGTTATAAAATAAGCATCTTTTTAAATTAAATTGTGTGTTTTAAACATTTTCTTTTTCATGTCTGTTAATAATTCCAATAATGATTTTTTATTTATGTTGTTCATAAAAATTGTGACACTTATTCCTGAATTTTTTTCATTTTTTTCAGCATAATTAATTAAATTTTATTTGAATATAAAATGCGCACATATAAAACAATTCTATTTTGAGCACGTATGGCATATCCACAAAGAACCTGATTTGACCACAAATTTTATTTATTATGTATTAATGTTATATACATGTATTTTTGTTTTTTAAATGTTAGAGTTTTTATGAATTAAAAAAAATTTTTAAAGCATTTTTAATACATAATCTTTTTTTAAATGTTCATTATTTGATTTTAATTTTCGTTTCAAATCTAGACTTTTTAATAGTTAGTTTTCTTTCAAGTTTTTTAATACTCAATTTTTTTTAAATGGTCAATGATAAATTTTGATTATAGTATAATAAGTATAAATTAAAAAACGTTTAAAAATTACATTTGTATTTACAAAAGATATTTTATATTTATTTTTTAAACAATTGCTTTATTTTCGGACTTTTATAATAATTTACACAACCTTTTTTTTATAAATAAAATTTAAAAATAAAATAAATAATCTTTCGGTATTTACTTCTAAAATGTCAGTTATTTTTTGCAAAAAACAGCAACCAAAATTGCTATGAAAACTATTCATTTAAGACTAAAAGATTTTTGAGAAAAGGAATAATAAATTAAAAATTCGAAATAATCGTATCAACAAATCCTTCAACGTAAAGGACACGGCTCGACAATTTAATTTTCATATTTTCTTATTTAACATACAAGCTTTATTAATTAAGTATTTTTTTGCTGACGTTTGTTACTTTTTGATGTTTCCCTTTTCGGAGCGTAATCCGTGCGCTTTTTCAAGAGTTGGGCATTTATTTTAATTTTGGTTGATTTCCCCGTGTTTGAAACTCATGCTTGAGTAGTTTTGTAATTTTTTGCGGGAAATTTAAAAAACCGAGCAACTCTAATTTTAAAAGATATTAATAATAATCAATCAAAATTAAACAAACTGTATAAAAATATATAATATAATAACCAAAAATAGTTTTGAATGATATGGAGTATTCATATATTTTTTAGCTACTCTTTCATTGAAGGAAAACAACTTCGGGTCATTGTTCCAAAAAAAAATATTAATTCATTAAAAATATACAACATAAATCTGATTACTCAAAGTGTCTCAGAAAGGAAAGACCAAATAAACGTGACATACACAAATGTTCATGTACGAACTAAGACGAATATGAACTACCAAAAATAACATCATGAATGTAGTTATATGAAGAAAGTTCTGAACTAAAAAAATAAATTAATTAATTACTAAATTGTATTTATTAAAAGCAACCCTAAGAAAGATTCTTTAAAATCACAAAGTACTTTCATTAATACAAAACGATATTAATTTACTAAATGAAATGTTAACTCAACTTTTGTAGAAGAGGTTTTGGGAGGAAGAGCGAAAGAATTAGAAAAGTACTAGAATATTAAATCATTAAACGTCTGATAACGAAAGAACTGGTAAAACTTTGGAAAATAAAAACTATTAATTTTATTTCTTGTTAAAAAAATAAAATCACCTTTTGACGAAAAATGCTAATGCATAACAAATAAATAAATATAAAAAAAGTTG
Organism: Globodera pallida; assembly: GCA_020449905.1. Taxonomy (NCBI): domain Eukaryota; kingdom Metazoa; phylum Nematoda; class Chromadorea; order Rhabditida; family Heteroderidae; genus Globodera; species Globodera pallida. The sequence continues at coordinate 819,227 of JAIXHY010000021.1, read as the reverse complement.
TAATGTTTAAATGCCACTTAGGTAAAAAAAAAGAAACGATTCTTGCAATTTTTTAAATAAAACCAATCACGACTACACCACATCAATGCAAATCTTGCTCAAAATTTCCCTCTCAGGCTTGAATTTTTAAAGTTAACTATTCAAAGGAGCCAAATCTCAAAATCAAATTTAAAAATAATAAAAAACATAGAAAATAAGTGCAATTGTTAATGTTGCTATCCCACAAAAAATGATTAATCAACGCTTAAAAATTTTTAAATATTGTTAATTAATTTTGTTATTCATTTTGAACTTTGATGGAGTTGAGATGCAATAAATATTATTAACGGTAAAACAATTAAAATGAAAGAATAATTAAATTTTGCAGTATCTTCGAATAGATTTTAATGTTTTTAAGAGATTCAAATATAATATTAATAGGTACATTAATATCGCTATTTAATTTTAAGAACGTATTACAGTAATTCAAATAATAATTATGAAATTTAATACATTTTAGATACTCATCTTCCATAAATTGATAAATGTCTTTTACCAGTGTTCTTTGCACTTTTAGTTTACCATAATTCTACAAAATGTATTTTATTCATATTGAATTTTTTTTATTTTTTTTTATTTATATATTTATTATTTTTACAATTTTGTATTCGTAAATCTTGCAATAAAAATTCCCTTGCCACCCTTTGAAACCCCGCCTATGCCTCAATAACAAAGGCAATAAAAAAAATGTCGTAAAAAACAAATTATTGTTTACAATTAAATCATTACGGTCTTAAAAGATAGACAAATGTTAAAATAGGTTATTGAATAAAACAGAATTGATAATTTTTAGATAAATGAAAATTGAATTACATTTTTGAAACTAAAAAACTTATAAATTTTAACTTGACTTATAATTTATTCGAGAATTTAAAATAACAAAGTTTATAAAATTAGTTTATATATTATACAACTAAAGCAAATTAGACGTAAAAACAGCTTATAATAAATATAGTGTTTGATGTTGCACTGGAGCGCGTATGAGCAATTGGACCATCATCGAGCAAAGCGCGCAATGGTTGATATAAATAAATTTAATAAAATTTGTAAAAAAAACTTTAAAACAAGTTATACAACTGTATAAAACATTTTTGTCAATAAAACTATCTGACCTAGAAATAATGATTAAATTTAACTTAAGCGTTTGAATCAAAAATCTTTTTATTACTTATATTTAATTAGCGAAAATCGAAAATTAACATATAAAGTCTACTTTCAAAATTAAGACATCATCACAAATATAAATTAATTATCGGGCAGCTTTAAGGTATAAAATTTATTTCAACCAGGATGGAAAACATCTGATTTTGTAAACATTTTTTTTACCTTTAATTAACCGATTTAAAATGCGTGCGCCTTGTCGCAGGATTATTGGTATCAAAGTCCTTTGTGTCGTTATCACATTCAGATCGTTTAGTATTTTCCTAAATGATTTTAATTTATAATTACTTTTGTGCCGCTCTTTGATCTTTAGATATGTGTATTAGTATGTTATTTTATTATTATTTAAGTTTTTCATATGGTTTGGAAGGGTGATACGTTTAAGAGGGTTAAAGAGAGTCTAAGAACTCTGGGGGTTGATGATTATCTTGCGTTATAATTTCTAAACAAAGATTGGTATTCCTAAACTCTTGAAGATACTTATTATACGTTACTTTAATCATAACTATTTATTAGTTTTATTTTATTTTAAAAGATGATCTTTAATAATATTTAATGTAAATTTTTTACGTTAAATACAATTCTATTTTTAACTTATCACAATAAACAAACGCCTACGTCGTTGGTTTTTAACTTTTTGTTTTCGTTGCTAGCATTTAATCGCGTATTTTTCCCATTTATTTACCATGCTTCGGGATTGACGATAAACGGTTTATTGACAGTAGTATTTGCTTTATGGATTAATTATCTTCAATTTTTGCTTTCTTCTCCCAGCCGTTCTTATTATAAATCAACTTTATATTGCAATCGGATTGAATATTTTAATTAAATAATTTATATTTTTGTCATTACACACTTGCGCTGAAAATGAAAATAAATGATTTTACAGAAAATTTATATTTGATAAAAATATTAAATCTAATGATTGTAAAATAGGTATATCAGATTAAATAAAGTTTTACAAATCGAATAAACTTTGTATTGCCTTGGAATGTTTTATGATCCTGACGCATTTATCAATAAAATTGTACTGATTTCTACATTGGCCTTTTAATCAAATCTTTGGTAATAGTATAAAAAATATGGTGCATTAGCACAAAGATATATATAATTAAAAATAAAAACAATTCATTTAAAAAGCATATCAAAAGTTATGTGGCGGTTTTTAGAACAAGCTGTACGCGTATTTCAATTATTACAATTGTGAAGCACAAGTATTCGAAAAAAATATCAATTTGTAACAGATAAATGGCAACATATTAAAGAACAAAATAGACATAAAAATGGCAATGCTACTAACCCAGGCGTTTTAAATTATAGTAAAATGTAATTTAATTTTAAATCATTGTAAAAGGTGACCCAAATACTAAAGATATAAATAATCAACTAATGAATGTATATGCATTAAAATTTTTAAATGATTGCAAAAGTTTAAGAAATTAAAGTTTAATTGCCGTAATAAAAACATAAATAAACAAATAAATTATACACCTAATGGACTCAATCATTGTAATTTAGAAAAAATTTTAATAAAAAAAGAATTATAGAAATAAACGGCCTGATGTTTGAGCATTTGTAAGATTAAAAATCTTACATAAAATATAAACTAAATAAAATTAACTTAAAAATGGCGGTCGCTAAGGAAACGACCACTACGACCCCTAATGCGGGAAACGGACATAAGGCGTCTGCAACCGGGCCCACCCGCGCGGAAACAATGCAGGCCCTGCAAGCCGAGCCTGCCAAGCGGATTCTGAGAAACACCAAGAGTGTTGCGTCGACGGTTAAGGCGGTTAAGCTTGTTAAGGTAAATCATATTTCAAAAATAACCAAAAACAATTTATTGTTAAAAATGATTATTAAGTTAAGCATAAAGATTCAAATCTTAAATAAAATATAAAATAAATACTAATTTACTTTGTATTTAACTGTAAAATAATCAAGAAATATAAGTTTCCAATTTAAAATAAAACTTCAACATCGCACGTTTTAATTCATTAAAAAGTTATTCTGAATGCAAACCTCCAAAAAGCGATACAACAAATAAAGCAAATGACAATGAGCGCGAAACAATTAAATCGAAAAGAGTAATAAAAGAAATTTAATGTTACTTTGTTTCCTCAATTTTAAGGCCGAGGATATAAAAATAAAAAAATAAAATCAATTAAAATGTCTGATTTATCGTAAATTGTATTGAGGAAATGGCGTACTAAACACGTGCAAAAACAAATGCATTTAAATAAAATGAATTTGAAAAAAATTTGCCCAAAATAATTATGTAAATACGGATTAACCCAAAAATAACTACAACGATAATTCCATAATTAAGATAATAGTTCAAAAACTGTAATCTGTCAACTATTACTATATTTTCAATATCGGAAATAACGATATTTATTTACTATTTAAATTCCAAATAACAAAATACTTAAATAGCGATACCTATTCAAGCAACACAGCTCGAACCTAAAACGAGAAGAGATTTTTAGCTAGAAACCCTTTAAATCCAATACACAGATTTTGAAACGAAGATATTCATACATTATATGTGTGTACTTGAACTGTCACAGTTAATAAATTTCAATCTTGAATTAAATAAATCACAATCGTAATTGTAGCATACACATAATGTTTCCACCTTTTCCTAAAATTATATTAATTATACAATTATTTAGTTTTACTTTTTATGGATACATTTTATTTTAAGGAAATTCAACTTTAACCCCTTACTTTTTGTCTGGTGTTTTTAGACCAAAACTTTTAATTTATTGGATAAAAACAAATAAAAAATGGGACGACAAGACCAATTAGCCATAAAATTGTAAAGAGCGAATGCTTTGCGCCCGTAAGGAAAAATCAATCGTCGATTTTTCCGGGGGGGGGGGCGACGCCAGAACAGCACCTTCTTTGTTCAGTTCAAACATTCATTCAACAAATCAATTTTTTCCATCTAAATTGTAAATTAATTACAGATGCAATGCAAAATAGGCAAAATACAGGGCTAAGAATAAAAAGCATGCAGTAAAAGGAGAGGGAAGCGAATAAACAAAACAACATGATCTATATTTTTTATAATTTCCGAATTCAAACCTTATTTAATATTGCTCTGTATGATAGAGCAGGTTCAGAAAATTAATATTTATAAATTTTTATGGACAGCCAGAAAAACACAATTTAATTGAACATACTTTTAAATATTTTAATTAGGGAGGGTTCATAGTAGTTAGTCGTCCACCCATATTTCCCCCGAATTTTCTCATACGCCCATATTTCCCGGAAATTGTGGCGTTTCCGGCGTATTTCCCGGGATTTGGGCTCTCTGTATTTCCCGCCTTTTGGGGGGGGGGGGGAGATGGGTGAAGAGGAGGGAGAGAAGGAAAGGGGAGGGGGAGGAGAAGGAAGGGGGGGGGGGGGAGAGAAGGAAGGGGGGGGGGGAAGCTAGAAGGGTGAAGGAAAGAGGGCGTGCGCCGCGAGGGAAGGAAGCCGTTCATCTCTCTCTTTCTCTGCTCATGCTCTCTCATACTTTCTAACCGTCTGTGTCTTTTGCTCTCTTTCCAGTTATCTTTTCATTTTCTCTTTCTTAGTCAATGAGAAAAAGGAGAGATGAGGGGGGGGGGGGCAACATTGCAACAGTCAATTGATTTTGAGGTCGTTCCAAAACCTTTGCAATTGCAACAGTCAATTGATTTTTGTGCAAAACTTTGCTTCATTATTCTTTTAACCACCAATTGTGTAGGAATCAGGGGGAGGGGGTGGGTCAACAAAAATATGTAATGTAAATGCCAATGGTTTTTGTTCTTACAATAACTCATTTATTTGTTACATTTGTCTATATTTCAACCATTTGCCATTTTCATTCCGCTTTCACCACAACACAATTTTTGTCCAAACAATCAAATTCATACAAACTTTTTCTTGTCGTCTTTTTTCCACCCTTGCTTAGCCCTCCCGAGTTTTTTTCGCATTTCGGTCATCGAGATGTTGGAAGAAGAAGCCAATGACTCCAATTCAAATTCAATGGACGTTCCCCGCTTCTGCTCTCCCCTTTCCTCCACGTTCCTCTTCTGCTTCTCCTCTCCCGTCTTTCCCTTCTGCTTCTCCCCTTCCTCCACGTTCCCCTTCTGCTTCTCTTCTCCCGTCTTCCCCTTCTGCTCCTCATCTCCCTTCTTCCCCTTTTGCTTCTCCTCTCCCGTCTTCCCCTTCTGCTCCTCCTCTCCCTTCTTCCCCTTCTGCTTCTCCTCTCCCTTCTTCTCCAGCTGCTTCTCCACTCCTTTTTCCCCCTTCTCCTCTCCCTCTCCCGTCTTCCCCTTCTGCTCCTCTCCGTTCTCCTTCAGCTTCTCCTTTCCCTTCTTCCCCTTCTGCTTCCCCTTTCCCTCCTGTTCATCATCCTCCTCCTCCGCCCTCTCCGGCTGATCATCTGCCTCCTCCTCCTCTATCTCCGACTTTTTTTTGGCCGCCAATTTCCGCTTTTTGAACTGTCGGTTCTTCCTTCCACCTCTTTTGGGTTTTCGCTTCAATAATTTATTCAATTGTTCCGAAAATGCCTGTAAAATTAAAAATTAATTAATTCATTCATTCATTCATTACGTCGCTCCCAGCTCCAATTGTTCCGTCCGCCTCGTCTGCCTCTAAAAAGGCCGTGTTTGCATCCTCCTCCTCCAAATTAGCCGCATCCTGCTCCTCCAAATTGCCCGCACCCTCCTCCTCCAAATTGGGCGCACCCTCATTTGCCCCCAAATTGCCCACACCTTCATTCGCGCCCAAAATGGCCACATCCTCTTCAACCTCCAAATTGCCCACATCTTCATTTGCCCCCAAAATGGCCACATCCTCTTCAACCTCCAAATTGCCCACACCTTCATTTGGCCCCAAAATGGACACATCCTCTTCAACCTCCAAATTGCCCACACCTTCATTTGCCCCCACAATGGCCACATCCTCTTCAACCTCCAAATTGCCCACACCTTCATTTGGCCCCAAAATGGACACATCCTCTTCAACCTCCAAATTGCCCACACCTTCATTTGCCCCCACAATGGCCGGATTTTCGGGACGCAAATCGCCATTGTTGGCCAATATTCGCTCGCGCTCCCTCTCAAAATAAACCAAAAGTTCTTTTTGGTTCTAAATTAATATGTTTTAATTTGAAATTTTTGTGAGGCTTACTATATCATCTATATCTACATAGGTGACACCGGCTCCCCAGCCGTAGTCTTCAGTGGCACACTCCCACTGAACTAAATAGTACAGGAAGATTTCCTGACACTCAGAAGTACAAGTGACTTCGTATGGACCTAAAAATTTTTTAATTTTTTGGGGGGGGGGATAAATTACATACCACTGATGATTCTGTCAATGACAGATTTCACCCTGCGGTAGGCTCTTTTAAAAACCTCCGGGGCTTGCTCCTTCAGCTGCACCATTTCCGGCGGTTGGTGGCATCCCCCACATTTTTTTATTTTGGCTTTTTGGGCCTCTACTTCCTTAACGCGCTGTATTCGGCGACAATTGTCGCAATTGTTGCCGATGCAATTGCAGTTGGCCATGGTAAATCTAAATAATAATTTAATATATATTCAAACATAATGATGCCAACACATATAATGGAAACGTATGAGTGAATACCCCCCCCCCCGTCCATTTTTCCTTTCTGTCACTCATTTTGAGAGTGCCTAAGGCAAATTGCCGACCTTTCCCATCGTCCATTTGAATATTTCTTTGTTAATCAATCAACTTAATTTAAAAATTTAAGATTTAAAATGTGAACATTAATCATTCTATCTATTTATTTCTTCAACATTGGCGTAAGGCGATTTACGCCAAGCTTGACTGCTGAGTGGCACCTTAAGCAACCGGGCCTTAGACTGAGGCGACTGATCAGCGAACCTGATCAGTCACGGTTGCTGAGGTCGGCCTTAAGCAACCAGGCCTTGGACCAAGGCGACTGATCAGCGAACCTGATCAGTCACGGTTGCTGAGGTCGGCCTTAAGCAACCAGGCCTTGGACCAAGGCGACTGATCAGCGAACCTGATCAGTCACGGTTGCTGAGGTCGGCCTTAAGCAACCAGGCCTTGGACCAAGGCGACTGATCAGCGAACCTGATCAGTCACGGTTGCTGAGGTCGGCCTTAAGCAACCAGGCCTTGGACCAAGGCGACTGATCAGCGAACCTGATCAGTCACGGTTGCTGAGGTCGGCCTTAAGCAACCAGGCCTTGGACCAAGGCGACTGATCAGCGAACCTGATCAGTCACGGTTGCTGAGGTCGGCCTTAAGCAACCAGGCCTTGGACCAAGGCGACTGATCAGCGAACCTGATCAGTCACGGTTGCTGAGGTCGGCCTTAAGCAACCAGGCCTTGGACCAAGGCGACTGATCAGCGAACCTGATCAGTCACGGTTGCTGAGGTCGGCCTTAAGCAACCAGGTCTTGGACTGAGGCGACTGATCAGCGAGTCTGATCAGTCACGGTTGCTGAGGTCGACCTTAAGCAACCAGGCCTTGGACCAAGGCGACTGATCAGCGAACCTGATCAGTCACGGTTGCTGAGGTCGGCCTTAAGCAACCAGGCCTTAGTCTGAGTGCTGAGGTTGAGCTCGAGCACACGTCAAGTGTCAAATCGTTTCGGCGAGAGCTTGCATCGTTTGGCCGATTATTCATCATCACTCAGAATTGAGAGCGACGAAACGGAAAAAACGGCCAACAATTTCAATATTTGTATTTATTTTTTGTTTCATTTTCAGACCGACAACAAAAAAAACGATCACTTTGTTACATTTCTTGTTTAGGACATTTCGCTGAAAGCCAATGGAATCGAACATTTGTATTTAGTGAGCGAAAAATCGGACATTTCGCGTTATAACCAACTTGGTTCAAATGAAACCAGTAATACCGGAAAAGGTCTCCAATTATTTCAGAAAATGATAGTTTGGTAAAATGATCCAAAACTCACAAATAAAACCTATGTTATCTTAACAGCATAAACATTTTGTGTTTTTTATTAAATTACATGCAAGCATCATCATCATAATTAATTAGACACAAATATATGCAGTCAGTTCAGAAACCAAATATTGCAAAATCGATCGTTTAAATCCAGAACGCTTCATCATCATTGTCATCAGCGTAGGAACGGGTAGACGCCGTTGAACTGCGCCCGGCAAATCATGCAGGTCGTTGTTTTGTGCAGCACCGCCGTCACAGCGCACCCCCCGCACATAAAAATGTGCCCACAAGGGGGACTGTAAAAGTTTGCAGAAGCCGAACAGCAGATGATGCACTCGTCCGTTCGGAACAGCCGCGGAGGCGGCACCATGACGGACGAAGGCGCTCCACTTTGAAAACGTTGAGCCTCGCGCAATTGAAGCCGCACCCGACGTTCATGACCTCGCAGGGGAAGAGCTGGTCCGGCTTGCTCTCCAACCATCTCGACTTCAGGCTGTTGCTGATTGCCTACTTCTTCCGCAGGTTGTTGTTGTTGTTGTTCCTCCCGCTGTTGCTGTTGACGTTGTTCGATGATGTCCCGCTCTCGGTTTCGGTTGTCGTTTTCCTCGGTCAGCAAACGGCGGCGGGCGCGGTTCATCGTGCGGTCGATGTTCGGGTTGAACCAAGCTCCTGTGAAATTAATTGATTTTAAAATTTAAAACGATTGTTAATTCACCATTATTTCCTACGCGAGCTGTAATTTGCTGACCCCCGTTTGGATCTACAAAAAATAAAAGATACCAGTTTTCTATGTCTGATCAATTACCAGCGTTTTCGTCGTTGACGTGGTTCGAAGTCGACGGACCAGCTTCCTCTCCTCCAGGTGCTGCAGGCAGCGGAACACCAACCCATGCCCCTGTGAAAAAAATGTTTTAACCAAAAAAAATGTTTTAACAGACCGTTATTTCCTCCTCTAGGTGCGACTGGCACCGGGGCTGAACGTCCGACATTTCGGAGCTCAAAAATTGCAGCGCTTGGGTAACGTCGCTGAAACCCTCCATGGGCCTGTGGAAAAAAGAGTTTTGAACCCCAAAAAAAAATATCAAAATAGTATTTTTGCTTACATTTTCCGCGTAATTTTCCAGGAGCTCGACTCGGGCAAGAGTCTGAACCACCACACAGCGGTGATCAATAAGTTGAGATCTCAGTCCCACGATGGTTTGCTGCTGGTCGATAAGCATACGTCGCATTTCGGCAATAGCGGACGCGGAAGAGTCGGACATCTTGACGTATTGGAAATTTTTCCTAAAAATTAAAAATATTAAACTAGCAGATAGAACAGCACATTTAAAAATTAGATGTCCATTTGGGGTGATACGGGAGGATATATTTTAGGATACGGTAATTCGGAGGGTAAGATTTTTATATTCAATGTGATTAAAATATTTAAATATATAAACAAAAAGACAAGAAAAAAATCTATCAGAGTACTGGTAGAACAGCACAATTAAATTTTAGATGTACGGAACGAATAAAATGTTACGAGATATATTTTAGGATACGGTAATTTGGAGGGTAAGATTTTCTTTTATTAAAAGAATTCCAAGTCCAAAGGACTGATTAAAAATGTTTAAAAATATAAACAAGAATATAGAAAAAGACAAGAAAAAATATGGAAGACCGTTCTGCAGAATGAATTGGAAAAACAAAATTTTCTTTGCCGATACCCCTCCCGCCCCGCCCCCAACAGAGAAGCAAACGCTTCATCTTCCCCCTCATGGAAACGCCCACCTCGCGACCCATCTGGTTAACGGTCAAGCCTTTGCGGCAAATGAATACCGCACATATTTTTATATAGGATTTATGGGATTGGAGAAAGATCATTTTTGGGCAAAAATTTTTGGTCAAGGATGAAAACGATATGCAAAATTGGGATTCTTTGCGGCAGCACCCTTCATACGGATTTGAAGGATTAGGGCGTTTGGGCAAAAAAAAAGGACAAATAATTTTCAAAATATTTATGATAAAGTTAAGAAATAAAATGGACAAATATTGAGTAAAAGATCATTATTGTTGGTTATCTTCACCACTTCTTTCGTTTCACTTCTTCTGTTTCTGAGGAGCCAACAGATCTGTCGCGCTGCAGTTCGTCTCAGTGCATTTTGAACACAGCTCAAAAGTGACAACAGTCCGGTCTCCCAAACTTGAAAATTTGTTTTTGTTGTTCCAAAGCGCTGAAAGACATACTGAAACTTTGTTTTTTATTTTATATTATTTGACAAAAACTTACAGTCGCACATGCGGTAGGTCAGCATGTATTTCGGACGAAAAAGTTTCCAAAGCTGAACACTCGTTTTTTTGACTGGAATCATTGCCGGTGACTGAATGTCGTTCATTTCTTCAACTTCTTGATTATCCATAGACAAAGAGCCGAGATTGTCTTTCTTCCATGCCAGATACGCCGCGTATTCGTTGTCCATTTTGAAGTTTAGCAATGAATGAGGAGTAGCACAAGATTTTTTGGCTGGAGGCGGCTGATTGTCCTCCTTTTCGCAAACTTCTTGGTTGTCCGCTTTCAAGGATTCGGGATTGGGTTTAGCAGGATACGCAGCTTGCTCGTTGTCCATTTTAGATTTTGAGAAAGTGAGCAATACAAGATTTTGGCTTTTGCTTTTATATGGATCCATGTGACCTTTTTTGTTTTTACATTTTAAGTTGGCCTTGACCTTTTTTGTTTTTCAAAGTGTTTTAAGTTTTGCTTCTAATAAAATTGCGCTGACCTGATCGCATATATAAAGCCATATTTACGCAAAATTTTCATTTTGTTTCTTTGATTCCTTAATTTTGCATTTTGCCTCTGTAAATTGATCACTTCATTTGCTTGATTTTTCAAAAATTCAGTTTCTAAAATGGTTCTTCTAACTGAAAAATGCGTCCAGCTTTTAAAATGTCGCGTTTCTGAGCTTCGTGATAGGCTCAACCATCCCGAGGACCGTGAGCGTTTGATTCAAGCTTTGAACGGACGACGTGTGCAAACAACATACAATGATCGAAATGGTTACACTAAAACATTCACATTTGGCGGCATTACCGCACAAGGAGCAGCAACAACAATGGCTTACGGTCGCTTGGGGCGCCCCTTTAATGTCAACGTGGCGGCTCATTTCTATGTGCGTCATAGAATTAAGCTGCGGCATCCTTTTCTTCATTGCGTCATTGAGCGTTTCCCGGAGGGACAAGAGGACCGATTCTACCCTCTTGAGCTGTGCAAAATTGAGGACGAAGAGTCGAAAATGCCGAATTGGCTTGGAAATGTGTTTTCTGAAATCCGCGACACAAACAACCGTGGGGACACCAACGAAGACGGACGTGCAGAATGCAGTCAGCCAAGTGATAATTCTTCTTCCTACTCTATTTGGTAAAGTTTTTTTCAACAATGTTGTATCTTCGGATTCTCAATTTTGCAACAATTGTATCTTCCATCTCTTAATTTTGCATTTTTCCACCCAAAATCGATCACTTCTACACATTAATTTTTAAAGATTTCATCTTCCGTTTATTAAAAATACAATACAGTTTATGGTTCAATGTGTCCAAAATCGAGAACGCGAAAGTCGCGTGAACAAACAATGCCTTTTCCTACATATGGTTTATAAATTTTTCGAAGAGGAGCCGATACAATAGAACCGTCCTTAACGGAAGGCTTAAGGAAATTGGGATACAAAACAGAAATTGGGTCAATTTCGCCGGTCCGGGCAAATTTAATGACACGGTCTTTGAAGGTTTGGTATCGAAGACCTTGATTGTTCATCACATCGTGATTGAGTGTCATTCCGCGGACTTTAAGAATGTATTCGTAATCGCTGTCCTGCGGGGCGTCCTTCTTCCGTAGCTTTAGCCCGTATTGTTTGGATCCGCCACTAACAAACTCCGCAATTTCATGCTAAATAACAAATATAAAAATTACAACATTTTTCATCAAACCTTGGGCAATTCATTGGTAAATTGTCCTAGGTGCGGCCCCGTTTGTAGCGGATTTGACTCTTTTGGATGGGCGTAGACCAAAGAATCAGTGTCTTAGAAAAACGTAAAATTTTTACATTACAACAAAAAAACTACCAGTGTACAAGAGCGTGCATCCTGGGGATCGGACAACTTTCTGCATTGATTTGAGCAGATGAAGACGAGCGGCTGAAGTCGTGAAAAGGGATATGACGACATTGGAGCAGGGATGCTCCTTGATCCACTCCTTCTTTTCGACGTAGCTGATCAATATGACTTCTGGAGTAAGCATATCCAATGCTGTGATTTCTATTTTTCTGTTATCTAAGTAGTTTCCAAGCACGCCCGGATCATCTGTGATCAGCGTTTTAGAAAGTCCAAAATTCCGAAGGGAAAAACGACCCCCTAAATAAATACAATAAAAATTGTTTTAAATTGTCAAAAACTTACATAAGTTGTTGACGCCCAATTTGGCCAAAGATCTTTTTCCTTTGTTTGGGATCATTTTTGATCGGTCAATTTTGATGTCGAATTTCTCCAAACATTCGCCGATAAACTGTTCCTCTGCTTGAAAATTTCCCCGAATTTCTTCATCAAATCCGGACGCGTGCATTTTCTGGGCGATAAATTCGCTGATGTACGGTCGGAAAAGTTTGTTGTCGCCTTTGCTGTACTCAAGCACGCGCAGCAGATCGGTCACTCTGTACCCTTCTTCAAGTGCGGCATTCAACTCCAACGATGTACACGTGCTGATCCAGCCGCGCTGTTTGTCGTTATGAGTACAGCTGTACGAGTCCATAACCGCTCCGGATGGATACTTTTTGCAGCAAGCCATGCAGAGGGGGAAGCAGAGCCGATCATTAACTTTGACCGGTAAAACGGGCACATCTATTTGACGTGGAGGAATGACGAAAACTTTGAGAATGGCGAGCGGATATGGGTTGTCTTCGGGCCGTCTCCAATCGACCTCCTCACAAGGAACATCAAGCTTGGGATGTCCGACGGGATAAGTCGTGACAAAACTTTAAAAATTTATATACATTTAATATTATGTTAAAAGTTTACTTTATGAAGGGGTAGAGACTTGTAAAGTCATAGTAGCTGATTTCTTCATTCGAAGCCGCTTGATGGTAAAGTTTGAGCGCGCCGGTTCTTCCGCCCATAAAACATCCGCGGATGTTGATCGGCCCCCCTTCTCCGGTAAACTCATCAAACTTTTCCTTCATTTGTTTGTCACGCACCAACATCGATCGGATGTCACACTCCCAAAATATCTCAATGTCCGGAAATTGCGACTTGATGTAGTCCATCCGCATCTTGTTTCTCTCTCGAATTCGTCCGGCAGTTTTTCCGTTAGGCATCTCCAGTTCTTCGTCTGGATAACATCGAGGGCATGCGTGCCAAACGCAACCGTGTATTTCAAGTCCTTTTTGCTGCTCTTCGATCCAGCCGTCCAAACGGAAATTGCCCACCCTCTTTTCACCATCGGCGGAAAAAGCGTTCTGGATCCGGACTCCGTGTTCTTCAGCATACCAATCCATAAAGGCAAGAGCCAAATCGCTCTGGTTGTCTCCGCAGCTGTCGTATCCCTTTTCTGGCACAAGTGCCAAATGTCCGGGCTTGAGATGATTTGTTCTAAAATGCCGCATGCACGCAGAAGCAATGGTGATGCAGTCTCGGACAGGATCAATGCCGTTGTGCGGATTTTTGAAGGTAGCCCTCTCCGCTTTCCCGTCAGGTCCCGCCTTTCGTTTTGTCAATTCCAAAAATTCCGATCGAAACGCAACAAGGCCCGACATTAAAATGTCTACATCGTTTTTGCAATAACTTAAAATTTTCCATACTTTCAAGCTACAATAAAAAGTTACCTGGCCAAGGCTTCGTCTAGAAAAAAGCTTTCATTTTGATGCGCTTCGTACCACCGGTCAAATTGTTTGCGTTTTTCTGGCATCATCCCATCAGCCAGATAATCCGCTTTTGAAGGATGAATGAGTCGTCCGTAATTCGCTGGCTGGTTGGAGAGATGCGGAAAGAAAGGCTTCTCCTGCACATCCAGAGCAAACATTGGCACCATAGAAGCCAGAGGGCCCGGGACCAAATTCCACGAGTCTCGAAATGAGACTTGAGGGTTAACATTCTTCCGCTTGGTCACCTGATTCTTTATTTATTTATCTTTTGTTTAAAAAAACTCACAGTCATTTCGAACAAGCGATTCCCCTTTCTGATCATGGTCGGATTAAGTCCCTCCATGAAAATTTCTCTGAAGACCAGCACCATGTCGAATCGTCCGCCAAAGTGCGAATAGGCCACTGTCTCGAATTTGATTGGCAGTTCGTAGAGTATCCATTTGACAAAGTCAACCAAAGGGTGTCGGGTCACGATTTGTTTGTCTACATCAGTGTCGCGGAAAGGTTTTTGACTGAAGGTGATGACGCGATTGGGGCCGCAAATTTGGCATTCTTTTCCACAGAGGCTTTTCTTCCATTCTCCCGATGAAATGCATTCCGGGCAAGCGACTTTTGCAGTTATAAAGTTCACTTGATGTTTTCTTTGTTCCGGAAAATCGGGATCGGCCGGCTCGTGCTGCATAGTTTCCAAATCGAAGGTGACCAGCCGCCATCCGCTTGCTTCCTTCTTCTCATTCCCATCCAAAGGTTTAATGTAGCAGCCGCGCTTGAGGTCGTGGAAGATTTGACAATTTTCGCACCATTTCTCGTGACATTTGTGCCCTTCTCTCCCGCCCCGAGTTGTGTCGTAAACATCGTAAACTTTACCACAATCTTTGCATTCTTTGCTCCGCTTGCAAAAATTAGTGGTCAGATGGTGTTGACGACAATTGTCGTTGAAAAACATTTTGTTGCATCCTTTACATCTTTGTCGAAATCCTTGGACAGGTTTACACGGAAATGTCGGCCCCACACGTGAACATTTAATGCAGCGGGACTTGCAGCTTTTTTTGTGCATACTTGCTCGACCATAAGGCATTTCGCAGCTTAAACAATACGGCCTCCCGAACAAATTGCTGCTTTTTTGAACTCCGTTGAAATGACCGTCGTCAAAGTAAAGAATGATTGGCACTTCATACTCTTCGGGACCGTATTTGAACAACGGTTTATATTGTCCGGATGAGCCGAAGATGAACGCTTTGAACTTGAATTGGTCCACAAATTTTTGAGTGTTCCACCAATCGATCACGCGCGGCGCGTAAATTTCAGCGTCATAGCTCTGTTGTCCAGGTGGCGCATTGACAACATTCATCATCTCCATGGTGTCTTGCTGCAGTTTTCCTCGCATTCCTTTTTGACTGTGCAGGTAGTAGAAAAATTGCAGGCTGGTAAGCCCTCCAATAGCATGCATCAGCGTGGCCATCATCGCGTAGAAGAGACAATAGTTGTTTCCGTCGTTGTTGTTGTTGATATTGATTAAACTTTTGGCGCTGATTCGATGGTGTACCGGAGCCAATTTTCGAGGAGCCCCTCCTTTAAGTCGTCGAACATTGAGGCCGTTGCGGTTGACCGTTGTAACAGAAACTGTAAAAGGCTCCCCCCAAAGCGTCACTCCGTCTTGTTTCTTACTTTGCGCCACGTCGTTAAACCGGTTGAGGATTGTGTTGATGGTGTCCTCCGTGATCTGACGCACCGGAATCCAAATATCGGAGGTGAGGAGTTGACTGCTTATCGTGCAACCGAGATGGGTCGGTTCAACTCCTCTTTGACGGCTTTCATCAAGCCCGCCATCGACGCAATGTTGGAAAATCCCCGCAAGAAGACCCTCGGGGTCGGCGGGCACATCCGTTATTGAGAATCGAGATTTGGTCTTCACCCATTGGAATTTGGACGCTTGTTCGACTTCGTTGTCCAACTTTTTAACGTAGTCTTGGGCGGTCTTTTGCGGAGGTGAAAGCTCGTTGTAAGGCTCGCGAAGTATATCTTCAATGAAAAAACGCCGAGTTCTCTTTGCTGGCGGAGGCGACATTTTTATTCTTTAAAGAATTTAATGAAATAAATGAATTTTAAAGATTTTTCCGACTTTTTATATGCAGAAAAGAGTTTATCAAATTACAGAAGAGGGAAATGAGCGAACAAAGGAACCATCCAATCATCGGTCGCTGCTCTCTTCCATCCTCTCTGAGAGGAAAAAACCCTTCAGCCAATCATCGACCTTGGACACACATTGGTACGGAATGGTACCCCTCCCTCCATCCTCTCTGAAGGAAGAAAACCCTTCAGCCAATCATCGGCCTTGGGCACACTTTGGTACGGAATGGTACCCCTCCCTCCATCCTCTTTGAGGAAAGAAAACCCTTCAACCAATCATCGGTCGTCGCTGCGACCTTGCAGCGTATGGCGCTCAAAGGGTCCGAAACAAATAGCCAAGAGAAAATATTTATTGGGAAAAATTTGCGAATAAATAATTTTACAAAACTTTCGTCCATATTATCAAATTTGTGAAGAACTTGCTCAAATGTAAATCCTAAAGATAAAAAACATACAAAACATATACAATAATGAGCACAAGTATTAGATAAAGAGGATTGGTATGCTTTTTTGTTCCACAAAATTCCTGGAAAAGATGAGAGAAAAGTTTTTCGGATTACATCATTGATGGGTAAAGCTAGGCTATCAAAATAAATCACGTTTCGCTGCATCCCATACACATATAGTGCAATCCAATGGGATCCGGAAAATTGATGAGGATCCAAATTGACAATCAAAGCCGCTGGAAATCTGAGGGTTGTTGGGTCAGGTAGTCGATCGCAAGGGAAGCATCCCAGAAACGTTTGGCTCGTTTTCTCGGAAGACATCAAAATTTTGGAAATTTGGTTGCTGTCCATTTCGAGTTTTGTTAAGCCAAAAGAATGAACAAAGCTGTTGTATGGCTAAACTTACAATAATCATCAGATACAAAACAAAAAGTGCCCAGCAAATTGCTTGCTGATAAAAATTATTTTCATTAGTTGTGTCCTTACACAGCTGGATTAAGGGTGGGACTAAAGCAGCTATCGGCTCATCAATAAGTTTTTCACGTTTTGGAATTGTTGATGGAGTTGTAGTCGTAGTTGATGTTATTACTTTTTGGGTGGTGATGGGGAGGTGAGTGTTAGATAATCTGCGCTGTGCATCTCTTCTCAAATATTCTTGATACGGGGGGAGCCCTTCGTCATCTTCTTCGTCAAGTTGATCACGTTTTAAAATTGTTGGTGTTGTTGTTGTTTGGGTAGTGGTGGGGAGGATAGTGTTAGAAAGTCTGCGTTGTTCAACTCTTTTTAAATATTCCTGGTGTGCCGGGAGCTCCCCTTCACCAAGGATGGGGAGAGAAATTCGAACCAAGAGGAGAATAATTGTAAGTTTTTTCATTTTTATCTCATAATGAAAACGAGTTAATAAACAAACGCTTTAAATAGTGGTATCGGTGCTGTTGATCGATTGGTTTTTATCTAGCATCACAACCGCATCACATTTTCCCCTCACGATTATCTTTATTCTTTTATACGGCCGCGTCGGATTAGTTGAGGGTGAGCTAGTTGTTGGCGATGGTGGCTGGATAGGTACGGGCAAGCTGCGTAAAACCGCTCTCCTCACATATTCCTGATACGGTGTTATCTCCTCTTCTTCTTCTTGACCAACGACAGGAAGAAAAATTCGAAGAAAGACAAGAATAATTGCAACTTTTTTAAGATACATTGTTTATTCTGTGTAAAATTTTAAAATGAATGATCAAATGGTCGTATCTGTGGCAATCGTTCGGTTTTTATCCAAAAAGTAGATGGAGTCTGCCTCACCCATCACTACCAGCATCAGTCCTCCACTTGGCACCGACTTCTTGAATTTTATGCTAACCGCAGTGCATCCTTTTTTGATCAGGTCGAATAAGCCACCATGATCTTCCCCACTGTTTGTCATGTTAAAAACGTATATGCAGTGTGTTGCCCTAAACTGTTTATAAGAAATTCCATTTCCGTATGACGAGTTTGCATATCCGAGCGCTTCGTTTGTATCGTTGAATGCTCGTACAAATTTCCAGTTATCATAGTCAAGATCATAAGGTGCCTGAGGGTAAGAACGACCATTGGCTACAATGCTAATCTCTCGAACATTAAAGTGTTGAAAGTTAAAGGGGCTTCTGTCTTTTTTCCCCACATAATCCGTATTGGCCACGAGCCCTAGTGTTATACGGCGGGGAATCTGATCCATAAATAGATTCGTATTGAATTCGTAAGCGACCCTGACTGATAAAGAGTGATTTCATCATTGTTTTTCGAACTGCATAGCGAGCAGGTTTCATTTCCAACTTTTTTGCCAGTTCCAACGCCAGTCCGTCCATGAGACTGACTTTTTTACAGTAGAGCTTTAATCCAACAACCTCGAAGACGTAGCTGGGTCCAGCTACCATTTTGTCAATTAAGACAAAATCACTTTCGTTTGGTTGAATTGTGATGTCGATTTCGCAATGGTTGATCAAATATTGGGGTAGGTTAAAAAGGTCTGCATCTATTTTAGATATACATTGAGCAGTTTTGCTCAATGAATAACGAGATATTTTTTCAACAAAGCCTTGGACCAGTTGGTTCTCGAGTATTTCTTCGCCTTCCTCATAGTAACCAGCGGCTTGTAAATGAGATTTTTTGGCCTCTTTTGAATAGGACAATTCGTGCGACAAATAAGTTTTGTAAGCCATTAACGAATTTGAGTTAAAGACTTCGCGCCCATTTATTGCAATTTTCATGTCACGCATGAACGTATGACCGATTAATTGTATTGGCACCACAGTGTCTGTGGCTTCCAAATTAACCAATTGACCGTCTTGAGCCTTCTTTCGAATACGAAACTCCGTCAAAAGATAACATTTGGAGAGATCAATGTAATTTTGGCTTGAGTGGATTTTAAAATGGTACGGTATGTCGGTGAGAGGGTTGCTGGTCAAAATCTCAAACACTTTGGACGACGACACTGTAACATTCGTGGGTGGGATGCTGAAAAAGTCTACGGCGTTGGTGATGGAGTCAATACTGCTTGCGTCAATTTTGTGGAATGTCATATTTTTTTATCGTTTAATATAGTCCAAAAGCGTCGGAACGAAGACGTTTTTTGCTTTGTATTACGGGTTTTGAGATAGCTTTTCCAATTAATGTTTGATGCGAATGAATTGACGGAAAAGGCTTTGTTCTAGCTTTTATACGCTTTTTTCGTCCTCCGGTGCCGAATTGTCGTGGAAGTCCACCTTTTTCTAACACGTTATCAACGCCTCGTTTTCCTTCTGTTGCCAGCGTTGTCAGTGTTTCTTTTATGTTAGGTTTCTCTTCAATAACTTTGTTCAAAAAACGTTTTCCCGTCTCTAATGCTTCATCTGCTACAGCACCGCCGGCTCGTCGTATGACTGGGAGGAAAAAGCGCCAAAGTCCACGAAAAATGTCTCCAACTCCGGCCCCAGTTTGTGGGGCTCCCCACCCACGTTGATACGGCGGCGATCCTCTGAACACGTCAAAGGGTTCCTCCCCAATTCCGCAACCGCCTTGCACATAAAACGCATCATAACCACCAATCGATGTGTCGTAAACAATATGTACCATTTTTATCACAAAAAATACAATGAAGGTTTCAAAAGTCTATCACTTTCTTAAATATCAATACGATCATAACTGTCCCAAAAGAGAATGGCACAAGTCGTCCATCCGACATTGTTCTTAGCTCAATTTCAATTTCGGACACTTCTTTTGGCAACACTCGAGCGTAAAGAGGAGAATCGTAAATCTTCTCCTGCGTATTCTCCGGGCACAGCACCTGACACCGAGACGACGCGGAGCAAAGAGCTCAATGAATTTCCGACGATCATATTCTCTGTTAAGCCTTTAGTATATACTGCAAAACTTGAAAATCCTCCTCGTAAATCACTGCCAGTATTTTGCAATTTCTTCGTGTTCGACCTTTTGGGGGTTTTCAAAGCCCAACACGTAGCCGAGCTGAGGTGTGAATGAAATAAATAAAATTTCTGGAGCATGAAAAATTGCTTGGAAGCGTTGAAAATCGCGAAGGTATTTGAACTCAACAACTCCAGTTATGTCGTCATCATAAACACTCTTTCGCTGAGGTTTATCGGCGCTTAGACTTTTTTCATTTCTCTGTTTTGGTGGTTCACTTAAAGTCACAACTCTCGGAGGAGATGATTGTTTCGCTGTTTTGGTTTCTATTTGAGTTACGACGAGACTTTTTTCGTTTCGTTGTTTAGGCGGCTCGCTCAAAGACACAGGTCGAGGAGGGGATGACGCTTTCGCTGCTTTGGTTTCGTTTTTGCTGGAAGGTGCTGTAGAAAATGATGGTGCTACTGTGCTGTCGGGATTTTCTTCTTTTCTCTGTTTAGCAGGAGGTCTTATAGGTACTGTTGTTTTGTTGGATGAAGAAGATCCTGGAGGAGGAAAAGCTGGTGCCCGTGACGCAGGCGGGGGAGGAGGTGTAGGAGCTGGTGCTGCTACTGGGCTGTCGAGATTTTCTTTTTTCTGATTAGGAGGAGGTCTAATAGATACTGTTGTTTTGTTAGACGAAGACGGCGGTGGAGGAGGTGTAGGAGCTGAAATCCGTGACGCGGGAGGGTGAGGAGGTTTAGGAGTTGGAGTTTGGGACGCAGGCGGGGGAAGAGGTGTAGGAGTTGGCGCTTGTGACGCAGGTGGGAGCGGAGGAGATAGTATTGTTATTTTGCTATCTGTAGAAATCTTTAATCTGGCCTCTCCTGCGGATACCGTTTTTGATGCTATAGTTTTATTACTCTCTGATTTAGCTTCGGGTTTTTGTTGTTCATTTTTTTGTGGTGATTTTGGAACGACATTAGCGTTTTTTTCAACACTTGGCGGGGATTTTGGAGCGACATTAGCATTTTTTTCAGCACTTGGCGGTGATTTTGGAGCGACATTAGCGTTTTTTTCAACACTTGGCGGTGATTTTGGAGCGATATTAGCATGTTTTTCCGCACTTTGCGGTGATTTTGGAGCGACATAACGAGGAGGCGATGTTGGCGCTGCCCTCTTTCTCCGTTGGTTTATAAATTCAGGCATGGCGACACGCGGATATTCCTCCGTTAAAACCACATCTGGTCCGGGCGGCCGTTGCCTCTTGAGCGCATCATTGAGAAATTGTTTCAAGGTTTTCAACGGATGTTAGAGAACCTTTGGGAACAGGATTGTGATTTACTTGAATTTCCCCTTCTCTATTCCTAAGATGGACGTTAATCCATTGTTGTTCCAATGTTCCGATAGTTGACGCCCATGAATATGCGTAGTTTATGCTGTGCAAACCGCACACCCATGATCCGTTGAAGTGGAGCGGTTTTGGAAGGCGAACTCGAAATTTGTTGGGTGTATTTTCCGCATAATCTTGACTATTACTAGGTAAATGGACAAAGAACTGTGTTTGACATTTTTATTACATAAAATGAATGAAATGAAATGAAAAATTACAAGAATTTATACAAGCTGAGTTTCGTGTATCCATTCCCTTTCCGGGTATCCTATAAACTTTACAAGCACTTCCATCGTTCCGTCTGGGAGCTTCCGCTTTTGAAAAACACGCTCTATACGGAAAGTAGTCTCGGCTTCCTTCCGTACTGGCGCAAGTTCTTCGTTGTAAAAAAATCCCTTGAATTTCTCGCCCTTTCCATCGCGCAATTTGTACCGTGTTGGTTTCATATGGCGTTTGACAGCGTCAATCTCCAGAATCTCGTCTCCATAGTTTGGTATATAGCCCTTCTCGAATTGGTTCTTTGCTCTTGCTCATTCTGACTGTCTGGCCGGGCACAAATTTTGGTCTTTGTTTGTTTTTGCCAAAAAGTGCTCTGTGCTGCTCTGCTCCAAACATTTTTTGCCCAGACTTTCTGCGAATTTTTAAAATTCACATCAATTGGGCGCATTCCATGGGTTCTGCTAGGCGATTTGTTGATTCCGTCTACAATTTTATCCACAACATCCACCCAATTAAGGGTTTGAGCTATGCGCAAAGTAACGGTAGAGACGATTTTTAACTTGACGAATTGCACGCTCGGCTAATGCAGGCTTTTTTCTCGGAGTGAGTGCTTTCGTATTTTTCAACTTCTTCCTCTTCAAAAAGTTTTTTCAACTGATGGTTTTTAAATTCTGTGCCCTTTGTCCGAAAAAAATTCTATGCGGCTTCATTGGCATTTGTGCAAATAGTTGTCGGAAAACCTTCGACCATGTCCTCAGCCTTCTTTGTGCGCAGGGGAGTCACAAAATATTCGTTTTGATAGAACATCTATGGCAACCATTAGATATCGATTGCCTTTGTTGTGTCGAGAGAGAGCT
The DNA here is from genome assembly GCA_020449905.1 of Globodera pallida. NCBI lineage: Eukaryota > Metazoa > Nematoda > Chromadorea > Rhabditida > Heteroderidae > Globodera > Globodera pallida. The sequence goes on along the minus strand of JAIXHY010000021.1, from coordinate 796,798 downwards.
TGGAAGTCGGCCAAATCTACTTGACAATCGGTCATGAAGCCAGCAGCGGTAGTTTTTGCTCTCAAAAAGTTGACGCGTCGAGGACGCATCAACGTGTATGTGCGGTGCCCCTCCAAATAATGTTTTACATCTTGTTTACGAATTTTATTTCCGAGTTCTTTTTTCGCTTCTTGCCATAGTCTATCCACACCAGCGAATGCGGCAGACGATTCATGGATTATTGTACAATCGGTCCAACACTAATTCCATTTTTGAGGTTTGAGACGCCGGGCTTGACTGCCCCCTCCCTGTGGAAAGGGTGTCGTCAGTCCTTCCCGAAGCTCTTAGTCTTCGGGCTTTTTGATTTGATACTGTAGGTTCTTCTTGGGGTATTTTCCGTTTCGGACCTCTCGGAGGTACTGGGGGAGCTGTCCATGACCGCAAAAATGGGGTCTTTGTTTATTTTTTCTTGAATAAATTTGGTTCCTGAAGGTTGTCTGAAAGGTGGCAATCTGCCCGCTCGCCGTTCAATTATATATTGAAGGGAACGCGTTCAAACTACTGTTTGGAACCGGATTTCCCTTGTCGTTCAATATTGTGTCGTCTCGAATGAAATATTTTTCAGGGTTCCGGCTGAATACAAACTGAAGTCTTCTTCGCTTGCTGATCGGTTGTCAGCTGCCGTGTTTGGAATTGTAAAAAGGCGCTGCTCTTCTGTATACCGAGCATTTGATTTATTAAGCCGTTTGTCCGTCTTTGCTTTTTTTCTTGCACTCGGTACGAATATTTTTTTCCTCGGTCTCTCTCTTCCTTGCACTAATTTTCACTCTTTTGGCTTCATTTTCGGACACGTCGGGTGGTGCTTTTCGTTTTTTCGACTGAACTTGAGCAATAGGACGATCTAACAGCCACTCATCGTCATCGTCGGGTATGGAAGCTGCGGCAGCCTCAACATCCAAATCTCGTTTTGATTGTTTTATTGCACGACTTTTACTAATCCGTTTTTGAAAACGACGAATTGATTCTCGGCTTGGCGATGGTTTTGTAAGAGTACCAGTATTGATGCGATTCCGTTTGTTATCCGTGTTTAATTCGTAGTTCGGCTTTCGCTTTCTTGTAGATACTGTTGTGGATGGTCCGGGCTGGCCGGGCTGAAACGGTTCAATCTGTGTCTCCGGAAGAACCAGTTCATCTTCAATTCGTCTTTGCGGCCTAATCAATGAATATTTTTGCCTTTTTTGTTTTTGTTTCACTTTAGGAGGAAGCTTGTATGTTGTTCCAATATTTTGTCTTTTTGCACCTTCCTCCCAGGTAGAATAAAATTCGTTTGCTTTTCGCTTTGTGCCTCTCTGTTGTGAAAAAGGCATTTCTTCATCATTAATTGTTGACGAAAATCGGCTGATACGAGGATTTAGTGATCGAAACGGTGGTGGCCGTTGTGTACTCGGCCCAGATCTAGTAATATATTCTTCCTCATCATCTTCGTCGCCCCTATTCATCAGCGTTTTTAACCCGCGCACAACTTCTACTTTTGCTGGTCTATTCTGATGCTCATCCCTCATATGCAGATATCGGGACAACTCCTGATTGTAGAGAATGTTTTTCGCAGAGGGATTCCCCTTCTTTCTTTTGGTTTTTTGTAGGGCACGTTGAGCAAAATCCAAGTTGATGTTCCCTGTATCACTGCTGGCCAAACCGCGATAGATTTCCTCCGGTAGGAGAACAAATTTGGATGCCATTTAAAAAATGATTAATTATTTTCAACTGAGCTGGATTTTATAGCGGAGCGTGCCAAGTCCACAAGGATGGGAGTGAGAATCGCTGCAAATAAGCCTGGAATTCCCGCTTCCGGTTTGCACCAAAAGCTTGACGTGCTCCTCTTTCCGTTCGCCGACGAGCCAAACGTCTGATAAAGTCGGCGTAAGGCAAAAGTCGTTTTCGTTGACGAGTTGTCAAGTGGAAGCGCGAACAAAGAATGTTCAAACATATTTCCACAAGTGCTAACAATTGATTTGCGTTTGCGTGCTTTTAGAATTTGACTCCTTTTTCTGTTTGATTTTGTTCGAGCTAATTCACGAATAAATTTTGTAATTTTCATGTACAATGTTTCCAATTTTACAAGACAGCCATTTTTTGGAATGAAAATGATCTTTTCTCCTTCCTCTTCGTCTTCCTTAAATATGCCGCTTCGTAGCCTCAGCAGCGGGTTTGATGCTGCAGTGCATGTCAATCAACAAATATCCAAACGGATTGGATGTTGCGAGACGATATGCTGATAGAAAATAGTCAAGCATCCGGGGAAATATCTGCACACCAATATTACGAATTGAAAGCGCCGAATTTGGCGCACGCATCAGGATCAAGATATTGCGCATTTTGACGAGCAACTTTAATCTTTCGCTCAAACAAATTTTGCGTGACAAAGACGACTGAGAAATTCTGATGGTGTGATTTTTTAGGTGAAGAGAGCGCTGAGATATGACTCATCAATTGAAAGTAGAAGATCATCGAGAATAAGAAGCAACGGCTTATCCAATCGTTTGATTAACTCTTCTGGTGGCACTCCAGGGTATACATTTATACCGGATTTTTGAAGAATTGGCACTATGCTAGACATTTCGCCAAACGCGTAAAGAATTGAAACCGGTTTGGGATTAATTAACTCCGAAGCTTCCGAAATGAACTTTAACATAAAAGTTGTTTTTCCGCTACCGGATGGTCCCGAAATTATCATGCCAAACGGCATTTTTAGAGTAAGTTCTTGGTCCGTAAAAGACTTGATTAGAAATCATTTATATAAATATTTAATGTAAAAAAGTTTGTTTAAATAGATAATCTAGGGGGTAGGGGTGATTGAAGCAATAGCTGACGCTTCTTCATCTTCCATTTCTTTCTTTTTTTTCTTTTGAATCTTCTTCTTTTGAGAGGTGTCCAAAAGAGTTGTTGCAGCTGAGACACTTTCAAAAAATTCGTTGAGCACTTCCTGGTCGGTCTGCTCTTTCATTTGAGGATTCTGTTGGACGGGTTGTTGCGCTTGGTTGTTCAATCCTGCTGTCGCAGCTGTAAGCGCCGCAAAGAACTCGGAAGCGTCACCCTTTTGCTGTTTTGACGTTTTTGTTGTCTGTTTGGCTATCCCAGTAGTTGCAGCCGAAAGTTCTCCGAAGAATTCTGAGGCGTCTGCTTGTTTTGGACGTTTGCTTGGAACTTTTCCGTCGTCAATTCCGCTTGTCGCGGCCGAAAGTGCTTCTAAGAACTCTGAAGCATCTGCTTGTTTCTCCGTGGTGTGCTTTCTTTTTGGGAGCTGAGGTGGCGGAGGTGGAGGAGGCGTCAAATGGTAGACTGGTGGAGCTGTCCGCGTGCATGCATCCGCGCGATTACCGTGGTCAATGTTAAAAACGCGTCCTCGGTTTTTGATCTATGTTTTATTTAATAGAGTATGATAAAAAATGAAAAACCTTGAAGAAGGTATAGCCTGGAAGTTCGTAGACAAGATCGAACGGTACAAATCTCGGGCTAGTATTAAAGCGCGAACACCAAATCGTAACTCCCTCTTTTGAAATGCACCAATCAGTTTCAACCTCTGTTGCTTTACACTCTCTACACTTTCCTACAATGTCGAATGATAGCGCTCGAGGGACGGCGATTCGTTCACTGCTTACGATGATTCCGTTTGCGGTCAAAGAAATTTCTACCGAAGGCACAATTTTGTCCATAAGACCTTTTTTGTTGTTCATATTGAGAGCCATTGCGAATATGAAAATTATGGAGAATGATGATTGGAAAAGTGAGTAGCACTCATGGTGTTCAAACCTTTTTATACTCAATGCTTTTTATAACAATTTCTTTTTTTGGGGATGGTCCCTTTCCCTGAGTCTAGCGATGGCCCCTCGCCATAAATCTGCTAATCTCGAGGAATATGGGGGGAGGGGGGGGGGGGGTCAATGCCGAAGATGAGAAGGGCTTTTTTGTGCAAACAAATAAATCTCATTTCCCTTTTAATCAATTCTTCCTCATTCTGAAAATATGTCTCGCCCAATACTACCCTTATACAATAAACGTAGAGTTTCCGTTAAAAAAGTAAGCCTATCTTCAAATTAACACCACTAAATTCATTTTCAGGTTTACATTGTAAAGCCGAACTATCACACAGTCTGCTTTGATCAGAAATTGTGTGCGGCTTTGGTGATAATCCTGTTCGTCGTATGGTTTTTGTGTGAGTTAAAATTTTTCCCTAAAAAACTTTCTTATCCTTTTTAAGGATGGTTTTTTTCGCTCCAATCTGATGAAGAAAAAAGGGGATGATTGGATCAATAATCCACAACTGCAATATTTATTTTGGTATTTTGAATAAAAAATGTTTGATCTCCAAGTTGATGTTCGAATTCGTGTCCAAGGGGGGGGGGGGGGGAAGAGGGGGGGGGGGGGTTAAAATCGGCTTAAACTTGACTCTCTCACACATCGAACAAGAGGACATTTCGTGGCTTTGACACTTTGTCAGCACACCGTTAAAAAATGTGTCAAAAAAAGATAAATATTCATTAAATGCAAGAAATTAAAAATTTAAACATAATAATAAGATCCTTTTTAAATATTAAAAAATTATCCAAATTAATTTGAAAAAATATTAAAACTATTAATTTCCAAAAAATTATTCTTCATTCCTTCTTTCTCAGTCGGCCGAGTTCACTTCGACACCCTTAAATAAATAAATAAAATTATTAAATATTAAAAAATAATTATTACCTCCTCCACCCCTTTCTCTGCGAACTCGCTCAGCCCTCCACCTCCACCTCCAGATCCGCTGGCAATCCCCATCTATAAACAAAAAAGTTACCAACATTACGATTTGGGTTGTTTACCTCAGCGTGCAGCTTCCGCCCAACCGTAAGCGGACTCGGCAAACGCCGGAGCGGCACAGCCGAAGTGGCACCTGAATTGAATTTAAAATAATAAAAAAGTTAAAATTAAAAATAAAATGTTTAAATTTAAAAATAAAAATGAAAAATGCCTGAGCGAGCGCGGCGGGTCGGAACTGGATTGCGGCGCTCGTTGACGAACAGCAGCCAGAAAATGCAAATCTTTAGCAAAAAATTATAAAAATAAACAAATAAATTACATGCATAACCTGGACAATTAAGACCAAAAAAACCAAACAACAAAAAGAGCACGTTGTTGTTGTTGTTGTTCCCGTTGATGACGCTTGCGCACGGCTTCGCCAAAAGATGGTCGGGGAAGGACCCCAGGTGCGCGGCGTTCAAACACTCCACGGGTTTGGTGTAGTCCTCCGGTCTGATGCAGACCGAATCAGACCGGGGACAAACGCAGCCCTGGACAAGAACCCAGGACATGTTCGTTGGACGAAGGATGGACAAGCTCATTTTCAGGGTGGAGATCAGAAAAAAAGGGCTTAAATACAAAATTTAAAATTTGGTCCAAAAGGAAATCAGTAAAAAGAATTAATTTGGGGTCCAAAACTTGGAGAGAAAAACCCAAAAGAACAAATTTGTGGAGATGATCAAATGAAGGACTACATATGCCCCCCCCCCCCCCCCCCCTCTGTCCCCATGCTTACATTCATCGTCCGCATCCTTTGTCCAAAACTTTGCAGATTTTATCGGTACAATAATATGTGCGAAAAATTTTGACACAAAAGAAAATTTGGGAAAGACCGATATCCTTGGCCAACATCCAAAAATTATAGAAATGCAAACAGACTAGAGAACAGCAGACAGAGAAAAAAACATCGCGCACTCAACGCTCACCATCGCCGATTCGTCTCTCCATCCGCCCCCCCCCCTCCACGTTCTTCTCTTCCTCTCTTCACCTCATCACTCTCCCTTCCCCGTCTTTCCTTCTCTTTCTCTCTCTACTCATCCCCTCCTCCTTTTCTTTGCTTCCCCCCCCCCATCCTTATCCCAACCCAAACCCAAACCCCCCCCCCCCCCAAGCGGGAAATACGGAGCGCCCAAATCCCGGGAAATACGCCGGAAACGCCACAAAGTGTTTCCGGGAAATATGGGCGTATGAGAAATTTCGGGGGAAAGACGGGTGGACGACTAACTACTGTTCATGTTGCGAAGAAAGGATCAAACACAACCTTTTCTAGTCCCAAAATTTTTTTCACAATAGTTTAGGTTGTCATATCGAAGTACTTTAAGTAATCCAATGTTTATCATTAACTTTCTTTTTTATCCATTTGTTTGGTATTTTTCTTTATATTCCATTGTCAAGAATCAGTTCCAACCTATAATTAAAATGAATAAATTTTGTTATTTTTTACGTTGTCTAATTCGTAGTTGTTTTTAATAAACACAATTTTTCTAGTAATTTTTTAATATTTTTTTAAAATCAGGTTCTTTATTTGTTGGTAAACTTGTTAAGAACTCAATTGCAAGTTTTTTTGTTTTATAAAATTCTTACCCAGAAGAGTCGATCAATACAGCGAAACTTATTTTTTTTAATTACGTTTTTTGCCGTTTTATTACGGTAAATTCATTGAATATTTATTGAAAACTCGAAAATTTTTGCTAAAAATGTTCATAAACACGCCAATTGCTAGTCCCTCAAAAATGAAAGATCAAAACTTTTCTCAAAAATACCAAATTATTGCTAAGTCGCTTCTTTAGTGGAAAAGCTAAAATATTGCAAATAATAGAATTAAATAAAAAAAAATAAAAAACTAATCAATACTTTAATTCCTAAAAAATTAGGGCACTATGGCTTGCACCATACAGTCTCGATATCGTAATTTTGGCCATATCGTGTATCGTAAAAAAAAATGTTATCCTATTTTGGTGTTTCGATATATCGTATATCGTGTATCGTATTTTGAGGAACCAATTCGACACCTCTGATGTGGACCTCTTTTGCTTATGTCGATGAATTTTAGGTGTTTTTCACATGACAACATTTTTTGCAAATCCTTGCAAAAAATCTGCAAATTTATGGTCGAAATACCATAATTTCATTCGACCCAAACTCGAACCAATGACGATCATTAGACTTTTTAAATTCTTAAATTTAATTTGTAGTTAGTTCATTAATAAGTATTTTCTTTTATCTTCTCCACTATTTATGTACATTTGTAAAAATTTCTATTTTCTGTTTAATTTTTATTATATTTGTTTAAAGTTTTACTTTACTATATGACTTTTTAAATTGTTTACAAATGTTTATTAATCATATTTTCTAATAATAAATCTTTTCATCGCACGTGGTAGAAAATAGAGTTATTTAATGTGCCAGAAACATATACAAATCATAAGTTAAAAGAAATTAAATTGTTTTTCCAAAACAAAAAAGTAAAAAGCGAACAAATGCGAACATTTGCCCACCGGGTGTTTAACGGAAGTGATGAAATTAATTCGAAATTTAGTTCGGGAGGAAGACGTCTTTTTATTTGATTCATAAGTTTAGATTTGTTTAATTGATTGGTAATGAGAGATAAACGGACAGCGTTAGAGTTGGTCCTGACCATCTAACGTCTCTTCGGCTGTTATCCCCCAATCCTATAATGAGTTAAATTTTATTTATTTAAAATATTTAGGTTTATATTTTAATTGTATCATAACCCAACAGATTTTGCAACTTTATCTTTTTTGTGTTTATAATTATTTCAAGATGAAAATCTTTCCTCCCATGCTTCCTTTTTAATTAGCGACTCGCCGCTCTCGCACTAATAATAAAAGTATAATAATATTTGATAAAAAAGTTATAATCAAAATTGCTAATTACGAATGGTATGTAATTGTGTATCTGAGTAATGTTTTGGCAATCGGCATTTACGCTCATTTATTATTATTAAAATTGGTACGAGGAATTACTTAACAGTCGATGGTTCAATAGCTTTAAAATTTAGAACAATTTAGACGACAATTGTATATTTTCAAAATCAGTAATTTTTTAAAGTTTTTTTAACGTGTGTATAATTTGTTTATATTTTTCTTTTACATTGCACTTGAATATAATAGTTGGCAAAGCATAACATTTATAACTAATTGAAATTTTATTACATTTTTTTGGTGCAGTTAAGCCTTTGGCTACGTTTCAGCTTTAATTACCATCACCAGCTTGAGATCATGTAAAAACGACAAACAATAAAACAAAAATGTGAGTTTTATAAATTAAAGGCTTGGCATATTAAACATCCGTTGATTCCCGAGGCAAATTTACCAATTTATATATTCTTGCATTTATTATTGCACTTTAAAATCATCTGCAATACAACATTGACGAATAGTATAAATATTTTTTTAACAATTATAAACTAAATATTATAATGTTGCGGAGTACTTTTTTGTTATTTTATAATTTATAATATAGTTTAATCATTAAAATTTAATGTAATTTTTACCAAAAATGTAATTTTGGATTTATTTTATTGAGCATTAATCTAACTTAATCAAAAAAAAAGAAATTAAGCAACTAAACAAATACAAATTTATACCCACCCGTTTCCGTGGCTATGGAAGAACAACTAAGATCTTAGCGCGTCTCTCCGGCAGTAGCAGGATAAATCTTAATTTTTACATTATTAGTCTTTCGCATTTTATTAAAAAAACAACACTTACAAGGAAATTCACAAACGAATAGCCGTAAGCCTTGGTGAATTTACCAATAGACACTGCAATTATTTTTAAATAAAATTATATAATTTTTCAATAATTGTTTGAATTAGCATGAAAGCTGATTATTTTAAAATCCTTTTTAAGTTAAAACAACTCCAAAAAAATAAATGAAAGAGTAATTTGGGCATCAACGCACCCCATTTAAAAATTGTTTTAGCTACTTTTTTGAACATTTTATTTTTTGAAGAAATAGTGTGCTAAAAAGAGAGACAGACGGTGAGAGTAATTTGGCAATCAACGCACCCCATCTAAAAATTGCTTTAATTATTTTTTTGAACATTTTATTTTTTGAAGAAATAGTGTGCTAAAAAAGACAGATGGTTAGAGTAATTTAGACACCAACACACCCCATCTAAAAATTGTTTTAGCTACTTTTTTGAACATTTTTATTTTTTGAAGAAATAGTGTGCTAAAAAGAGAGACAGACGGTTACAGTAATTTGGGCATCAACGCACCCCATCTAAAAATTGTTTTAGTTACTTTTTTAAACATTTTATTTTTTGAAGAAATAGTGTGCTAAAAATAGAGAGACAGATGGTTAGAGTAATTTGGGCATCAACGCACCCCATCTAAAAATTGTTTTAGCTACTTTTTTGAACATTTTATTTTTTGAAGAAATAGTGTTCTAAAAAGAGAGAGACAGACGGTTACAGTAATTTGGGCATCAACGCACCATCTAAAAATTGTTTTAGCTACTTTTTTGAACATTTTATTTTTTGAAGAAATAGTATTCTAAAAAGAGAGAGACAGACGGTTAAAGTAATTTGGGCATCAACGCACCCCATCTAAAAATTGTTTTAGCTACTTTTTTGAACATTTTATTTTTTTGAAGAAATAGTGTGCTAAAAAGAGAGAGACAGGCGGTTAGAGTAATTTGGGCATCAACGCACCCCATTTAAAAATTGTTTTATCTACTTTTTTGAACATTTTATTTTTTAAAAAAATAGTGTGCTAAAAAGAGAGACAGATGGTTAGAGTAATTTGGACATCAACTCACCCCATCTAAAAATTGTTTTAGCTACTTTTTTCAACATTTTATTTTTTGAAGAAATAGTGTGCTAAAAAGAGAGACAGACGGTGAGAGTAATTTGGCAATCAACGCACCCCATCTAAAAATTGTTTTAGCTACTTTTTTGAACATTTTATTTCTTGAAAAAATAGTGTGCTAAAAAAAGAGCCAGATGGTTAGAGTAATTTGGGCATCAACGCACCCCATCTAAAAATTGTTTTAGTTACTTTTTTGAACATTTTTATTTTTTGAAGAAATAGTGAGCTAAAAAAGACAGATGGTTAGAGTAATTTAGACACCAACACACCCCATCTAAAAATTGTTTTAGCTACTTTTTTGAACATTTTTATTTTTTGAAGAAATAGTGTGCTAAAAAGAGAGACAGACGGTGAGAGTAATTTGGCAATCAACGCACCCCATCTAAAAATTGCTTTAATTATTTTTTTGAACATTTTATTTTTTGAAGAAATAGTGTGCTAAAAAAGACAGATGGTTAGAGTAATTTAGACACCAACACACCCCATCTAAAAATTGTTTTAGCTACTTTTTTGAACATTTTTATTTTTTGAAGAAATAGTGTGCTAAAAAAGACAGATGGTTAGAGTAATTTGGACACCATTAGGAATATAAGATAATTTTACAAAGCACAAGATGTGCCTTTTTATCTTTACAAAGGTACAAACAAAATTGAAAATGACAAATGCAAAAGAGAAGACCGACTCAATATACGCAACGAAATGAGGCAAAACGATTCTACGGTGTATTAGCTAAATTAACAAGATTTATTGAAACTTAATTTTTTCGACTTATTTATATTAAAGATGATGGTGTAATTTATTAATATGATTTTTAAAGTACAGTCAACGATAAATTGCGGCTAAAAAAGAAAAACAGCGGTTATCGATAGTAACTGAAAAATAATGATTTTTAAACCAAAATTATAAACAAAGAATAGCTGAGATATCATTAAACTGTTGAACAGACATCCCGGTAACATGCTTGCATTATTGAGTTAGATTTTTAAACAGAACTAAAAGAACTTGCTAAAAAAATAAATACTAACTGTTATATTATGTAAAATAAATAAATTGTACTCTGCACGAGTTGTTTCCCTGTGTTTCAATGCATGCCCCCACAAGCAAAATAGTAAATAATAAAAACTATAATTTTAAAAATTACATTCTAACAAATATACAAATATATAGATTATTAAAAATATAAATTATAAAAACAAAAAAATTATATTTACATAAATTTTTATAATAGTGCTTAAAACTATGAATTTTACAATAAACTTAAAATGATCTCATAATTATTAAATGCATTCTCCTGCTGGCACTAAGTGACAGCACGCAAAATGTACCAACATGAGTCGCAGCCGGACTATAAAGAAATTAAATTTTATTTCTTTATTATAGAGTGCAACATTAAATAAAACCAATGGTCTAAATATTATTTAAAACATTTGATAAAAAAGCTAATATAAATCAAAGCTTCATCAATAAGTTTTTAAAGAACAAAAGTTAATATGCATAAAAACTTGTCCACTTTTAGAAAGGAGACAAATAAAAAGTATAAAATAATAAATTCTCAATAAAAAATAATATGGAAAGAAAATAACGTGTTAAAACAAATAGCAAATACCACATTTGTATAATAAAAGTAATGAAATTTAAGGGAGAACTCAAAGCTTACTGCAAAAACGGCAGAATAGTCCGAATTGTCAATGGATTCTCTTTTTAAACTAACCCAGAGTCTACAGTTATTATTCAAAAAATGACTTTAAGAAAATGAGGCTTGGGTACTGTACCGATCAACTGTAAAATATATAAAGTTAATTGATTAACATATAGATTCTCAACCCTTAAAAATTATTAATTTATTATTTTTATTTAATAATTTTTTATTGTTTATAAATAAATTTATCTCTATTTCAATTTCAATTTCAATTAAAGTTTTGTTTGGCTTCATTTCTTAAATTAATATTAACGCCCTAACTTTGCAATCGCTAAGCGCACGTCCTGTGCACAAGTTTTTTTTAAATCGCGAAACGCTTCCGGAAACAATGATTCAGAGCGATTTTTCTTTGCTTTAGTATGGAACCTTGTTTTGAGAGCAGCACTTTTTTACTGAAGTTTATAAAAAGGATCCTGCGAAAGGCAAAACAATCTAGAAGTACTGTTTGTAATTTACATATTTCCTGTCTATTTTATTTTGAGGTAATTCAATTAGAATAAAATTTTAACGATAAATATTTTTTTTAATCTATGCGTTGTGTGGACATTGCAACCTAGAAGAAAGGAAAGTTTGCTGGTTTTCAAAAATTGTAGCTTGCTTTATCTTAGTTTTTAGTTAAATGTTTTTAAACTAAAATGGTTATTAAACATTACATATCTGCGATTATTATTTAAATGCGTTGATTATTTGTGATTAAATAATATGAATTTAATGCGACCGTGTGCATAGAATTGAAGTGATTCTGCTGACGCCGTATAATGATTAAATGATGCAGATATTTACCAAGGAAAATCGGTAGAAAACAATCCGTTAAAACATTACTTTTTTATTAATATTTTTTCAAAGAAAAAGAGAAGCTGAGTTATATAAAAAAGAACTCGATAAATCCACGATTTTTAGATTTAATTATATTTTCATAAAAGTTTAACTCCTTTGAAGTCAAATACACATTGACAATTAAAACAATATGTAACTCCAATCAAGGTGATTCATTGCCGCTCATTATGTGTCGTCTAAAAATTAAAAATGACGCTAAAATAAGGAATTTAAAATTCAAATTGATTTAACATTTCGAGTAGTCTATTTTTATAAGTTTAAGGTTCATAAAGTTATTTATAATATATCATTTAATCCATTATAATAAAATACTGTAATAAGGCAAATTATATGCACCTTAAATAATTGATTTTATCGAAATTTGAGAATTTTTATTGTTAACAATGCGTTGTCTCTTATTCACTTCAAATAACATGTGAAACGAATTCTATTGCTGTAACTGGTGGAGTTTGATTTAATTATTTTTTTAAAGTAATTTACTTAAATACTGATGGTCTATATTTTTTGTTTTGAATATAATAAATTGCCATATTGTTGGTGCGGGCAGGTCTCTTAGGTCAATAAATCGAGTTTATAGCATTTCCGATAAACTTATCTGTTTAAATAAATTAAATCAAGAACTAACAAGCATTTATAAAATGATTACATAAACGATGATAAATTTTTAGGAATTTTAATTTCTAATATTTTTATTTGTTCTTTTATTTTACTAAATTTAATTTAAATTAAAGAGAGCAACTTTTTTTTAAATAATGATTTATATTTAAAAATTGTCTGAATATGTTAGTTGATTTATATGTCAGTGAAATCCTCTTGCCTAATACGAACGCGCGTGCACAAAAGCGCGCAAACAAAAAGTACAAGCAAAATATTCAGGCCATTTAAACTCTGTTGCTTTATTGTATGTTTAAAATTGGTAATGATGTTCAGCCTTTATTAATTTAGTTTTTGTTTTGTTTCATAAAGAATCGCAATACTTTAAGGAAGGTATTGTTCAACTGAACTGCAAATTTTATTATATTACAATTTTAATATTTAAATTATATTGTCTATTTATTATATTTTAAATATACCTTATATTTCAAGAATAAAGATAATGGCTTCATTAATCACTTTTGCATAATTAAATATTAAACGGGATTCAGATTTTCAAAACAACTTTTCCACGTGCCTTTCTTGTCCTCTTCTAAGAGCATTTTTATGGTCATATTGTTGTTTTAAACGTTTGAATTTATTCATTAATTTACATTTAAAATGCTTTATGTAGCCTTTTCTGGCATTTCAATATTTTTAATATTATCATAATTTATTCTAATTTTTAAAGGAATACATTACTCTACTCAACTTTTACCCAAATTTTTGTAATTTGACAGAGTGACCACTTTTTAATATTTTAATTGTGATTTCTTCATAATCTTGTCAAACAGTGCACTGAAGCATGAAGATTATGATCCTTTCTCCTCTTCCTAAAAGGAAAACGCAGAGTTTTTGAATTAATTTTGTTCACGCGAGAGTCGGGCGAAACAAATTATAAAAGACACTTGAGTTGAGTAAAACAGGAAATAAACTTTGTCGAACGTTTATTGTCATTGATTGTCTTTTGTGTCGCATTCACATTATAATCGAATTCTATTAAAAAAATTTATAAGTTTTTTTTCACATTTATGGTAAGAATTAATGTTTATAAGGAAATATTAAAATTTTCTCGTGTCCTTAGGATTCTTCACTTTTTTTTAAATTTTACACATGCGTCAAATAATTATTTTTTTTGCTAAATAGCACGTCTATTGCCCCGTTTATTATTCTATCAACTTTATTGATATTATTTTTCATTAATGTGTTTCTTTAGTCCATTGACTCCACAATTAAGCTGCTGGTTTGTACGATTTTGATTTTCTATTTTTGCAAAACTGTAAGAGCGACTACCTAATAGGTGAAATACTTTACACAAATAAAGTTTATTTAAAGAAAAACTATTAATTTCATTTTAAAATCTTTATTAAATTGTATTTCAAAATTTTTGTTTATTTTGCATACCTATTTAATTTTTGTAATTGATTTTACATCTATCTTAGGTTTTAAATTTTGGTTGGCAAAATTCATTCCAGCGCTGAGCAATGCACGGACAGCAAAAATATGCTGTAATTATATTTGTTTATTTAAAAACCGTTATATTTAAAATCAAAACAACGTAGAAAGAGTGAAAAAGTCATATTATTTAAATAAAATATATCAAAATTAAACCAAAAAAAATGTGTTTTTTTATTTCAAAATATACATTGCGAGAAATGTAAATGCACCAAAATACTTTAAATATTTTATTTTCACAATAAATATCAGAAAAATAATGTTAAACTGACAAAATATTTAACTACATTTAATATTTCAACTATTATGAAATTTAAAGAATTATTCCCAAAATTTTATCTTTACAAGGCGCTGGACTCCAAGGAGAAATGACGAGATTTAAAAAATCAACTTAAAAGGAAAAAATCGCTTTCGAAAGTTAAAATTAATGATAATAAAATCAATATCAAATTAGCATTCATACAAAAAACTCTTAGCAGCTTTAACAAATTTAGAAAACCCTATAATTTACAAATTAATGTTAAGAAAAATATTTTTAAAATAATAAACTACAAAAAATAATTAACAAAAAAGAAAACTATATTTTTACAAAAAAAAAAAAAATATTGATTGACTAAAGTATTTTGTTTAAGCATTAGTATCCAAGGCTTATAATTGAAGAATAAATTCATGAAAATAAATCAAAAATATCAATAAAGCTTTTTTAATATTAAATTTGTAGAAAAATATTAAATCGATATTAATTTTTTATTTTGTAGTTTGTCCATGTTATTTTAGCTGTACACCAAAGAGTGTGTGTATAAGGAGGGGTACAGGCTCAGCAAACTGTCAAAAACAAAATAATTGAATAAATCTACAAATTTAGTTTAATTTTTCTTTAAAATTTTGCTTAATGATTTTAAGTGTAAGATCTAAAAGGTAGTAAAATAATATTGTTGAAAATCTCTTACTACAAAACAAATATAATAAAATTGAAAAAAAATTATTTATAATGATTAAATAAGCTATTATTTCTGAATTTTAAAAAACGCATAATAAAATTATTATGTAAATCTTCAAAATATATGCTTTTTTCTTTTTTTCATAATAAAGAAAATCCAGTATAATTATACTTTACACCGTATAAAATTATTTTGTAACTAACGTTATTTCAATCAATAATGAAGTTGCAATTATCAAGGCAGCCCACGTGAAAAATCCGATGGAATCGAAATCACCTGCGACCAATTTAAGTTAAAAAAACAAACGCATTTAAATTTAGAGAAATTTAATCGTTTAATTAACGGTGCGCATGCACACATGAAGCAGGGCACGTGTTAGCCTCATGGCTGCAATAAATGTGTCTAAATAATGTTCACATCAAGTTCAACATTTTCCTGTTTATTCTATCGATTAGAAAATAAATAAACCTTGTTAAAATATTAATGCAAAACCAGCTGTTTAAATTATAGCAAAACGCAATAATCCTCCTCAAACTTTTCAAAATAAATTAAAAAAATAATGTAAGATTCAAAGCATAAAATTCATTAATTCCAATTAAAACAATAATTAAAATAAAATAATTGCAGAATAAATCTTCTGTTTTTAAAGAAATAATTAAAGATATCGGTAGCAAATAAATAATTATTTGAGCATTACGTCTGAAACCGGCTTTCCTATCAAAATTTTGATTTTTGCTTTTGAAAAGTTAGTCATTTGCCTTGCTAAAAAAATTTTCTTCATTTACTAAATTGATTTAATCAAAATAACATTTTTGACTAAAAAACATTTAACCAAAATTTAAAACGATGGTCTGTCTATTCCTGCCAGGGGTGGGTGAGTTTTTGGGTTTCGTTTTCGTCCCAGAATTTTTTTTCGTTTCGGTTTTGTTTTCGTAAATGAAAAAATATTTTTTCGTTTCGGTTTCGTTTTCGTAAATGAAAAAATATTTTTTTCGTTTCGGTTTCGTTTTCGAAAATGAAAAATTTTACGAAAAACCCGAAAAAATGTATACCCCTAAAGAATGTACTTTTTGGAGATAATTTTAATTTAATGGGGGATAATCTAGTGCTTGACACCACAATACATTGTGGTGTAGTGGTGAGTGTTGAGATCTTTCATTTTATCATTTGTCAGGTTCGATTCCCCTTACCTGCGACTCTCTTTTATGAATCTTTCGTGCAGAAATTTGTTCTTAAAAACACTTTAAATAACTTTTAAAATTATTTTACACTTTTAAAAATAAATATTTCGAACTTTCCTTTATAACTTACACAAATCTTATACTTTTTTCTTAATTTTCATTCAAAACCAAAGAAAAATTAAAATTTTGGATCAATTTTCATAACAAAAACCGATCAAATTTAAAAAATTTCTCGGCGGCGCCTATCGGCACCGTCGACTCCCCTCGTATCCACAGAGGTGCCAACTCTATGGCATTGGGTCAAAAATATGGCTTTTCTATGAACATTTTTCTTAAGGAATCATCAAAAAAAATGCTTTTTTTGAAGGGTGGTGGGTGGGTCGGCACTGCCGATAGGCGCCGCTAAATTTTTGAGGATCAAGTAGCACTATTTTCGGGAAATTCTCATTTTCAAAAAATAAGAAATTTTTACAATTCTAAATATGACAAAATTATGGCATTTGCCATAAAAATAGGGCAAATTCGCACCCCTGCTCATCTAAAAAATTTGTTAACTTTGCTTATGATTAAATGTTTAAAAATTTTCGGTTTTTTCGTTTTCGTTTCGTACGAAAACGTATATTTTTTCGTTTTCGAGTTTCGTTTTCGTCCTAGAATTGTTTTTCGTTTCGGTTTCGTTTTCGTAAATGAAAAAAAAAAATTTTCGTTTCGTGTTTCGGTTTCGTCCTAAAAAAATTTTTTCGTTTCGTTTTCGTTTTCGAAAATGAAAAATTCTGTTTTCGTCCACCCCTGATTCCTGCTCTTAGAACTAACACAATTTTTAGATGGGGTGCGCTGATTCCCAAATTACTCTCGCCGCCTGTCTCTCTCTTTTTAACACACTATTTCTTCAAAAAATAAAATGTTTAAAAAGTAAATAAAACAATTTTTAGATGGGGTGCGTTGATTCCCAAATTACTCTAACCATCTGTCTCTCTATTTTTAGCACACTATTTCTTCAAAAATAAAATGTTTAAAAAAGTAACTAAAACAATTTTTAGATGGGGTGCGTTGATGTCCAAATTACTCTAACCACCTGTCTCTCTCTTTTTAGCTCACTATTTCTTCAAAAAATAAAAATGTTCAAAAAAGTAACTAAAACAATTTTTAGGTGGGGTGCGTTGATGTCCAAATTACTCTAACCATCTGTCTCTCTCTTTTTAACACACTATTTCGTCAAAAAATAAAATGTTTAAAAAGTAAATAAACCAATTTTTAGATAGGGTGCGTTGATTCCCAAATTACTCTAACCATCTGTCTCTTATTTTGGCACACTATTTCTTCAAAAAAGTAGCTAAAACAATTTTTAGATGGGGTGCGTTGATGCCCAAATTACTCTAACCGTCTGTCTCTTATTTTAGCACACTATTTCTTCAAAAAATAAAATATTCAAAAAAGTAGCTAAGACAATTTATTCGATAGGGTGCGTTGATGCCCAAATTACTCTAACCATCTGTCTCTCTCTTTTTAGAACACTATTTCTTCAAAAAAATAAAATGTTCAAAAAAGTAGCTAAAACAATTTTTAGATGGGGTGCGTTGATGTATTACTCTAACCGTCTGTCTATCTCTTTTTAGCACACTATTTCTTCAAAAATTTTCAAAAAAGTAGCTAAAACAATTTATAGATGGGGTGCGTTGATGTATTACTCTAACCGTCTGTCTCTCTCTTTTTAGCACACTATTTCTTCAAAAAATAAAATGTTCAAAAACTTAGCTAAAACAATTTTTAGATGGGGTGCGTTGATGCCCAAATTACTCTAACCGTCTGTCTCTCTTTTTTTAGAACACTATTTCTTCAAAAAATAAAATGTCCAAATAAGTAACTAAAACAATTTTTAGATGGGGTGCGTTGATGCCCAAATTACTCTAACCGTCTGTCTCTCTCTTTTTAGAACACTATTTCTTCAAAAAATAAAATGTTCAAAAAAGTAGCCAAGTTTATTTTTTATGTTTCCAATTGAATTTCTTTGTTTGAATATCTAAAGTCATTTTTTGAATAATAACTGTAGACTCTGGGTTAGTTTAAAAAGAGAATCCATTGATAATTTCGGACTATTCTGCCGTTTTTGCAGTAAGCTTTGAGTTCTCCCTTAAATGTCATTACTTTTATTATACAAATGTGGTATTTGCTATTTGTTTTAACACGTTATTTTCTTTCCATATTATTTTTTATTGAGAATTTATTATTTTATACTTTTTATTTGTCTCCTTTCTAAAAGTGGACAAGTTTTTATGCATATTAACTTTTGTTCTTTAAAAACTTATTGATGAAGCTTTGATTTATATTAGCTTTTTTATCAAATGTTTTAAATAATATTTAGACCATTGGTTTTATTTAATGTTGCACTCTATAATAAAGAAATAAAATTTAATTTCTTTATAGTCCGGCTGCGACTCATGTTGGTACATTTTGCGTGCTGTCACTTAGTGCCAGCAGGAGAATGCATTTAATAATTATGAGATCATTTTAAGTTTATTGTAAAATTCATAGTTTTAAGCACTATTATAAAAATTTATGTAAATATAATTTTTTTGTTTTTATAATTTATATTTTTAATAATCTATATGGACATCAACGCACCCCATCTAAAAATTGTTTTAGTTACTTTTTTAAACATTTTATTTTTTGAAGAAATAGTGTGCTAAAAATAGAGAGACAGATGGTTAGAGTAATTTGGGAATCAGCGCACCCCATCTAAAAATTGTTTTAGCTACTTTTTTGAACATTTTATTTTTTGAAGAAATAGTGTTCTAAAAAGAGAGAGACAGACGGTTACAGTAATTTGGGCATCAACGCACCCCATCTAAAAATTGTTTTAGCTACTTTTTTGAACATTTTATTTTTTAAAAAAATAGTGTGCTAAAAAGAGAGACAGATGGTTAGAGTAATTTGGACATCAACTCACCCCATCTAAAAATTGTTTTAGCTACTTTTTTCAACATTTTATTTTTTGAAGAAATAGTGTGCTAAAAAGAGAGACAGACGGTGAGAGTAATTTGGCAATCAACGCACCCCATCTAAAAATTGTTTTAGCTACTTTTTTGAACATTTTATTTCTTGAAAAAAATAGTGTGCTAAAAAAAGAGCCAGATGGTTAGAGTAATTTGGGCATCAACGCACCCCATCTAAAAATTGTTTTAGTTACTTTTTTGAACATTTTTATTTTTTGAAGAAATAGTGAGCTAAAAAAGACAGATGGTTAGAGTAATTTAGACACCAACACACCCCATCTAAAAATTGTTTTAGCTACTTTTTTGAACATTTTTATTTTTTGAAGAAATAGTGTGCTAAAAAGAGAGACAGACGGTGAGAGTAATTTGGCAATCAACGCACCCCATCTAAAAATTGTTTTAGTTACTTTTTTGAACATTTTTATTTTTTGAAGAAATAGTGAGCTAAAAAAGACAGATGGTTAGAGTAATTTGGACACCATTAGGAATATAAGATAATTTTACAAAGCACAAGATGTGCCTTTTTATCTTTACAAAGGTACAAACAAAATTGAAAATGACAAATGCAAAAGAGAAGACCGACTCAATATACGCAACGAAATGAGGCAAAACGATTCTACGGTGTATTAGCTAAATTAACAAGATTTATTGAAACTTAATTTTTTCGACTTATTTATATTAAAGATGATGGTGTAATTTATTAATATGATTTTTAAAGTACAGTCAACGATAAATTGCGGCTAAAAAAAAAAAAAAAAAACAGCGGTTATCGATAGTAACTGAAAAATAATGATTTTTAAACCAAAATTATAAACAAAGAATAGCTGAGATATCATTAAACTGTTGAACAGACATCCCGGTAACATGCTTGCATTATTGAGTTAGATTTTTAAACAGAACTAAAAGAACTTGCTAAAAAAATAAATACTAACTGTTATATTATGTAAAATAAATAAATTGTACTCTGCACGAGTTGTTTCCCTGTGTTTCAATGCATGCCCCCACAAGCAAAATAGTAAATAATAAAAACTATAATTATAAAAATTACATTCTAACAAATATACAAATTTTTAAGATTATATATACAAACGCTCAACTCCAACAAGCGTTATGTTATCAGCAGCATTGTTGATTCAAAGCTGTTGACGAGAGTGCATGGCAACTTCAAATTCATTGGAAAGGCTACAATATTCGAATTTTGTTTAGGCTTCATTTCATTAAATCCTGAAACTATATAAATATATATATATATACCAAGTATATCAGCAAACAAATTCGTCTGCAAAACAGCAAATGTGAACTAAATAATATGCATAAAAATTAAAGCAAAAAAATGATTTAAAACATAATTAAAAAATAACAATTTTTTAAAGTAAAAGACGGCCAAAAATAATAGCTGTTAAAGTGTGATGGCATATGCTAAAATCATGTCAAATTCATGATAAACATCAAAACACTTTCATAAAAAGCCAGTTTAAAAAAAAGATGAAATGATGATTTGTTAATTGTATCTTAAAGATAATTAAAGGCGTTGAATGTAATTTTTTTTCGTTGAAATATTGCAAACAAACTAGCCACTTTATTGGCGCCCATGAAGTGCGTATAGGCGCCCAGGAAAACTGTATCACGGAACTCCGCGCACGTATAGCATTGCTTGAGAAACAGACCATTTTGTTGTAAATTAAAATATTCAATGAATTATGCAAAATAAAAATAGCCCGATAAATCCAAAAATTTAATTTTTAAATTGGCGAGAAAAAATCATGCAATTATTATTGATAATAGTTTAATCGATTTTAAGCCAAAATATACCTAGGAAAAAACTCACAATGGGCCAAGAAAGAAAATATATACAAAAATTAACAATAAATAAAATAAATAAAATAGATTTGAATTAATCTTTTTTAAGTTAAAATAATTTAAATTTTCTCATATTGCAAGTTGTTAATTTTATTATATTTAATGAACTCGTACATTTACTGTGATCAAAATTAATCAAAAATACTAAAAATTGGGCAATCTTCTAATTGCTTATATAAAAACGAGAAAACATGCAAGGCGGCTTCAATAATGGATAATAAATAGAAAAAAATTAAAAGCGGAAAAACAAATTTAAAAATTGACGGGGAGCTGACATATCTTGATGGTTTTCTGTAATTTAAAAAAAAATAAATCGATTCAAAAGCCAACTTTTTAAATTGCATAATTGCCCTTTAATTATGCTAAAATTAATCCATAAGAATTAATAAAAATTTAAACAAATAAATTAAAAAGGTCATCACATAGAATAATTATATACCCGGACACATAAGCGCGCGATAATTTGAAGCATTTTTAAATCTATTAAAACACTTTTTTAGATCAACGCCTATTTAAAAAATATAAAAGTGAGACTGAAATGTGATTTGTGAATTACATTTTTGTGAGGCGTTCAAACAAAAATAAACAAAAAAATATTTTCTATTTAATAGCAAAGCATTGGTTAAAAAGTTCAGATTCATTGTATATATAAAATAACTTATCTTTCAAATATGTACATAGTATATTTAATTGAAGAATTTATGAAAAATAAAAAGAGAATTCTGCAGTAAAACTCTAAAAAAATTGTTTAAATTGTTTGTTATTTATTATCAAAATTTAATTTAAACAACCCTCAAGCCCGAATTTTGCGCTAATAAAAATCACACGCAGCAGGCCGACATGGCGTTGGAAGAAAATTTATGTTGCAATAGAAAAGTGCATTTTTATGCTTAGGCAAGCCTATCAAACAGGACGATGCGAGGAGCAAATTAGGGAGGGCAATTTGCAAGCGATGTTCGACAGCTCGCGTGAGTTATCGCCGGAAAACATTAATAGTTTTTTTTAATTACTTTTATTTCTATATTATTATTTTTTCTTTTACTTTGATCACAGCGTCAAGGCAATCTCGCATTTTCTATAAACAAAAGGATTTAATTATGCCACTAATTAGAATTTAAATTTTATGATTTAACGCCTTTATATACTGTGTATTTGCTCAAAATATTTTTGTTATTAATTATTCTTGATTAAATTCAATAGTTTGGCTTGATTCGCGAAAATTTGTTTGGTATTTAATAATATATAATTATTTTTATCCGTAGCAAACTTTTAAATTGGTAGAAAAAATCACAGTGTTGTTCTTTAAAAGGATGTTTGCCTCGTGAGTAACCATTTACTAAGCAATATTTACATAATGTTATGATTTTTTCATTGTTTAAAAATCCGAATTTATTATTATATATATGCCTTTAACTAGAATAAATTTAAAAAATAGCAGAAGTTAATTACAATGTTTTTTAAATATTTTGCATTATATTATTAAAAAAATTTGATTTTACAAGTCGCTTCGTTGACTTTTTCAAATTTTAATTTTTGGGTAAATAATTTGACCCGTCTCCTCGATCCTTCTCTTCAAATATGGGTGTCGAACGCACTATCCTCAGATGTTTGAACATTTTTTGTTCATTGTTTAAATAATTATATCAATAGGCAAAATAAAATTATTGTAATAAGTTGCTGTTTCTTAGCTGTTTCATCAATCTCAACATTAATTTTTGGCCTCCTATTTTGCATCAATAAATTTTTTGATTTATTTAAAATTGCAGAACATTGGTTAACAATTTAAATTGGCAAAATGATAGAAAAATTAGTTTTAGTTGTTCTTTTATTTATATAAAATTTGTATTTGTTATATCAACATTTTAACTATTTATATCAACTTGTTTTTAAATGTTTTTTGACTTATGCATTAGATTTCATGTGTTAAAATTTATATAAAAATTGGGTTGATATGCATGTGTCGAAGCGGCACTCCATTTATTTTCCGGTGCCTTTTTGGCAAGATATGCAAATGCATAGTTGTTTTGAAACCCTCCCGATGCTAAAATAAACTTTATATTAATAACTTTCTTTACTTTTACATTTTGTATAAAAGTTTATGGCTACAAAGAATTGGTTTTTATTTGAACCACAAATTCTTCTTTCAGTCTTTTTTGTTTTTAAATTAAATTATTTATAAAATTTAAATCGTAAAAATAATTTTTTAAATTATGTACAAATTCCACAAAGCGCGCGGGAGCCTTGGTTCGGAATCAAAGTATTTTTATAAATAACAATTTTTACTCTTTTGATTTTGTAAAATGTATAATTGTATTTTTTGTACCTTATTTTAAATTTTCAATTAAAAGCCAGGTATTTACAATCAGAAATTGCATGTCAAGTTTTTAAAATTATGTATTCGTATTTTAAGTAACAACAACATTTGACAAAAAATTATATTGTAATTTACATAAGGATTCAAATCACGCTTTTGTAATTGTAATTAATTAAAAAATTTAAATTATGAATAATTAATAATTATTAATAAGCTTAAATAATTTTTAGTGTTAATAATTTAATGTAAATCAATTAAAAACGTTATATATTTTACAGTTGATTGATCAATGCTCAAAAATATTTGTATTTTTAATAGAAATATGATATTGTTGTTTACTAAAATAATATAAAATTTGACTTTACTTTAAACTTAAAAATCCCGGATTAGACCGGCCGTTTGGCAAATGGCGCGAACCGGATCCATGGTTGCAAGATGAGATCACTTAACCCAAGTGTTACCCTAAAAAAATTTCCCATAAAAAATAAATAAATAAATAATTATGCCTAAGTAATATATGAATAATTTTATTGTTTAAAAAATCAGTTGTGTAAAGCTTTTTTTCTATGGATTACTCTAATCGTAGCTTAACAAAAACAAATGTTATTTTGTTTGTTGGCATTGATCAAGGAAATTTTCATCTTAAAATTGCACATTGACACCTCAACCTGGCGGTTGTTTGAGATAGACGCATAGGTAATTTGTTGCAGAATTTCATGCTTAGCACAAACTATATCAGATTTATTATAAAATATTTTTACTTGCTGACATTTGTATTTACAATTAATTAAGTTATAAGGTTTTCGGTTTAAAAAATACAATCCTTATGATTGAATTTTTATGGGAAAACAGCCGCCTTGTATTGCGCCGCCAGCAACTAGGTATCACAAGATAGGTTTCACTATTTGGTGCTCACGAATGAGTTAGGAGCTGTCTCCAAAGTGCGATTTAAGATTTATTTTAATTTTACAATTTTTGGGACAATATATTTTCAAACAAGTACAATATATTTTGCTAAAGATTTATATAAACATTATCATTTTGTAAATATTACTTCAAATAACTCAAATAATTATTTTTACCAGAAAAAATCAAATACAAAAGCATATTTAACAAACAAAAAAGGTACATAATCCAACAAATTAATTATAGCGTTTTTAATCAAGAAAAGAAAAGAAGTAATTTTTTTGTTTTTGCCATTTGTGTTCAAATATGAATGGTTCATTGCAGCTTTTTTTGTTGTACTGATGGTCATCGGACCAATTGGCTCTTTCGACAAGACTCCTTAATATCAAAATAATAATATTAATTAAAAAACAAGAACAAAAATGACGGATAAACAACGACTATTCAATTTTCAATTTAACTTTTGGGAAAAATAATAAAGAAACAAACTGATAAAAAAGTTAGTATTTGAATAAAATTATCATTATTAGTCCTAAGTCTTAATTAAAATAAATTAATAATAATTGAAGGACCCTCAAAGTTGAAAGAATTTACATTTTTTTTCTTTCTCATAAAATTGAGTCCTATTTAAATATATAATAAAATTTAACATAGAACATCAAGCGATAGAAACTGCCCACCAATAAAATGCCTTTTTTGGGTGATCTTTATAACACTTACAATAAACGCAAATTACAAATAAAAATTGTGGAAACAACTAAAGCATTTAAATTTTATGATTCAAACTGAACCTAAATTAAAAAACATGTAAATAAATTACAAATCTCTTGAGCGATTCTAATTGTATTTTTATAGCTTGTTTTTAATTTAATTTTAAATAAAAACTTATTAATTTTTTTTAAACCAACTACTATACTGTTTTTGCTCATTATATTTTTATGTTTAAACAATATTATTAATAAGCTTACTCATATCTTTTTAATTTAAAATTTATTAATTATTAAAATAAAATAACACCATTCCATTATTTAATATTGTAGTTATTTTGCTTTGATTTATATATTTACACCACTAATTATTGTCTATTTATTATAAGCTTCTGTTTTAAATGCAAAATGTTCAGCAAATTTGATTCAATAAATTTGTTTATCCGATTTATAAATGGGCAATTAAAAGTAATTACAATATTAAAAACAATTAAATGCACGGAAAACAATAAAGTACACGCACGCTGTTTCCAGATATCACGGCTATTTATCGCAAAAGGAAAACAAAAAAACCAAATTTGTATAATTAAATGTAATATTTTTTAATAATAAAAACTTTAAGGTTTTAGTATTTTTAAATAGCGTCTTGTTTTAATTGATAAACTTTATCTATCATTCCTTCCTTGCAAACTATTTCGCTATCAAACAAAAACATCATTAAATAAATTAAACGTTTTTCATAATAGCAATTTTTATGCCAATATTTTTATTTTAAATAAATTTTATAGAAGAAAAATGAAAAATAACAATGTTATAGTAGGAACTGCCCTACTTAAAAAGTTAAATTATAATTTTAAATTTTATAGAAATATTTAATTAGAAATTTAAAGTTCCTTTTTTATATTATTAAATATTAATTAATCGCCACGCATGGATTATTTTAATTAATTTTTTAAATTTAATATGCATTTATTTGCTTGTAGATTAAGGAGCATAATTTCAAAGAAATTGAATAATCCATAAATTCAACGAAAAACTAATATAAGTCAATTTAATTAAATAAATAAAAACAATAAGGCTTTTTTATTCAATATAAATTGGCTTTTCACTGGAACCACAAATCGTGCGCACACAAATCGTTTAAAACTTGATTTAAATTATCTTAACTGTTTTATATAATTTTTATATTATATACGCGACTTGTTTTTTGTAAAATAAGTATTTTTATTTTATTCATTAGAATTGACTTATTTTTTTTAATATTTCAATTATCGTTTGAAGATTAGACGTTTAATTGTTTATTTGCTATAAAAAAATAATTGTTGAAATTGAATTTGTTAAATATTCTTCTGCAATTTATTTTAATAAATTTACCTTTTTGTATAAAAACAAATATAATCAAAGAACCATAAACAAAGGATTAATAACAGTTACCTATAACAACAATTAACTTCGATGGATAAGAAAGATACATGAAGTCATAAACTTAAATTAAATAAATGGCCTACATATACGCCATGACGTAAGCCGAATTGATTGGCTAAAACAAAAATTTCCGCAGAGATTAGTAGTAAGAAAAATGTCAGAAATCGGCAAATCAAAAATTAGTAAAAAAACAATTGTATTAGCAACTATTACTTGAATGTGCAAAAACTTAAGTCTTTTTGTTAATAAAAACCAAAAAACAATTTAATAAACGAAATTCCAATTTTAAACTTATAATAAAGTGATAGTGGTTATCTGAAAGATTTGTATTTGTTATTTTTAATATTATAAAGTATATTAATGATTTCACACGCAACCAGATTTCACATTACCAAAATATCTATCATTTTTAAATTTGTGTTTGATTGTGTTTTCTTTTCCGTTAAAATTGTGTTTTTTCTTATATTTAAACGTATTTATTATAATAACAAAAAAATCCCATCAATGATCAAAATAAAATAAAAACATAAAACACTCCGCACACATTAATTTCCGAACAGCGCGTATTTAGTTCCCTTTTTTATAAAAATTATTTAAATGGTTTTACGCAATAATATAAAGAAAAACAGTATTTAAATACGAGTCGCGCGCAATCTTAAAAAATTCAATAAATATTACCGATTTTTAAAAAAATAGGTAATGAATACATGCACAATTGAAATTTAGGTTAAATTACACACCCGTTTAAAAATTAAAACAGTAAACAATATTATAATGAACGAGTTAAAAGGTGTACTAAAACATTTCTTATACAAAACATGCATTCCTTCTAATAATAATACTAACTACAAACACGCCTTTTTCGGTGCAAAGGTACTCAAATGCCCTGCTGGCGCAGAAGCTATTAAGCGTATTTTGCTCAAACCTCTAAATTTTGAGTAATTTTTAACAAAACATTTATAAGTAAGGCTGTCGGGCGGTTTTAGTGGTCATAAGCGTTAACCGCCCGTAACCGCAACCTTTAAATTCCATAACCATTAACCGCGGGTAACCGCGGTTAACTGCGGATAACCGCGGTTACGGGTAACCGTGAGCAGGCCTGAATTAAGGTCTTCAAGGCATAACCTGCGATTGCATCTGTTATTGTAACTTTATTTATTAATGAAATCAGATGCCCTTTGTCTCCCACTTTGCCGGTGAATTTCGAGAATGTTTATTTATTTTTATTTGAGTATTTTTAGTGTACTTGGTAGTTTATTTTTGGAAATATTAAGTCGTACATTTCTTTTTATATTAGCTTTTTGAAAAATTCAAAATGATTAGTTCACAACAATAAAGTCGATATCCCACTTAAAGGCAAGCAGTGATATTCGTTCATTCTACAATAAAATAAACGATTATTCTAATTATTAGTAATATTTTAAAAATAAATAAAATAGATGAAAGATACATTTAAACTGCAGGTATCAGATTAACTGTAATTGCAAAGTTATTATAAAAAGGATAACCTAAAACTAAATACATCAAAAACTAATTTTATAAAATTATTTTAAGAAAAGAAATATAAAAAGGCTGAAAAATAAATTAATTAAAAAGTTTTAAAAATATTATAATGTTTGGGGATATAAAATTATAAATATAAAAGTTGCATTAGAACATGTAAAATTATTTTGAACAAGTAAATAAAGGAAAAAATAAAATTTATCACGATACATAAACTAAACCCAAATAGTTTAAACGACATGAGATTCTTTATGTATACAAAAATATTTACAAAGAATGCCTAACTTTGTTTTAAGTGGCGATTGTGTGCACGTGGACGTGCACAAAGAAATCAAAGGAGCACATTAAGGCTTTAGCGGAGCTTTGGGTTGTCGATGCTAAATTTTGATTTAATTACTATCATTAAATTTTAACAAATAATAATATATGACAAAAAAAATCATACAAAAACAACTGTTGCATTTTTAATGTAATGTTTGTTGGACGCAGAATTATAAATTGAGTTTCAAATAAAATAATTACGTTTTAAAGTTGAGCAATTAAAAAGAAGACGAACCACTTGTGCATTGATAAATTATATTTGTGCTTGGAAAAGCAATCTTATCTATTTTATACTAAAAAATATTTAGTTTAAATATTTACAAAAAAAATTGCTATTATTAGTTTAAAGAAACTAATTTAATTATGCATAATTATAACACTCAAATTGCATACAGAAGGACTAACTGGCTTTTAATCCGGGCTCTAATCATCATTTAATAAAGTTTAATAATAATTAGCATAAAGAAATAATTTTTAAAAAACGACCTCAATATTTAAAGACATTTGAACTGAATAAAACTTGACGCTATACTCGTTTGTTATATAAACTAGAGGAAATAAAACTGATTAAAATCTAAACACCCATCTTTTAAGACAAATAAATAAAATTAAACAAAAATAAGCACAATATAGAATCAATAAATTATATATATTATGATATTCACAAAACCTTAAAAGGACTCAAGCCAACAAAGAGGTGGACCTCCATTTTTCAATTATTTTCGGCTCATCTACAATTTTAATTTATGATTTGCAAGCCCATAAATAATACAATCTATAAAATTTTGCTTAAATAATCTGTTTAATTGCATAAATCTAACGTAAAGTCATTTTTAATCATAAAACAAACTGAGAGATAGCAATTTCGTAATTAAAGTCATCTAAGTAACTATGTGGCTTTATTTAATTGACATAAAAAAATAACAAAATTAATTAATTAAAAATATTCGTTTCTTCTGACAAGAACTACGCATTTGTTTAAATGTTCTCTTTCGAAATTGACCGTTGTATCTATTGGTCTATTAAGATTACTTATTACCTAATTTCATAAAACAAATAAAATAAAATTAAAATAAATACTTAATAACCTAGCTATTTTTTATAAATTCGATTATTAAAAAATATCGGAATTTAAAAAAAAGTTCTCCAAAATTCAAAAAATTAGAAATAAAGATTTAAGGGAATACTTAATTTAGTATAAAAATTAAAAAAGCGGTGTTTAAATGTTTGAAGCAATTCAGCTGCACACAGAACGGAGCTCGTGTAACAGCACATGAAGTCGGTTCACGCACTTATATTAAACATATTTATAATTTAAATTTAAACATATTTAAAAACATTTATCTTATATAACAATTTTTATTAAAAGATTTTTAATATTTAAAACAAAAATAACAATTGTATAAATATTTAATGTACTTGTAAAAGATTAGTTCAGTTAAACGATCAAAACGCATTTGCTGTGTATGCTGTGTATAGAATGAAATGGCATTCAGTGAAAAAAATTAATAACTAATATATAATCAAATATTTACCACAGAAATAAAACAAATTATACGTAAATAACAAACAACTTCTGTTTACAAAAACACAGGGAAAGTAGTAAATGATATTTTGATAATAATAAAAAATAAATAAATTTATGTCGGCATTAACAAAAAAAAAAGTAGCACTGTGCAATTGAAGAAAAAACAACTCGGTGTAATTATATTACAAATTTCAATTTAAAATTTATCATATTCAAATCATAAAACAAATCAAAAATCGCCAAAAATATGCTCAATCTAGAATAAGAAGTTTTTCTGCTAATAAATATAGGTATAAAGACAAAAGATTAGCTGCCAACAGAACTTTATACTAGGGTTGGATGGGCCCGGGTTTGGGAATAACACAGACCTGGACTGAATTTAGTCTTGGTCAAAAAATTGCATTTAAACAAATAATTCTTTTTAAATTTATTAAATTTATAAAAATAAATTTTATACATAAAATCAAGTCATTTTAATTGTAAATAATCTTTTTGATGGTTAATTTTTTATTTTATAAATTTTGTTAATCGGAGCGAAAAAAACTCTTAAATTAACCTCGATGATTATATCTTAAAAGCCATGTTTTTATTAAAAAAATATTTACATCCTAAAATCTATAAAAAACACAGATGTGCAAAGCATTGATATTTGATATTCATATTCATTTATCAAAAATTGTTTAATCAAAAAAAGTTACTCAATTATTAATAAATTAATAACACATATTGAAATAATTCATATTAAAAAACAATACTTTGTTTTTCAACTTCAATCCAATTAAATGCATATTTAATTTAAAATATATAAACGGGCAATTTCACATGCCAGACGACTACTTAAAAAAAATCTTGTCGCATTTTCCGTGAAAATATGCTAATTAAAGCTACTAAAAATTTTGTAAATAATTTTAAACTATACGTAAAAATTATGATAAAAAAACAAACAAAATAGCTAGGAAAGAAAACCAACACTATTAATAGAAATAGTTTTTCACAAAAACTGAAATTTTTCGTAAAATGGCAAAATATTTATAACGCGCCTCTCACTACGCCGAGTCCTCGGGGAAATTGAAAAAATATCATTTACACACTAAATGCGGCAAGGAAACCCCAGATCCTTTCGAGGAACTTCAACAAAACTTAAAACTTGATAGCTAGTTATTCTTTCATTTCTTAATCGCCTTCGCTACAAAACTATTTACCAGTTAAGTATTAAAAAATTCACTTAATCAAACCATGGCCGATAATTATTGTATAAATGCTAAATGATAACACATAAAAATGTCGTAAAACAAAAAAAATTGTACTTAGATTCTATTCTCCTTTTGGTACAATCGAAAAGATTATTGAGCACTAGAGCAGGTAAAAGTAAATAATTATTTATTTTTAAGTCAACTGACAAATAAAATAAAAAGATACCAAACAATTCAAAAATTACAATATTAAATGCTTAAGTAAATAAACTAATATTAAAATAAGAAGAGAACCAAAAAAAAATACAGTTAATAATTCAAACAATACATAAAATTAATTTAAGAATAGCGATTATTTTTAAGAAATACTTCACGAAATTGTGTTATTATTACTATAAAATGATGACTTACGAAATTTTACCAAATTTTTAATTTGGGTTTTTGTTCAAAACCAACAATATGCTGTATAAGGATTTTTGCATATATTATATTTTTTGTATTTAGACAAAAATATTTTGACATTTTAAAATTTTACACAACAATTATTATTAATCATAAAATTTAAAAAAAAATTTATGCTTTATGATGTTAGTTTTGCGCATATCTATGACCTTTTATCTCATAATATAAAAAGATTTACCTCAATAAATTTTTTTATTTCTCCAGTTATATGGGCCGTTAAATACAAGAACGTTGCCTGGTTGTGTTGCAATTTGCAGGCGGAGGTTTCGCCATATTGTTTAAAAATATGTTAGATATGTATTTTATTTATTTATAGTTTATAAATTAATAATTTTATTTTTTGAAAAAATATTAACAATTTTTTAACATTTTATTTTTTTCACTAATTCTTTTCACTTTTTAAAATTATTTTAGCATTTTAAATAAATTACAATAATAAATGCGATAGAAGCCGTATTAATTATCAAAAAATTGAATTTTTAACGTAGCCTACGCAATGCCCTGAATGTGCTGTAGCCCTGATTGTGGCGCGCAGGTTTTTATTAAATTGTATATAAGTTTACTTGTTCCATTTTTTATTTTTTATAACCATTATCTTTACCTGTTTATAAACGAATTGGAAAGCTTTCATCAAACTGAGGTATAAGTTTTGCTCAAAATGTTTATTTTGAACCTTATTCTGTACTTTTAAAAATGTTTAAAGAATTTTTATGTTTTATTTAGACGACATAATTAGAGAATTCTTCCTCGAGGTTCAGCATGAATAATTTAGGTTGTCTTTTTCGCACCTGCTCTTTAGTCCCTTATTTTTATTACAAAGTCTTACAACATACGTTAAATCTTGTGTTTTTAGGACGAATAGCATAAAAATCAATGAATGCAACTTTTATCAACCAAGCCTGAGTGGAATAAACAGGTGTGAAGTTGGCTTAAGCGCAGAGTTTAATACATTTTAAAATTGTCAACGGTATCACACTGCTTTGAACGATCTTATGAACGAAAAATATAATGATTTTGCTTAAATTTTAATTTAGTATTAATAATTGTCCAGCGGATTATTTTCTCGGTCGATGTCGAGTTTAAATGATTTTAGTTACAAACATCTTTTAACTTTTCTTAAAATTCCTTCTTTTTAAAAACATTAAAATAAATAAGACTAAATTACTTATGATATTTTAAGTATTAAGAATGTTTGTAGCCCTTTAATTTCAAATAGGGGATATAAAGGCCAAGCATAATTCAAGCCTTTATAATAACAAATTAAGTTTATGGACTTTGTTTTTAATGTTCAAATTTAAAAGTTATTTTACATTTATTTATTTTAAATATAAATCTATCAAGGTAAAAAATTTTTTATATGCATAAAGATATATTACATATTAAACTAGCAGTTTTTTAAATTTACCAAATGACTTAATAATTTAATAATATTTTTTAAAATTAACGGCTTGATCCTCATTGGATAATTGTGCTGAGTTATTTTTTTCATCAATACGAAATTATCGATTTAAGAACATCATTAAATCATGAAATAAAATAAATATTTTTGAATATTTTAATTTTTTTTAAATCTTTTCAATATACATAAATGACAAAGATTAAAGTATATTATTTTCAAATTATTACATGGTAAAAAAAGTTAAATACAGAAAACAAATTACAAACTTTGAACTTATTCTTAATCTTTTAAACGATTACTGCAAATTTGGTATTTTTCTTCATTAAAGTTTA
This sequence comes from Globodera pallida, assembly GCA_020449905.1. Classification (NCBI taxonomy): domain Eukaryota; kingdom Metazoa; phylum Nematoda; class Chromadorea; order Rhabditida; family Heteroderidae; genus Globodera; species Globodera pallida. The sequence continues at coordinate 763,456 of JAIXHY010000021.1, read as the reverse complement.
TATCAATATTCAATCTATTTTATTAAAACAAATTTGTGAAAAAAAAATTTTTTTCTGCCAAAGTATATTAGTTTGTTATGTGTTATTTTTTAGTAACATTTTTTATTTTTTTGTTATCAATCAGTTTAAAAAGCCATTTTAAATATTCATATGATATTTTTTAAGGTTACAACTACATTATTAGTCGTTTTTAACTATTAGATTGATTGAACTTGATGTCATTAACTGAACAACTGGCAATTAAATACTTTCGAAATGGATAATTCAATCGTTGTTAAATTGAATATTTTAATTCAAATTTTTCAAAAATTGATTAACTCATATAATAGAATGTCTGCACAATCTCTCCACTTAATCGGTGTCCGGAAAATTGTTGCAGTACGACACAAAATTTTAAGGATTTTTTAATCTATAATATTTGCATTAATATTAAAAAATAAAAGAAAGTGCTTATATGCTCCATTTTTAATAGTACCGCCCAATCTTTTCAAGAAGTAGCAGTTGGACAGAGTTTAATTGCTCTGTTGACTCGCCTCGAGGGTATACAATTCGTGGATTTGTACTAAATATGATTTTTGTTTATTTTTAGTTATAATGGGTACTTAATAACGCTTATATTTATTATATAAAAATCGCAAATGTTTAAAAAGTTTTCAATAATTCATTTAAGCCTGTACACAATGCAGAGAGTTTAAAGTTACGAAAATTTTAATAAATTATATGTTATTTCTTTTTTAAAAATGACTTAAAAAATAATTTGTTGTTTTAATATATTTCTTTCATTTCCGATTTCAAGTATGAATCATCACTCGCTTAACTTTTTTCCAAATTTCATTGTGCAAGCATGCACATATCCCGAAACTCCTTGGTTTAAATTAGTTTTCTCGCCAGTTGATGAATGATTGGCAATAAAATAAATTCACATTGTAATAAAAATGAGATTTCACTTTCCTCCAATATTAATATGGCAAGAGTCGAGTATAAAGGGTTGCATTGAATATTATTCAAGTCAATTACTGATTGTTTTATTGGCACAGCACACGATTTAGCACTTGGCAACTCAATCATTAATGTTTATATTTGATTTATTGTACTTGTTTAAATGGGAATTAATTTTTAAATATCAATGTTATTTGTATTTCTTTTAATTTCCGGTTAAATGTTCTTATCACCGAAGTCTAGGTTAATATTTAAATTAGATTTATATTGTTGTTTGATTATGATAGTAATAAAAATTTGTTATTTTTTGTAAATTGTTTTATTATCAGTTAGCATGCAAAATTTCATAATTAAAAATGAATTATTCAATTATTTTAAATATTTTTTTAACCAAGAAAAATTAATTTCAAGTCATAATGTTCCGTAGAATTAAGATCAACATTAAGTTTATTGAACTGATTTTCTTTTTATAGAAAATTAACCCTTAATTTGTTTAATGAAAACTTTTTTATTATTTATTTGATTCGCTTAATATAATTTCTGAACAAAATTTATAGAGAATCACAATTACGCATAAATTCTACATAAAAAATGCTTTGTGGTTATGTCTTTAAGTTAAGCGAAAAGTTAATACATTAAACCTTTTTTGTTTTATCGAGACAAAAAATCTTTTAGCCAGTCGGGCCGACGGGGTTGCCAAATTGTTCAAATTAAAGTTTTTATATTAATAAAAAAATGAATTATTTCGTTTACTATTTTAATTTTCGTTAGCAAATTTTGTTTTTAATTTAGGATTGAAACTTTTTATTTTACAAAATCTATTCTTGATATTTGATTAACACTTATTTTTTTTATAAAACATTTTTCTTGTAGAATTACAAAAATTTTTAAAAATTTAATTTTTTTTTTTTGTTTGGTTGTTGTATCTACGTAACCAATAGCACACGTGAGCTTACAGCAACCAACGAAAATGTTTTAAGAGGTTTTTCACTGCAAGAAGCTTCAACGTTTTTCTACCGTGTCGGGGAAAAGAGAGGACCGCCTCAGTCCTTACGACATGTTAACAGCCAATCTCTGATGAAGATACTAAACTTTCTTATTCTTTTAATTACTTTTAGATGATTAATTTTATAAAATTATTACATTGACCCGGGTTTTCCGTTAAATTTTAATTAAATTTTGCTTATAAATTTTAAATGATTGTTTTTGCATTGTTACTTAAATTAAATTCGCATTCTTAAACCGTAATAGCTATTTTAACTCATTTTATTTCTGAGTAAAGTATTAAATATTTAATTTTTATATGTTTTTTAATTATTGACCATGCCATTCCAGTAAAAGCTGAATTATTTGAAAATTTTATAGTCTTATTCCAAGTTGTTGTTTTTATATTAACTTTGCCTGATTTTTTTATTCATCAAAATTTATGAGTCGCACTTTATGAATTACATTATTTTCCTTTTTGTTTCCGATTTTGAATCGCGTTTTCGTCGGTGTTGGCGAGATCCTTCTAAGCGGGCCTCTAAAAATTTATTGCTGACCGCGACGAACTTTTAGAATCAAGAGTCATTATAATAATTGCGTCATAATATGCATGCATTTATTCATTTTGTTAATTTTGTATGTTTAATATTTGATAAAAGTGTTTTAAGTAAACATCAATCAAAAGCTGTATAATTTTGATTCTGTTTTTTATGCCGTGTTTTATATTAAATCATAAATATTCTAATTAGATATGTTTTTTTAGAATAAACATTTTTAACATTTATGCTGATCTTATATTGCATCTTTATTAATCTTCAATTTGGGTTTTAAAATATAAATTAGATTGATATAAATTTTTCAATTTTTATAAATAAATCTATTTATTTTTTGGTACTGATCAATTTAGCAATAATTTATTTTTTTTGCTGATTGATAAAATGTTGTTGTCTTCTTGAGTCATGTACCACATTAACCGATTTCAAAATAGATTAGTAAATAATAATTTTGTGATTATAGCTTTTGAATTGGACTCGCAAGACACTTATTATATTACCTTAATTCGTACGATACCCAAATTAAAAAGATTTTTTATCGTTGCGTCTTCGGGTTCTTACCTTAAGGTAGGGCGTCCAAAAAGTAAATAAAAAAATTTCTTCTATAAAAAAATTAATAAACTTAACAAATAAAACCAAAACCAACTAATATAAAAAAAGCTAACTAAAATAAACGGAATTTTATAATAATAAAAATAGAAAAATTTATTTCTTCCCAAGTATAAACCAACTAATTAAATGACGCTGCTTTGATGGATGCTGGATGGGCTATTACCAGCTACATATTAGCCATTAAACTTAAAATCATTTTAATAAAACCTTATTCAAAAAAAACTATATATTAAAATTAAATATTAAATAAATCAAATTTAGAAAACTCGATTTTGGTTTTTGTCCTCCCATTTCATACTCATGAGCATTTAATTAATTTATTTTTGAACCAATATTAATTAAAAAGCGACGAGAATGCCTCGTAGACGGATTTCCGTCACTTTTATGCCTGCTAAAAGAGCAGACTTAGCATACAAACAAAAAAAGGTATAACATCAAACTAAAAAAAAACAAAAAAACAAATCAACTATAAATCTTTAAAAAAAGTACGTTATGCAAACTCATTAAATAATAATAAAAAAAGTATTTTTTACAACAAACAATATCTTTTATAACTCAGAAACAAAGAAAAGTAATGGATGAATGAGAGACATTCACAGTGACAAATATGAATTATTTTTGTAAATTTTTTTTTTCAAAATTTCCTCGTGAAGACAGATCTAAATCCATATGATAAATATCAAAACATGCAATTAAAAATGTTTTAGTAGTTTGATACGTAAAAATATTAAAGCCAAGACTAAAACAGATTTTGAGTTTCGGTATGAGGACAATAATTTTTTTGAGATTCTCCAATGTAATATTAAAAGTAAATTATGAAATAATTTAATCCCAAACGATATATTGGAGGCCCAGGCACTCCCAGGCTGTGCATTCATGGGTCTTCGGGGGAATTGGAAAGTTCAGCGGCGGACGTGATGGGATGTTCCCGAGCGGGCGAACATGATGCGTAAGGAATGACAGACAAAGTTTTTCTCGTTTTTAAAGATAGTGAGTTATGAGCAATTTACCAATTGATGAATAAAAAATTGGGCTTTTACATTTTAATATTTCTAGAATAAAAATTGTTTGTAATATTTTTTAGTTGTCTTAATTTATTCCTTATCGTCCCATGTATAATTGAAAAAATCAAACAATTTTTTTATTATTATGCTTGAATAACTGCTAAACAAACTTCAACAAAATGAAAGAATCTTAACAACATTTTTAACATAAATTATTAAATGAATCTCAAAATAGTGGTATTTAAATAATTAAATAATAAAATGTAACTTTCTATATTAACATTAATATGAATTATTTTTTACTGTTAAATTCATTATAAAGTTGATTAAAAAAGTTTACACAAAATCAATTTTATTATTTCAGACTTTACAAACGGCAAAATAAAATAAATTGTTTCTTAAAGTCAACAAATCAAAAATAGCAAGGAATATATTTCCAAATAAAAGTTTGGTGTAAAATTATAATTATTATAAATATAATTTTTTTACACATAATTTCCTTTCCAGTCTAAACCTTTCTTAAAATCTATGTTAAACAATAAATTTAAGAATAACTTATTTTAGACTTGTAAACTAAAATTTATAAATCTTATCTTACAACGAATTAAAAATTGTACGTTTGAAATATTTTACTAAATAAATTAAGTGAAATAATTAGTTCAGTCTTTTAATTTGAGTTTAATTAGATTTTTAGTTATCTCAATATTATACTTTTCTATATGTATTGAATATATTAATTCTTTTTTATTAATGGATTATTGGCTCCTTTGATCAAATACAAAAAACCAGGTTGGATATATTATTCTATTAATATTCTCGTTAAATATTTTGGGGTCAATTGAACTATGTTGTCTGTCTATGAATTCTATGTGTACTTATGTGAATGATAAATTTTTATTCATTTAAACCTCAAGCAATTTTGATTTTAATGTTTAAAGTAATGTAAAAATAATCAGTAGTAGTGACTAGTGTTAGGCAAATGGGATTTGCCTTTTTCTATTCGTTTAAAAATTTAAATGCAAGAATCAGCCATAAGCGGGAAAATGTCATGGAACAAACAAGATAACAAATGTTGATCAGATTAAACTTAAAAAATCAAATAAGAAAAAGTAGTTCAAATAATTTTTAAAATAGTTGGATACGGAATTAAAAAAATATTTTAATTATTTTTAATATAGATTTGTTAATTTGAATGTAACTGAAATAAATAAATATAAATATTATAACTATTTTTGCAAGCTGCTGCTGTGCCGCTACGCAAAATAAGTTGAATTAACTTATTTTAACTAGTATTTGTTTTAACTAAAATTAATAGTCGCCAATAAACATAAAAAAATGAGAAAAAGAAAAATCAATAAAATTAAAATATTAAATTTTATTTAAATATTTACCATAATCAATTACTAATCCCCAAATTAAAAGAGACGAATTAAGATTAAAAATAAAAATCTCAAGTGGTAAATTCTATTTCAAAACAGAATCATCGGTATAAACACTTTATGAAAGAATAAAATAAATAAAAGGTTCTTTTTTGACTTTGTTTTCTGCAAATTTGAACGATGCTTTTTAAAAAAATCTTTAGACATATACTCTGCTAAATTAAAATATTAGTTTAACTTAGGATAAAAAAGAGCGAAGGTGGAAATGATCCTGCAGTATTCGCGCCACATATTCGGCAAGACTTAAATCCCCGCGAACACAAATAGTTATGATAGTTTTACAGATTTTTACACAATTGAAATTGAAATTTAACTTTATCTTTTACTCATGTGCAGACACCCTCTCAAACTACAAAAAAGTGACTTACTTTTAAAATTTGTGTGTATCAATAATTCCGACTATTATTAAAAATTATTGTGTTTTTCAGGCATGGACACGGTTATGAATTTCCTTAACCGTAACCGCCCGTCCTCAAACACTTAGAAACGTTAACCGTCCGTAACCGCCCGTCCTAAAAATCTCATAACCGTTAACCGCCCGCGGTTAGCCGCGGATAACCGCGGTTACAGGTAACCGTGTCCATGCCTGATTATAACGATAAACCCCAATTAAATTTGCATTAATTTTTATTTACAATTATTTTAAAATTTGCCTTCTCTATTATGAATTTTGTTATTTATCTTTTTTTTAATCAAATTTAAAATGATAATTTTAACCGTTAATTTGTTTAAGATTTGTTAAATTTAGAGTGAGAAAAATGATACACGCTTTTCAATCTGAAACACCTATTAGGTAATCACGACAAACACACAGATTCGTATTGATCTTTTTTGAGTGATTTTGTCAATAGAATAGATTGAAGCCCTCATATTGAAAGTAGTTTTATATTACAGATCTTAAAGTTTTACAAACCCAAAACATTTTATATCTGAATCATAATTAATTAATACCCCCTCGTTTGTGGCCTTTTTATTTAATTTTTAATTTATTGTGATAAAATAGTATAAAATACAAATAATTGTCAACCCCACATGAAAACATCCATAATTTTCTAAAAATTATTTTTCATATAAAAAGAACACAAAAGAGTTTCAATTTTTTTTCTTATGTGTATACTTGATGAAAAAGGATGTTAGTAAGTAAATGTATTTTTATGTAACCCATGAAAAAATCAAAAATCATTTCGTACTATTTAAAAAACGATAATAACGCAAAGTTACTCTAATTAATTGATAAATAAAATGCACGGTGTCTGCATGTCATATACAATTTGATGTTGTAATTGGTGGATATTGTTACATTTTTCAAATGTTTTTTACTCTAATATTTCTTCTATTAAAAACTGTTTTGCTATTTCAATCGGTTTAAAATTTAAATTGACGATTTAAATATTTAAAAACATTGTAAATTGTTATTTAGTATTTAATTATTTCAGAATGTTTAAAAATCGCCCTTTAACTGTTTCACATTGTCAATAATAAAATCTCCCGAGCAGAGCGAATAACGATGACGTTCGTACTCGCTCCCGAGCAGAACCAATAATTTAAATCAACCAATAGTATTAAAACAAATTGTGAATTCAAACAATTCTGTTTACTAACAATCAGTCAGTGATTTATTACTACATCTGCAGGATTATTATGAAAATTACAAACTCTTTATAAAAAAATTTATATATTAAAAAATTAATTATCTAAACTTTCTTGTTCATTAAAAAAAAGTTTATATCGAATTTGTAGCATTTACGGAACAAGCAAATAAACAAAACATTTTTGCACTTCGAATATTAATAAAAGATTGTTAGGAATTTTATAAAACAAAGTGATACCATGATAAAAGTAAATAACCAAATTTTTGGTTCGGTATGGAAATTTTAGGCGGTATGATCATTGCGCTCAAATCGAGTGGTCAACAAATAAACCCAAAAATTAATCAAGAAAAGCATATTTATTAAAACATAAAACGGCGAATGCGACAATGATTAGAATTCTAAAATGAATTAATAAGACCTACAATAGGTATTTAAAATTCAATAATTTTTAATAAATAAATAGAGGCAAAGTTTTTCAAAATATAATTTACAGAAATAATTCAACCTCTTTGTTCGCTTTCTTTCTGAGCGAATTCATGCATATTTTAACAATCACCCACGCCTTCAAGAATAATAAAAATGTAATAATATAATTTGAACAAGATTATAATAAAAAATATTTCTTATAAAATTTGGAAATTAATTAATATCCAAAAATGATCTTTTAATGAAAAGTAAAACAAATTTAATGTATTCAATAAAGCAAACTATGGATATATTTTTCTGACCGCAGCCCCAAAATACATTGAACGTTTAAATTTAAAATGTGAAAAATCAATCTTAATTATATGCTGAAACAAAGTAAGCAGATTCAAGCGCCTAAATAGTTTTTAATTTTATTAATTACGACAGTCTGGGGAAGCAAGTTGCGGAACTCAGGGGACAAATCGCAGAACTACAGAGAAAGGCAGGGGAAGGCTACTAATTGTTGTGCCCTTCTTAGCTGGACTATCTTCTTCGTCGCTAATTGTTTGCTAAAAGAAATATTTAGAAAAATAACTATCCTAAAATTTGAAAAAAATGCCATTTATTTATTTTAGCTTTATCAATGATTGCGAATATTAGGAAAATAATAATAAAAATATGTCTTATCTTTACATAAATAACAGCTAAAAATTTTAACGAAATCAAGAATATAACACATAAAAAAAGAATACAAAATAAAAGATAATTAAACCGTAGACCAAATGGGACACGAAGCAAACAAGTTAACCAATATTCACAGGCCGGTTACCCAAATTTCCTGGCGATAACAAGAAATTAAATGATTCTTTAAAAAAAAATTTTTATTTTTTTTACGGAAATAGATAAATGGTGTATTCGAACTAAATATTTCAAATGATATGATGACGAAGGCGGTGGCGGCAAAAACCCATTTTTTGGGCTCAATGAACGAAGCCGAGCCCAATTATGACTTCCAATTCTTAATTTTAAAAAATAATCATGACTAAATTATAGTTTTTTTTAACATTAATATAAAAAATTTATATCTTCAAAAACATAAAATATTGCAGATATATTCTAAGAACCGGATCGGTAGAACTTATACGCTTCATCGATTGCCTAGGTTTGTTAATATTAATTATTATTTAATTGCTTTATTATTTTAAAACGCTCTGGAGCCGTCTAATCGTTACATTTATTAAGATGAAACTGAGAACTTTTTATTTAAATGTAAATTTTAAATTTTATGCGATATTTCCAGCACGTATAATATATTTAAATCTTTTATTTTGTTGATTAATAATTATGAAAACCATAAGCTTAAACGACGTTAACTTTTTTATTTATATAAGAACATTTTAAGGTAAGACTAATTTTTTTAAAGTGACGACTTTGTGCAAGTGATGACGCCAACGAGAAGTTCGCGAGGAAAACAAAGGCCGCGGTCCAAATAAACTCCAGATTAATGATATGGAAATTGGCATATTTACAATATTATAAAATAGAATTCAGACAAAAAATGTAAAATTGGTCGTAAATTCGCATTTTATATGTCTAATACTTTATCACTCATTAGTAACACAAATAGAAAAAAATTCTTACAAAAAAAATATCGCGATTTAATCAAGTTAAATTGACGAAGAAATGATCAAATTATATATTAAAAAAAAGCTAGCATAATTGATAAAAAAATTTATTTGGATTGAGTGACGTCCATATATTGTAGAACAGGATTTATATACAAAAAAAAAGTCTTAAAATGAAAAATTACTTAGGTAAATAATTCAACAAAATACTATAGCCTTTTAATGTACAAAATAAAACAAATATTATAGTCCAAAGCCCTCAAAATGTGTTCTCATAACGCTAATTTGTAAGATAGGAATGGATTTGTTCACGTGTACATGCTTGACATGCGGAACGACCTGTTGGTGCACAAGCGGCAATTTCTAAAGCCGAATTAATTTAATTTTTCGTTCGTTAGACAAAGCAAATGAACTTCAAAAAAAAATTAACTAAATGAAAAGTCAACCGATGACTTGTAAAATCAAAAGAAATAAATTTATTGCGACAAGTATAATAAATAAAGAAATGTAAAAGGGTATAAAAAGAATAATTTTCCCAATTCACAAATCTTAAAAATGGGACATTTTTTACAAGCCTAAGAGTGAAGCAATGCCAGAAATCTGCATCCCTTTTACAACAAGGATGGCGAAAAGGAAAAGGCATTTATATATAAAAAATATTCTTATAAAATTTAAAAATTAATTAATATCCAAAAAAGATCTTTTAATGAAAAGTAAAACAAATTTAATGTATTCAATAAAGGTAATGGATAGAGACAAAAAAAGCGGCACTGATTAACAAGATCGACGCATTTTTTACTCGCCTTCAAATATTACAAAATGGATAATTTAAAAACTGAGCTAAAATGTAAATTATACGCCACAAAATTCCGAGAATTAATCAAAACAATGGATATATTTTTCTGACTGCGGCCTCAAAATCATTGAACGTTAAAATTAAAATGTGAATAAATAGATCTTAAGCGCCTAGGAAATTAACCCATAAAAATTCATCATTGTTTACGCACTTATAAATGAAAAGATCAAGTTACTTTAATCACTAAGCTACCAACATTAAAATTATTAAAAATTAAATTGTTAGACAAATTGAGCAAATATTAAAACAAAGAAAGCACTATGAATAGGTAAATTCATTAAGCATAATTATTTTATCATAATACAAATGGTCATTTAATATACTTTAAATATTTTTTTAATTATTGAATATCAAAGGGAATCTAAATCTGCTAAAATAATAAACGCTTCATCTAAAAAAATCAAATATATCAGTATTGTTTCATTCAAACCTCATCAAGTTATTTTCTAATCCAGTGAAAATTGATATCTTTTTGAGTATGCACATCTCATCAAACTCTTTAGCTTAATAACTATTTTATTTTATTAAACCTATTTACATTTTTTTAATCCTGTTTATTATTTTTAAAAACTTACTAATAATATTATTAATAAATTTGGTATCCCTGCTTTGTAGCTTAATCTATGTATTAAATTTATGTACTTATTGTTTTTGGTGCGTGCTTCATCCGACCTTCTCAATTTCACTGTCCGTCCTTGTCAATATTATTGATGCGTATTGCGTTTGGGTCTGCATTATTATTTTTGTCTTTTTCAATTAATTTTCATGCAGTTGACATTTCATTTATTCTTAAGTTTTAAATTTGGTCTCGAAAACGTTATTCAACAATAAAGAATGGCGAATTAAAAAGGTATAACATACTTTTGAACTTATTTGGGTAAACATAAAACTAATGTTATTTATTTCATTTGTCATTTGTTTTTTCATTATTCATTAACACTCATTTTAATAATAATTTTCATGAATACATATTACATTTCTCATTTATAAATCAATTTAAACCTAAAAAATGTATTGCAAGAAAATGCTATAATAATATTTCAAAACATTAACGTCACATCTTTTAACGTGGCTATTCGGACCTAGAAAAACCTAATTTGAGATTTTCTCGTCTAAATAGGCTCGAACCTATTTTAACGAATATTTTTTGTGCCTATTTCGCATTTTTGGCGCTTTTTTGAAACTTGTTTGCTTATTTTGGCCTTTTACAAAAAATTTCTTAAGAAAAATGCATTAAAATTCGAATTTTCTTGTAAAGCTCCTTCAAGTGTGAAAATATTTGATGGATAGTTTTCCATCTAAAAAAACAAGTTTTTAAGCTTTTGTTATTTTTACACACCTTTTTTCGCACCTATTTTTGCTTATGAACTCATTTTTGTAGCCCTAATTTAGCACTTTTTTCTATCTTATTAGACGCATTTCTTGAGATTTTTCGGGCCTAAAATCTTATCCCTGATAATGAGTCAAAAAAAACCGCTAGGACTTTGCTAATATTTAATATTCGGCAATTCTTTAAAATAATTCAAAACCATTAATTTCAAGAGTTGATTTACAGAATGTTGATATGTTAGTTTCTTTATCGTGTGTGGGAAATCAATCGATAAAAAAGATGGATATATGTAGAAGCACCTGTTTAATTTTTATCTATTGTATTTTAAAGTTTAATTCAGTGTTTTCAATTGTTAATTTTATTGTGAATTTATTTAACATTTAATTTCTTTTTTTTTTGCTATATACTAAATAAATTGGGTAATTGCTGAGGATTGAAGTTTAAGAAAAAAACTTAATATGGATTTGGACCATATGAGACGGTGGCTTTTGTTTATTTATTTAATGATAAATGTAGTTTTATTTTCTAAACCTACTGCTAAATTTTGTGTTTTTCAAAACCAAACAACTATTAATCTTCACAAAACTCTTCTCATATAGCAAAATATATAATTTATTTTGAAATTAATCCTGGACAAAAGTCGTGAACATTTAGTAGGCTCCATCCGCACCAAAACTATTCTTTCTACAACTCCTGCATCTAATGAAGCTTTTTTCCTATAAATAATTATTAAAACATAATAAATTTACAGTCTAAAACTATATTTTAAATGTATTAAATAAATAAACGAATTATAATGTTATTTATTTTAAATGAAGTAAAATTAAAGTTAATTCTTTATAAATGAAAAAATATAAAAATATAATTACATAATTATTTTTTAAGTTGAAAATAAAGACTTGAAATGAATCTTTTCCACTTTTTGACGAAAGGCGGGGACAGTTTTTAAATAAAATATTAATAATAAAGTTATTATAAAAATAAATATAAAACTAATTATATCAAAAAACGAAAATTTTATTAAACATTGTTGGAGAAAACTCGCCAGATTCAAGACGCGCCGGGATATCAGAGCAAGGACAATGAAATAGATGAATTAAAAAATTACTTTTACAACAAAAAAAGAATCATAAACAGGGCAAAGTTAATGCACATAAACGAGAGCACGGCGAGATTTTGATTTAAAACTAAATAAAGAAACATTATTTAAAAAAAGTATTTCAGCCGCTTTGAAAATAAAAGATTGATGGGGATAAACGTAAGATTTAAAAAAGGAAATTAAAAATAAATTTAATCTTTGTTTCATTATCGAATAAAAATGATTTAAGTTAACCTTTAAACATATTAATGGTAAAAGTGTAGACGGGTCCTGACAATTGGGACCTCCTGTTTCAATTACTAATGGCCATTGTAATGTTCCATCGTTTAAAACCTTTCAATACAAATAATAAAAACGTTTATTTAACTTAAGCTGCTTTGAGTGGTCATAACTTTTTTCATAGTTGAGTCCGCGCAAAAAGTTTTGCAGATTCGTGTGTTAGGCTTAGAGTGGAGTCGATTGGTATATGATTTAACGGTCTTTGAGTTGTGACCATATTAAGTAGTTTTACCCAATTGGGCACTTGCAATGCCATACATAATTAACAAATTATTCAAGCTATAAAGATACAATGATTCTTAAAGACTTACTATTTTGTGAATGTGTTTTAATGGGTTGCTAGAAAAGAATTACTGTTGTTGACATTTTATAAATTTTAAAAAAAAAACGGTTTATAAATAATAGTTCTAATTATTTAAAAATACAGATACAAGCTCAAAATTTCAACAAAAAAGAACGAAGCAATCTATAACTCAAGGCAGCGGTAGCGCCTGTAAATATTTAAAATTCTCTTTATAAAAATAAACTAGCTTTTTGTAAATTTATTTCAAATACGTAATGTATAAAGTTAGATTTAAAACTTAAAAAACGAACTCCATCAATTCTATTTGAACAATAATATGAAATTTATCATTTTCTTTTATTTTTGGTTTTAATTTTGAACAGCTTAAAAATAATATAATAGCATAGAAGGTGTGCAGAGACCACCGATGTTATTTGTTGATTAAAATAAAGAAAAACAGCTTACATATGGATAAGAACCCGAATAAGAAATGATATACTAAGGCGTTACAGTTATATATTATTTGCCTCCGTGTCGCTTTAAAATTATACTCAGATTACAAGGAAATAATATTTAGTTTAAAAAATAAATATTATTAATTTTATGATTTTATCGGCAAGCATTTTACTGAGTAATTTTTGTGGAGAAGTAGCGCGCTTCCTATTTTAAATACTAAAAAACGGACGATTTTTCAGTGCCAAATAGTCAGAGTATTCAATAATAAAAATGAATGACAAAATAGTTAAAAAATAAAACTAGTGTGAATCGATGGGGAATGTTGATGGGAAAAAGCGCATGCGCTTAAGGACTTCGTTGCTAGCAAATGCAAATGATTTGTGCAAAGAATTGATGATCTGAAAACAAAATGTTTTGTTGTTTTTTGCGAAGTTTACATTGAGTGAAATCGAAAACGGAGTCCAGATTCGTGATCAGCGCATCAAATCTAGTAGGAAAAGATTTTTTTCGGCCTGATTAGAGTCAAAAAATTTTTTATAAATTATATTTTGTTTTAAATTAGTTTAATCTTTTAATTTAATCGTCTCCTAAATGCAATTATATCATTAATAATGTACTGAAAATGTCTCAAAAAAGCTTGTAATTTTATATTAAAAATTCAGAATAGACAGTCGAGATTGATTGACGGTTTGTTGCAGATTTCAAATGATTCTTAGTTAAAATTTCTAAAGGATCCAAATAAATAAACGTATCAATAAGCTTTAAAAAACAATTTAAAAATTCTTTGAAAATTATTCTATATCCTTCAAAAACCAGTAAAGAAAGAAACACTTGGTAATCAAATTTAAAACAAATTCCGTAAAAAAATCATATCAAAACCAAATTACAACATTATTAAAGGACTAATCAATTTTTCTTCATTATCATATTAATCACTTTCTTGTGTTTCTGATTATTGAGATAGCTTCGACGCAAAAAATTAATAAATCAATAAGAATTTTTAAGACAGAATTGGTAGGGTACAAAACCGCTGAAAGAACTTAATCTCCATAATATACCTACAGCAAATAAAAGAAAAAATACAATAAGTATTGCCTATAAATAATACATTTGCAAGGCAGCAAGGACACATGGATGGTACCTACCATAAAGTAATAAAACCCCATAATTAATTTGCCTAGTTTCAAAGCTAAAATATTTTGTGATTTACTACTAAACTCCCAATATATGCTTTCAATATTAATAATAATTTTAAATAAACGATAATTTAAAACTTAATTATGTACAATCAGAAGAAAAACTGTGTTTTGCATGCGAAAAACGTTTTTAGGAAATACTATTATTTATTATAATATTTAAATAGAAACAATTAATAATCCAAGCTAGCAACGAAAAATTCAAACTTAAATAATGATAAATTTAAAAATTCTTCAGAAAATTTTTCCTAAAAATTTGTAACAAATAAACCAATAAAATTAATTAATATTTTTTAAATTATTTCAAACAAAAAAGTTTGTAACAATTATTTTACTTAATAAATTAAATGATCATTCAATGGATTTTAAATATGTTGTATATTGCATAAATATTTAAAAATAATTAAATTTGATTTTGATCCAAAAAATTTCTTAGCTCAATTTAAGCAATAAATTTTAAAGTAAAATAACATTTAAAAGAATACGTATTATACCGAAAATAACACGTAAATAAATGATAGTTAAATAATTAAATAATATAATTTTATTTAATTACAAATCAAATATTAATTATAACGATCTATGCACATTATGTGCACCATAAAGATTTAACTATAGTCGGAATTTTCTATTTTTATAAAACTATTATTAAAATTAATTGATGTGATTAAATTAGGATATTTCATTCATTAAAATTTATGAATCTCATTTTGTGAACTTCATTAGCACCTTTTTATTTTCTGTTTCAAATCTGAATTATTGATAGTTTTTTTAAATGTCTAATACAGGACAAAATTTATTTTTAAACTGCATATAAATGATTTTTTTTGTGTTCTAACTTTTAATTAATATATACGCCTAATTTTAAATTGGTTTGAATTTAAATTTAATTTTATTAGTAGTATTTGTGAATTTTAAGTCTGGATATCTACAGAGTTTGGAAATTTTATTCTAACTCATTTTTGCTGTGGTGTATTTATATAATTAATAAATATCATATTAAGACAGTTTCAATCCTTGCTCCGGCTCCGTATCATTTCGAAAATCCTGTTTTTGCCATTGAATTTATTTCATGTGAATTAGATACTATTAAAATCGGCTGCTTTTGTATTTATTTAATAGATTTAAACATAAAAAAGCTTCCCGATCAAATTCTTGCAGTTCTTCTTGTCTTTTTTTTAATTTAATATGGTACTTTAATTTTATTTTATTCGGGGTTGCCGAAAAAACTGTAAGCCGTATGGATGAAGGCTCCCATTGGTTGCGGGATTTGAAAATTTAACGCTGTTTTTTAAATTGGATGTATTGTTTTCATATTTTTTGTTGAAATAAGTCAATTATATTTTTATTTCTTTATTTGATATTTAAGTTCATAAAAAATACTTCCATGCTTTTTATACTTTTTGATATAATCAGTTGATGCTCAGCAAAATCAACCCATAATTTGCGCCTGGTCGTATGGATTATCAATGATTTGTTTCATTTTCTCCATTTTAAAACCTTTAATTGAATTATAATCGAGAATTATTTTTAACAAAAATAAATATAAAAATTATTGCTGAAAATTTTTGTTTTTTATTTGTTACAAATATTATTATGATTCTTTAATTCGCTGGATTAATTCAATTTTTTTATCGCCATTGATGAAAAAAAAAGAATATTTTTATTGACTTTCGCACGTTTTCTTTAATAAAGTGTTGAAGAACCACGTCTAACCTTGCATTTTTTTTTAATATAATAAGTTTAAATATTCCACTATATTTACAAAAAAACATATCTTGTATTGCGTTTATCTGTATGCATTGAATTCAATTCACGATCTATAGAAGAACTCCAATAGAAATTCGGCGTTTTTGTTTAAATGAAAAACCCTGATTGATGGAATTGTTCGTTATACTTATTATAAGGTTTTACCCTTTTTCAACTTAATAAATACGACCTTTGATTGCCGATTGGACTAACAATTATATAATGACGTTCTGTATTCCGATTCAATCATAATTCATATTTAACTGATTGTTTGAAATAAAAGAATTTTATATTTAATTGCCAATTGTCAAGTTTTTCCACGGGCAGCATTTAAAATTTGTTCAGATGTCAGCGCATTGATTTTGAATGTAATCACTTTCTTTTTAAATAGGATTTTTTGTAAAAATTATTAATGAACAACAGCCTCAATGGAATTTTATATTTTTAGCATTCCGTCATACGTTTCTTATCTTCTAATGATCGTTTATCACTGTGCGAGTGATGAATAAGTTAAACTTTGTATAATTAATTATAAATTGTTTTTTCTTTTATTTATTTTACAAAAATTTTGTTTTTTCAGTTTATATAATATTTTACATTTATTTTTTTCATTCCGAAAAATTATTTAGTTTGCCGTCAACAAACTAGCACAACTTTTTTTGCTTCACTATAATTTCTTTTGAGTGGATTTTTATTAAAAAACATTGGGGTTCTTTTCGGAAACTTTGGAACTCGGTTGGGCCGCGAGACTCCGGAAAAAGATTTAAAAAATAATTGCAAGTCATTGAATTTAAATAAAAAACAATTTTTGTATCAAAACCATCGGTACCAAGAATCCTGCTATAATAAATCATTTGTAATAGGCAGTGCCCTAATGACCCCCGAGGTAGTGAAAGTCGGGGATGAAGAAATTGTTACAGCAATGTGTTCTCTCTGGGCAATCATAAAATATATAATTTTTTTTAAATTATTCATAATCCTCAAAGTAGTGAAGACAAGTAATTTGTTAAAAAAATTATTTGTTGATTTCTCGTCATGTTTGATTTGCCCCAAAACTCTGAATCACAATAAAAAATCATCGAAAGGCGAATTCCCCAAAAATCTTGTAGTAGCCAAATTTTGCTGTTTTGTTGAGCTTTGCAATCAAAAAGTTAAAAATATGGTGGTGTTTTATACATCTGGAAATCGGGAAAATTAATCAAACGAGCAAAAGAGTACAAATGATGAACAAATTACAATTGCATTTATTAAAGATTAAGAGACAAGTAAACTTATATACATTCTTATTGCTTATAATGGCTTCAATTTAAGAAATTTTGCACAAGCATAGTAGAATAATAAAATTATTTAAGCTTTTTAGGACTATTTTTAATTCAAAGGCTTACTGCTTTTGATTCTTCCATGAATCCAATGTAAAAAAGCTTTAAAAAACACGAAAAAAAACAATTCGTAAGATAAAAAAATTAGTCCAACCAAAAAAAAACTTCTTCAGAAATCACCTTCGTCACATCGACGTGGAACGCGCACGAGATGCGGGTAGCAATGTGATCTTAAAAATTTTTATGTCTAATTAAAAGCTATAAAATAATATTTTACCGACCGGAATCAATTGTTTTGAAAGAACGCAAAAAAGTGAGCCATTTTCAATGATTTAGGCAGAAATTTGTGCGATTAATTTGCAAAAAACATTTTGACGGATTCAAAGTTTCACATTTAGCACTAAACTTCGTTGAAAATACTCAACAAATTTATTTAAACTGTTACGGCAAAAGGGCATGAAAAATTATCATTTAAATTTATACCAAATCAAATGTCAAAAATTAGTTAGAATTTGTTGTGTAAATCATCTGCCTGGGAGATTTAAGCTTAAATTGTACATTACAGCGTGACCTGCTTCGTGGTATGCCGTATTTCTCAGCTCTTTGCACAGACTTTAACTTGTTAATCAGTTGATTTAAAAATTTATAATGTTAGTTAGATTTGTTTTTGTAGAGAGTTTTTATGAGTTTTGCTTAAACAATAAAAGATGTTTTTATTTGGTACTTATTATTACAGTTGCTGGATACTAATCAATTAAATTATTAATTTTCTCATTAAATCAAAAAAAGGTATTACAATTGCCGAAGACTAATTAGTTAAGTGTAGAAGTTGTTTAAAATACTCTTTATGAATATTTTTTATTTTTTTTCATCGTTTTAGTATATTGATTTTAATAAACTGTTTTATATTTGTAAAACTCAAATGTTACTCTTCAAGACATGCCCATATTTATAATCAAGTTTAAGCAAGTAATTTTGAAAAATGTTATTATATGTCAAACATTTAACATTTTTTTTTATATTGATTGAAAATGTTATTTGTTTTGTCCTCTAACCAAACTCTTTAGCCTTGGTAATTGATTTAACTTAAAATTAGCTTTCAATAGGCATACGATTATATTAAAATATTATTCCACAACGTTTTCACTCACAAATCAGTGCCGTGTCTTCAGTCAACGGATCCCCGTCATTAAAATATTACACTTAACGGCAAGTAGATAAGAATGACGGCAGTGCAAGCTTTGTTTATTATTGAACATTTTGTTTTAGCCATGCATTTATTTTTTATTTTTTTCATAGAAGTTTAATAAAGATGAAAAACTCTTCTAATATTTTAATGCGCATGGCTCCGACCTCTAAAGAAAACTTTGTACTTGTTCACGGCTTTAACTGCTTTAAGGTGAAGGGGGCAAAGGGGAGACACACCATAATGGCAATCGTCTGCCAGTTTTTTATTTTTCACACGGCCACCATAATTTTCCCGAAATTACGTGATAGTAACCTTTTATCAAAATTTTTATTTTTTTGTTTATTTTTAAAGGTGATTAATTTTAACGTAAAGCCATTATTAATAACGTTAAATATCTAAACCGAATTTTTAGGTCTCTTTATTGAAATCAAGAGCGTTTGATATTGTTAAATTTCTACAGTCTTACCAATTATTATTATAAAATGATAGCGAGTTGGGCTGGCAGAATTAAGTAAAATTCATGTTTTTGTATTGATACCAGTAGTTGATTATTAATTTATAGTTGGAATCGTCCATGAAGCGCATACTAATAATGCTAAAATAAATTTACCCTGTTGTATTCACTATATTATTATAAGTGACTTTATGCAAATCCATCAAAGAAGCAAATGCAATTTAATAAGTTTATGGAAAAATTAAAAATTATCACGATCTAACTCTGGAAATTTTTGTTTTTGTAACAATTACGATCTAACTCTGAATTTTAATACAAATAATTGCTCTTTTTATACTATGATTTTTTGTAATTTTATTTTTATGTTAACAAAATTCAAATCTTTATTATCAGAAATAAAAATTTCAGATATTTTTAAACGACGGTCAGTCGACTTGATTCTAAAAAATAATGACAATCTTAAATAAAAGAAACTGATATAATTATCATTAAACAGATAAAATATATAATAGTTCTGCGCAAGTTTTTCAGAAACTAGTTATAAAAAACTGTACACCTATATAAACAAATGGTATAATCAATAATCAATTTCATAAATTAAAATTTTGCATCAAAAACAAATAATAAACTGTAAAAAATTTAATTATAAACATAGAGCAAACAAAATGTATAATAAATTTTTTAAGCATTTAATTAAAATCGTTAGGTTTTAAAAGCTCTTTACCTTAGATTTAAATATTATTATTAAAAAGATTATCACATTTTTTAACAAAATGTTTATTGTAATGAGTTTTTAAATTTAATTAAATAACTAAACCTTAAATAACGAAGAAAGAAAAAAGTTATTAAATTAAATTTCACTATTTTTAAACGACGGTCAGTCGACTTGATTCTAAAAAATAATGACAATCTTAAATAAAATAAACTGATATAATTATCATTAAACAGTAAAATATATAATAATTCTGCGCAAGTTTTTAAACCCAAGCTATGTCTTTAGGATGGGAGCATTCAACCCACTTCCAGCTCAAATACAACATGCATAAAAATATAAACAAGATTTATCAATGGCAATAAAAATTAGCAAATTTAACATCTTAAATAAACCAAATTCTATACAAGGTAAAAAGATTGAAATGTGACTAAATATTTATTATTATGTATTGAATTAAAAAAATACAATTACGCAGAGAAAAGTCATATACTGACAATTTTGGATTCAAATAAAAGAATAAAACTTTGAAATAATTAAAAAATTACTTTTTTACTTTCAAAAGTTGCTTTATATTTCTTTAAATAGTTGCGCAGTTGAATTATGTCTTCAAATCAAACGCCGAACGTAGGGGATGGGAACAAGTCCGATTATGTAACGGGCAATAACGCGTTGCCCACAAATCGCTACCGGATCCGCCGCAGGCGAGCGTCAACTCGAAAAAAATCTTGCAACAACTAAAATAGTTAAACTATGCGTATTGCAAAGTCAAATTTAAAAAAATAAGCAATAATTAATGCCCAAAAGAAGACACGAAATCAGGCAAGTTCAGCGGAATCTGAACGTCTTTTTTCTATTGCAAAACTAACCCTACCCAATTAATCCGACGATCACCAAATCATCCTAAAAACAATTGCTTACTTTTAAAAATTAAAAATAAGTTAGAAATTTGTATTGAAAGACTAAAAAACAATTCAATATCGATTAAAATATATAAAAAACATATTCTGTCAAAAACAATAAACGAAAATAAATTTTAATTTTGGGTAAATAAATATTCAAAATTAATGAACAATTTAATATTAATGAATAAAAATTAAAAACAATTAAAAGTTTTAAATTACTTATTTTGAAATAAGTAGCTGGGTTAATTATTTCCAAGCAATACTGCCTTGAATTTTTAATAACAATAAAAAAAAAAGTCAACCAGGTCCCGAATGGGTCTACCCGGCCTAATGCGTGTAGTATGAGAAAACGAATAAAAAATACCTTTGCAAAAATATTAAAAAAATATTTATTTATCAGGAAATTACCTATAAAAAAAATAAATTGAACAAAAGTTGTAAAATAGCAAAATCCAACAAATTAAACTATTAAAGTGATTTGAAAAAAACGCATTTTTAAGCAGAATAATTTAAAAAATTTAAAAAAGGATGAATAGATTTTTTGACAAAAATATTGTATTAAATTAACATTGAAATTAAACCTTGAAAAGAAACAAAAAAAAAGTAGTACCTATCTATCCAACGCCATTATTTATTATTCTCATTCAATATTATGCATGCTATAATTGTTTTTAAAAGTTTTGCTCCAATGTAAAGAAAAACACTTAAAAAATGCATTATTGTAAAACGATTATTTAAATATTAAAAAAAACATGCATCTTTAAATCGTAATACTACTAATACGTTTTGGGTGAGGTGCAACGCAGGTGTAATTTTAAATTTTCAAGTTAAACGAATCTATTATAGTTCTGCATTGATTATTTAGAGTTATTTCGTTTGAATAAATATTGGACTTTGACTAGACAAAGAAAGGAGACATTATTATTTATTTAACTTTTATTTTATTTGTTTATTTTCTATTTCTTAAAATTATTTTGTCCAGTATAATTTCTATTTTAATTGAGACTGCTTTCTACTTCATTCAAAATAATTTTATTTATTTTTTATGTAAATAAATATTTTTTGTTTATAACAAATAAACATTGTGATTGTAACCTTGTGGACGTTATATAAGTATAATATTTCGCATAAGTTATAATTTGTCCGATTTTTTTCTATTTTAATTTGTTACATTATTTGCCTTTTTACTACTATACGGGCAGTTTTGATTTCTTTAGCATTATCATATATGTATTACATATTTAGTTTTTTAAATGGGTGTGTTTTGTTTATTTAATTGAGAAATTAGAATTATTTTTAGTCTGAATCATTCGTTTAAAAAGGTGCGCCCACTTGCATCCCACCTAAAATTCTGAAAACGTTTAAAATGAAATAAAGAAAAGGTAAAAAATTGAATTAATAAACATTTAAAATGTCAATTCAGTCAATAACCTTTAATTTCTATGTGATTCATTCACTAAAAATAAAAAGAATTAAAATATAGGGGTGCGTGTTTTGCAGGAAAGGTCTGCCATGCCGTTTGTAAATAAAATATTTAAAATTTAATGAGTAAATACAACATTATTTAAAGCTGTCAAAAATTGAATAAATGATAAAGAACAAAATCAAGTGAAATAGTAAATTAATAATAAATTTTCACTTATAATCAATTTCTAATAAAAATGATAAAGCTATTAAAAAAATTGCTGCTTATCAAAACCCAGGAAGGAGTGGGTTCGGCATGATACGACTGATTTGTTGGATTTAATATTTTTGTTCTATAATTATAAAAATCAGAGAAACCCAAAAAACACCCCCAAAACTGTTTCCATGCAAAACAAAAACGGGGAGAACAATAGTAACTGCAAAATTATTACATCTTAACAATTTTAATAGAATAGATGGAATATGTGCTTTTAAATTTAAATAAATTAAATTAAATTTTAAGATTTTGATTAAAAGCCGTTTGTTGATCAAAATATACATGCCGCTATTACCGCACAGAGCGCCGCCGTGAGAAATAGACGGATTGGGACAAATTATGGATTAAAAATGCCAAATTAAAAATAGATAATTTTTAAAATTTTCACAAATTTAGTAAAAAAACAATATCAAGACAAGATATGCATTACAAATTTGAAAGACTTAAATTTAGTAACCTTTTCAATGAAATTAATAGCAATAATTACAAAAATTTGTAAGAAGTTCATTATTTTTTTTGTAAAATTAATGAACAATAGTAAAATAAACAATTTGTCTACTATAATTAAAATGAAGAAAGTTAATTTAAATATATTCTATTAAATAAAACAGAAAATATTAATGTCTTTTGTTTAAAAAAATATTACATATTTTAAGTGGAAAAAATTTATCAAAGTGAGGCAATGGGCGCGCCTGTATTGCGACGTTGTATGGCGCAAAAATCGCTAACAAAATTTCGTGGCCCTCGATTGGGCATGCTGGTGTTGTTAAATTTAAAAATAAAAAAAGAAATTCCAATTATAAATATAAAATATAATCAAAAAGAAACCACAAAATATTTGGTCAAGTTATTTACCAATTAAAAACAATGGCTGACTCTGTGATTAAATCAATTTAATTTAACTTTTCTTAATATCATTTTATCAAAACCACAAAAAGGCGCTACAAGAATTAATATATGCTGACTTATGCGGCAATGGCCTCGATACGATATTCGATACGATATTTCGATAAAATATCGGTGTCGAAAAATATCGAGAAAAAACCGATATATCGCGATATTTTTTCGCAAATTTTTGTTTGAACCAATATGCAAAAAACGTCAGAAACGCAACAATAAAAAATTCTAATTTTTAACTTCAACGCCACCATTAGAATCTGTACTTTTTCAAGAAAATCTTGCATTTTTCTAGAAAGGAGAGCCCGACAATGCTGACAAATGCGTCGGAAAATTTTTGGGATTTTTGTTAAGAAATCTCACCAAAATTTTTAGCAAAGTTAAGCGCTTAGCTTAGTAATTCGCAAAAATTTTCAAAAAAAAAATTTGTTTACATGAGAGCGGAAATGTCTGAATGCAGACAAAAAAATCTATTTATCCGGATTTCGGATCAGATTACCCAAAATTTCTCGGATCGGATTTCGGATTGGGAAAAACATCGGATTTCGGATAACGGATTTCGGATGATCCGCTGCAACCCTGCCATGTTGTAGCTTTGCGGCAACATATAATGAAAAAAAAAATGCATTTCACACATTGTTGAAGCAAGCATAATATGAATAAATACCGACGCCGTCAATCGAGCATCCGCTGCGAACCACCCAAAGTATTAAATAAATAATAGATATTAAAACGATTTAAAAACAAAAATAATAAATTAATTATCAAAAAATAACGATAAAGTTGATGTGATCAAAATTAAATAATCTTAAATAATTTAAACAAACTGAAATTTAAAATATATAAAACTTACAAAAAATTATTCAATTATAATTTACACCCGTCCCAATAACATTAATTTGATGCAAATTTCGGGTTTTAAGGTATTCTCATAATTAACAATAAATGTAACTAGAAAAGCAATGTTGAAAAGTTATTATAATAATGTAAATATTTTCTTGATATTATTTGGTATCACTAGAAAACAAAGCAATAAAATCAAAAAATTTTAACTAACAATATATGACAATGTAAATTTATCTATAAAACACAAAATTAAATGTATTGATCCACAAATTGATTCGAAAAAATTGAATACCTTGATTCAGAAATTGATTCGAATCGAAATTCTCATACTAATGAATGAGACAAACCAAAACATTGGCGGGGATACTCTGCATACATTTCATTTATAGAAATACACTTTTAAGTTAAAATAGATAATAAAACAATAATGAGACTCAATCATTTTCAAGTGTTAATAATTTATATGCTAATGAATTAATCTTTCTATGTATATTTTACAGTTGGTTGATTTCACAAGACTCATTTTCTTAAAATTATATTGATAAAAAGCCAAAACATAAAAAAAAATAAGTAATTTAATATAAAATAAGATAAAGGTGTTAACCTCTTCTGAATCCCAGCTTAATGGAAAAATTTTGAACACCCTGGAATCCGTGGCTAAATTTCATTCAAGGCTTATGATTGTATGCCGGCAGGCGTGCGGCGCGGTGAACGATGAAGGAATCGTTTATGGGGAAAGCGGGAGCGCTGTGGGGGAGGAGCAAGGGGATTTTGAACACCCTGCAATCCATGGCAAAGATTACGGAATAATTTACATTTATAATACAAGTAGAAAAACCTTTCATATAAAAAATAAAATCAATAAACGTAAATTCAAATTGAAAAAATAAAATAAATTAGCCCTTTTGCTAAATTAATAACTCTAATTGCCTCAATCGCAAATTACAATGTAATAATGAGGCATTAATTATTTAATACACAAATTCACCCAATTTATTATTTTAATTTTCTATAAGAAACTGTTTTGAAAGAAAATATGCCCGTTAGTGTAATAAAAGTTTGTATTCTTTCTAGCAATTGTAAAAACGATAGTTGTCCGTATACCTTCGACAACTGCAATGAAGGTAGCGGCGTCCTAATCATACTCGAGCGCGCAAATTTGGAGTGATTCAAATTTTCGATGCTATCAAATTATAACTCGTTTATCATATTAAAATCTGCTAGCGAAAGTGCAGGTACAAACAAATAAATGATGAGTTTTTAAATTAATTTAAAACGCAATGATTTTTTATTTATCCAAATATGAAAATATATTTTAATCATAACAAAGCATGATCATGTTCTTTTTTTCAAAAAATTTTAGTTGGGAGCCCTGATTTAACAATTCAAATTTATGCCAAAAATAAATGTTTTATCATATTTTAGAACCTTTAAAAAGTTTGTTCTTATTTGCCAGTAGTCACCGCAGGGAAAATTTTAACAAAATTTGTTTAATGATCCAAAATTTACAAATAAATTTGCGGACAAAAATAGAACGCACCAAGAAAGAGCAAGAAAAATGCGCAGAGTACTTGGTAAAAACAAATGTAACTCTTGAGAAAATCAAGTATCTCCCAATGTTTATAAATCGAGGGTAAATATTAGCGATTTCATATATCTCTTCATCTTCTGAATATGGGATGTGATTTTGAAGAAATAAATGCAAAATAATGCATTTTTTAAAAGCCGTTCAAAGGTCAACAATGTTTATAAATTGAGGGTAAATTAGATAATTCTTAGCAAAAAGACCATTTATTGGTAGCATGAAAGACTATCGATAACTCTTATAACTTATGCGTAAAGGCATAAAAATATGTATGTTCAAAATAAATCAAATCATTTGTTTTTGCTACCAATTATATAAAAAATTCACAAAAAAATTATTTGTTAATCCCTATCGGTACATTTATCAAAAAGCCTTTAAATATTATTTTTTTAATTGCTGCTTGGTTATTAGGAATGACCATCGGGTAGAATAGATAATTCTTAGCAGAAAGACCATTTATTGGTAATATGAATGTCTATCGATAACTCTTATAACTTATGCGTAAAGACATAAAAATATGTATGTTCAAAATGAATCAAATCATGTGTTTTTGCTACCAATTTAGTGTGTAAAGATAGAATTTATTATTAAAAAATAAATGTATTTAATTGCAATGAAAGAAAGAAATTTTATTTAAAAAGATATTAAAGAATTGAAAAGCAAGTGACGAAAAGTTTACCAATGCTAAGTATATGTAATATAGGATAAGCTAATCAGAATTGCGTACTCACATAAAATTGTTTTAAAATATTTTTATAAGCATACTTATTGTAGTTATTGTTGTTTTATATTTGCTGTTATATAATTCATTGGTCAACCCCTCTCGCTCCCTGGATCCATCATTCTTCTGTGCCCATTTTTTACTTTTTAATTTAATTAACTAACAATTAATTTTCTTTTCCTAATTTCGTAATCGTTGTTCATCTAACCTTTTATTTTTTAGTTATTAGACTCAATATTGTGCTTATTTTATTTTATAATATTCATTTAAATCATGGTTTGCAAACACACGTCATCCAGAATTTCATTTGCTGAAATGAGACATTTTTTGTCAAAATTTCATATATTTCAAATTATTTTTGGTTTTTTATTTATTTTTTTGTTCTCATAATAACACACGACCAAAAAATATTTATATTGCTGGTCTCCTTTGCATGCACTTCAATGATGGACGCTGCTAAGATTAAATAAAAATAAAATTTATAAAGCACTGTTTTAGAAAGTTTTCCATAAAAAATATGACAGATTTTATTAAGTATTTTATTTATTTGTTTAAAAATAATAAAAGTTAACATTTTAAAGTTGCCAGCTGGTCGGTTTTTTTCGTATAAAAACTGGCGTTTTGCAGAAAAATATACAATCTTTCTCTGATGCAATGCACGCAAAGTTCTTGGATAAGAGATAATTTCAAAGATATGATCATTATTTACAAAAAATGACATTTAAAAACCAAAAGGTTGGGAAATTCAAGATACCTGCAAGGTATAAACTAAAAATAAAAATTTAATCAAATTAACTCAAATAAATGTAAAATATTATATAACTAAAAAAAAACAAATTTTTGTTAAATAAATTTTAAAAAGTTTATCTCAAAACTGAGTCTTAACCTTTCTTTTTTATGTTGAGCTGATTTTAGAGCTTATCGCTTTTATCCGTTTGAATCGGAGAGATGAGTGAGATGAATTGTTTCCAATTCCTTCATTACCTCATTTTAACGGATAGGTTCTTGGATTAGAATTGTGAAAGCATTGGTCAGATTAAAAAGTTTTAAAAAAATTTATGTTAAATTTTCTAATTATAGGTTTCCGGCTGTCGACAGACGGCAGACACTCCAAATTTGCCGCATACGGACAACGTGCGTCGTTAACATTTGATAATGCTTGGCAACAATATGTAAAAATAACAACAATTTTGTAATGAATTAAATACTGTTAAATTGAGAAAACCTTAAATTAATGCAAACAAAACAACAAGAATAAAATATTTCTGAAATAATAATTGGTATCATATGTGAAATAGAAATACATTGATAAAAAATATTAATAATAATAAATCTTGTTACCATTAATTATCTTCTATTACAACACTTCTATTTCAACTGGTACAAAATGATTAAGACAATAACGACAATTTAGACATTTCTTTATTAAATAAATGATTTAAAAAATTCTAATAAAAATTTATTATAAAACTTTAATAAATTAACAAATAATGGTCATAGCTTTCGCACTGTCAGGAATATACTTTAGGATTCAAAAATTTGTATAGCATTTTGTACCTAATCTTAAGGAAGCACAGGGTCATCGCTGAAGCCCGCTTGGCAAGCATTTTGATGCCTGCATCCAGTAAATTACAATGACAAACAGCCCGTGAAATATACCATAATATAATAAATTTTAAACGCATCCTGAAAATGCACTATAACGATCAAAAATGAAGATGAAACTTTACTCATGATTGTTTTACAATAAATATTTTAAAAAAGCACCATACGCATACAATTTAATAATCTTAATGCTACAAACATATAAATATTACTTGGGGAATTTTAAAAGTAAATAAAAATAATTGAACTACTTTTTGTTGTTCATAAAAGGTTTATTCCATCAATTCTTTTTCAGGCCCCTGATTCTGTCTCTAATTAAATATTTATTGGAATGATCTAGATAATTACTTTAAATAGCAAAAATCAATAACCAATGTTTCAAAGCTTGTATTTTTATAAAATGCTGAAGAATAAACTTATTAATAAATTCCTAGTATAATTTTTGATTAACTTTGTATATGATTCCTTGGAAAAGAAGTTTAGGTGAATAATTAAGCTTCACATACTTAATTTTGGCTATTTAATTTATCAACCTTTAAAATAAAATATTGTTTTTGAAAATAAAAAAATAATTTAAGTTTGGATCATAAACATGTTGTAAAAAGTCAAAAATTGGAACAACGGAACAAGAAATCATTTTGTACTAAATACGAGGCTTTCTAATAAATAATATTCACAAGATTAAATTTTTTAAATTCAAAATTCATTGTTAATCATTTCAAATGAATCAATTAATTTAGATTTGAACTATTGTCGTTGGTTTTTATTTTTATTAACATTATTTTCATTGGAAAGGCTAAGAATATATAAGTTTAAACGGCATTTTCTTTTAATTTTAGGAACATGGCTGCCATATTATTTTTCTTTATCCTTTTTATTTCCTAATCATCCGGTTTTGTTGCATTTTTTGTTATTGATATTCTTTTAATGAATATAATTTTATGCAGACACATGTTGTTTTCCAAGAGCAGCGCAGAGACCTATGAGGTCCGATTGCAGAGATTATAGGTTATCACGGTTTATGTCAATCATATTTTATTTATTTGTGAAAATTATTTATTAAAATTAATAATAATTGTTGTATTTATTTTTTATCACAAATAGTCGAGAATTTGCTTGCGTTTGGTAAAGTTTTTCTAAATTGTATTTTTGAAGTTTGTAAATATTTTTGTATATTGTTTTTGTTTAAAATATTTCTTTTTAAATGAAAATAATACAGCTTCTTGGAAGACTCAATGAGCATATTGCCTTTTTATACATGGAATTTTATTCGACTTAGCACCAGTCAATATATTTGTAATTCAGGTTTAATTTATTGAATCGATTAATTTTTAATTACAAACTGCTTCACTTTTAAATTTATTTTGTTTTGTTGCAAGTGCATAATTGAATAATTTGGTTGAACTAACATTATGATCTTTATACATACACAATTGCATCTTGATGTAAAGGTTTTTGTTGGGGTTGTTGTTTTTTCAGTCAGCCATAAAATAAAAACAAAAAAAACTAAAATTTGAAGTTATTTTTACTTTCCTATTTACCAATTTAGGATTTTTTTATACCAGTTGTTGTTTGATGGCAGGCTTTAGGCCGTTTATAATAATAATATTTAATATTGTAAAACACATATTCCAATTTTTTGGAGTTGATTTTATTTTATAATCTTATTTTTCGAATTTAGACTGCACTTACATTAAAGTTTGGAAGTTCCACATGTTCGCTTGCTAGCAATTTTTGAGAAAGCATTCCATTATCAGTCAAATTGTTGAACCCGCTCAAAAGCTTATATTTATGAATTCATGGCAAAATAAAATTGAAATAGTCTTACGTAAATGCAAATTTAATAATATTATTTTGCTAACTTTCTTGGTTCATTATTTTAATTATTTAAATTCCATAATGGGTACTTTAATCGGTGCACAGACTTTGAATTTTTTTTGAATATAAAATTATGAACTCGGCACGGCCAATCGTCTTCTTTTTGAAGAGGAAGAGTGACATCTTAAAAAGCTTAGATCAATGGCATCCATTGATTAAAAAGTTTTATTAAATCATTTAAGTAATTTAAAGTAATAATTTTTGATTTAATGATTATTTTTTAACGATGTTTGTAATGCAAATTAAGCTAGATAATTTTACTATAAAATTATTATTTTTCAATTTTATTAATAGTTAATTATTTCTTTTGAATTGTATAATTGCTTATTTAAAAGTTTAAGAATAAATTACTATTTTAATTTATGATCTTGAGGGCAATCTTTTTTCTGTGCCGTACGAATTGCTTGATTATTATTTCAACAGGATAACATTCATTATTTGTATTTATACTCTTATAATACAATTGTATTTTGTAAAACAAATTTTCCTAAGCACGATGTTGATCTGTGCCCGTTTAGCAATGCCGTGTCCTGTGCTTTCCTTAAGATGTTAACTTAAATCTCAAATCTTATACTGACTTTTTCGATCAGCTTCACTGCCGCTTGTACCACCACACTTGTACTAACGTGGGTAAGCGGACTGACGCTGCAAAAAAATTTAAGCAAAATTTTCATGTAAATAATTGTGTGGATCTTGATGTGAATATAATAATATTATTTATTAAGTAGTTTGAAATTAAATTACTTGCTTGGCTTTTAGAGATATATTAATTTTACAGATGACTAATCTTATTGTAAGGAGTCTTTTTAATGCTAGCATGTTTTTGTAAACAAAATTACGAAACTGGCAAAAATTTGCGATTTTTCCACGTAATAATTATTTTGTAAAGGTTACAAAGTCGGTTACTTTTAATGTTACTTATATTATGATAATCTAACGAGGGGAACATCCCTTACTGTGACCACTCAGATCACTTTCAAACTATGCCTATCGTGTAGAGCACCCTCGATTTACTGTTGCAAATTTTCGGCTTTTTTTCCCCGCCCACACAGTGAAGGGTCGAAAAATGCAATTGAAATTTTTGAAACCCCTGCGCACGGACTTTAAAAAATTATATCTCAGCTCAAAGCTGGTGAAACTCCAGGATTTTAGCATTAAAAAATTGAGAAAAAGTTGGAGAATTTTATAAAAATAGGTCTGAATATTTAGCTTTGAAAAGTTTGTAAGTTTAAACAGTAATAGTGGAGTTGGTCGTCCCCAACTCAAGATGTTTTTTAGCAATTTCGAC
The DNA here is from genome assembly GCA_020449905.1 of Globodera pallida. Taxonomy (NCBI): domain Eukaryota; kingdom Metazoa; phylum Nematoda; class Chromadorea; order Rhabditida; family Heteroderidae; genus Globodera; species Globodera pallida. Next base: position 731,974 of record JAIXHY010000021.1, on the reverse strand, counting down.
TTTTTCTTCGAGTAGATAACCACTCACTTCAATCACTTCCATTCTATCCTGTAAAGCAGCTGGTGCGCATGCGGAATGTCTTATGGAGATGATCGCGCATTTGGGGAGCTACTTTTAACTACTAAATGGTAATGCCAAACTGAAAATTGAGGTTAGGCTGTGCAACCACATAATGACAGGCTTTTTTAACAAATTTATTTGTTTTCAAAATCGGGAAAAAGGTGTTTCTAGGGGTATTCAGGGGCGTAGAATCCATATATGATCTTCGTTTTGCCTGATTCCGAACAGTGGACAAGATACTGCTATAAATCGACTTTAAAACATTGAATTGTTTAAATATTCAAATTCGGGTTTTATATTTAGAATCAAGGAAAACGAAGATCATATATGGATTCTACACCCCCTGAATAACCTAGAAACACTTTTTTCCCGATTTTGAAAAAAAAAATGAAAATTAGACTTTTTATTCGCCAAAATGCCCTCGATCCAATTAGATTTAATATTGTTGTTTTTAATAAATTTTTGAAATTCAATGATACCCAATGTATTCATTTTTATGTTAGTCTAATTTACTTAAAAATTACATAAAAAATAACATTTTGCAGTAAATATTTTAATGTAGTTTTTATTTGTGTATCACATTATTATATTAGCCATTTGGCATAATGTTTGGGAATTAATATTGCAGGATTTGTTGTAATTTAAGTGAATACTACAGCTCACATACATTTATTAGAGTTTAAGAAAAATTTAAGCAGATATTTATATTTATCTTTCACAGTCGCAACTTTTAAAATGGGTATATATTAATTCGATTATTTTTTTAATTTTTGTTTTATTTTAAGCAGTATTTTATTATATGTATTAAGACAAAGATTATAATTTTATGACGTGAAGCAAAAAAATTTGTGTCGAACCCGTTTTGCTTGATATATTTATGTGTAGAAGTCTTTTTAAAGCCGAATTAATATTAGTTATTTGTATTTCGATTGTATCAATGTTAATGAATTCACTTTTGAATTTATTTTATAATTTTTAAAGCTTGTTTATTATATAAATCTCTTTTGTTATATAAAATTATATTAATTCTACTATTTATAATTTAAATAGTTAAAATATTAGTGGTTTTTTCATTATATATCTTGCACAACGCCAAATCGCGCTGGCATTATTTTTAACAAAAGAATAAATGTAAACTCACACACCAAGATAAAACAGAATAAATATTTCTTCTTACAAATTAAAAGCTAAACACGATAAAAAAATCATATTACAATAAATTTAAAAACATTAGAACTGACACAAACGAGAGATGGCCGATCGAAAGAGCTATAACACATTACAGAAACTTCGCTTATTTGATAGCAATAGTCAATAGCAAAAATGATTAAATTATTATCCACGGACGCGTACAATGCACATTGATAAGGATGCGCACAATCCCATTTTTGAAAACTTACTTCTCTTTGATTCTAAAATCTCAAAGGTTAATATTTTTTACTAAATGATTATTAATTAACCTAAAGACAAATAATGTTTGATTATCAAGTATAAAAATAATTTTAAAAAAATACTTAAAATGCTAAATGAAAGGAGAGCTTTATTTATTTCACAATTGAAATAAATTTACAAAAATAACTTTACAATTTAAATAATAAAAATTTTTGTAGCATTATAAATTATTCAAAAGTCATTTAATATAAAGTAAACCTAAATATAAAATTTATTTCTTAAAAAACAAAAAAATGTAAACACAGAAACTCAAAAAATAGTATAAATGCATAGACAATTAATAAAAAATTGAAAACAGCAAATCAAAAATAAAAAGATAAATAAAATTTTATTTTAAAATAACTCCGGCTGGAAGAAGCAATCAATTTCTTTTGGTGAGAGAGTCCAAGGTTCAAGTAAGCGGATGATGTCCATGATTTATTTCTTGGTGGCTTTCTTTTTCCCACGTCATAAAACATAGTCTTTAAATTATTTTATTATAACTGGCTTAATATTGCAAAAATCCGACAATTTTGCTGCGCTTCTAAATAAAAATGTGTTTTTAATAATGATTATTAATTTGTTACTTCTAGTAAGAAGCTTAATTTTCGTTGTATTATTTAAATTCGTTTTATTTTCTATTTTAACTAATTTTTATTGGTGAATGAGTGTTTTTTATGGATATTTTACACTTTAAAAATGTTTAAATCGTCAAATTATTTTAATCCTGTAAATTCTCTTATCTTACGCTTTAATTTACTTTTTTTACTATTTTCTTTTTTTTAATTTTCTGTTTTAAGTATTTCGAGTCATTCATTATTGGTTTGGTAAATTAAAAAAAATTCTCAAATAAATTGCCAAAAGTTAAATAAACTATTTATAAAATGTAAAATTTATAGATTAAAATTTAATTTAATTTTAATCCTAAGCAGTCATTGTTAAGCTTTAATTAATTTTACATTGCCTTTTGGATTAATTATGATTTTTTAATAATCATTATTTAATGCCATGTTAGCTCATTCCCCTTATTTCTTTACATTCCAATCATTAATTACGTCTCATTTTAAAGGTAAGAGATTTATTCTTTTTGAAGAAAAATTATTATGTTTAAACGATCTACTGTACGGCAAAGTTAAAATAAATTCTGCAGCTTTTGCAAAATAATAATAACTGCACCGATATACGCGCCGCATCGATATATTGTGTAAGCATCACGGCTGTGTAATATTTTTGACTTCAACATAAGCGAATTATTTGTTATATGGGATTATTGAATTCTCAGCGTCGCAATGAATCACGCAATATTTTAATTTTAAACACATATTTATTTTTGTCATATGAAATAAACCCGAACCTGGCTTCATCCGCTCTTTATTTTGTATGGTATGTATTCTCTTACCAACACCCTTGAAAAGGATATGGATAAATGTGAGACATAATAAAGCGTATAATATAATATACAACTAGAGCCTTGCAGCGTGCATGACATTATGTCGCGTCAATACGTTTTTCGCCAGCCTCGTTGCTGTTTTTTGTCCCCACTGCACGGTATGTCGGTTTTGTTATAGCTCATTTCATAAATTTCAGCGATTAATTTATTTAATTATCTTTTTATGTGAATTTATTATGTAAGTGTAACATTTTAACTTTATGAAACTATACTTACAATTAAACATTTAGTTTTTATTAACATTCATGTTGAACCGTGTTCGCTCACAACTATTGATTTCCACAGCTAAGTGATTTTTTATTCGCATTTGTAATATAACATTTTTTAATTATTAGTTAAATTTGCATAAGCTTTTAACTATTATTATTATTAGTTTAATAAATTTCAAAAATACGATATTTGATTAATGAGTTTAAAACTTATAGTTTTCATTAATTGTTCGTTGAACTTCGAGGTGTACTCCTGCAATGCTTGTGATTCCAAATAATGTATATAAACGCAGTTAAATAATTTATCACTTAAAATTTAAATCAAGCCCTACTGGATGTTCGTCAAACAACGCCATGGTTCACAAACGGCCTGGTTAACATCCACCGTTGAGTGTGAGATGTGTTATCATTTTTAATAAAAGAACTGCAAATAAAAAAATTAAATAGTAACTGCTTTTCAGCTTGTAAATTAAACAAATTGATTACTAACATTATCTAACATCTAAAATGATATACTTCCCACGCAGAAGAGGAGCAACAACGCCTTCCTGAAGAGCTTAACAGGAATATAAATGAACATTTTACCCAAACACAAGAATTTGCTTGACAAAAAACAAACAAAAAAATATAATTGACAAAAAAAATCGCATATTTAATCCAAATAAATTAAGAAATGTTTATAAATTAAAGACAAATCTGACTAGAAAAATGAGATCCAGGCAAGCAAAGTGCCCCAAAATGAAATTGGCCTGATACAGGTTATAAGAAAATAAAATATTTATGTATTCTAAACGTTAAATTAATAATACATATTCGTTAAGTTTTTTTTCCTCCTATTGGATTTAATAATTTACCGACCTTTTTATAATTTTTGTGTTTATTGAAGTGTGTATTGGTCATTATCATTAACTAATTTAAAAAATAAAAATGTCTTTAAACAGATAAAGAAACCAAGTTTACACAACTGATATATCTATAATCATTTAATAAACCTTCATTGTGTTAGTAAAATGTTAAAATTAGAATTAAAAATTATAAATCTTACTAAATTGTCAAGCTATTAGCAAATAATTGATTAAATATGACAAAATATAATAAACTATATAAACGAAAAATAAATCTTTTTTAAAAAATTTAACGGCGCTGAATCTTAAATTTTTGAATCAAAATAATAAAATTAACATACCTATATTCAAATACATTTTTATGGGCTAGCATAAGTCCAACCGATATTGCCGCAACCTAATTTTAATCAATTTTTATTTTTATTATCTTATCAGCAAATTATTAATTCTGTTCCGTTCTCTAACCAATTTTATTTTTCTCCTTTGTGTTGTGATGAAATAAAAATGGTATATATTAAATACCTTTTAGTATATTTTGAAATGCTTAATTCATTTTGTAATTTCATTTTAGAACCTTTAAACTTTTACTACGATACTGATAAATAATCGGCACAATTTACTAAACATAAGTAAATTTAATATGGAATTTGTATTAAGTAGTTATTTTTTTCTTTATTTTATAAAACTTAAATATTATCACTTTAGAGTTATTTTCATGAAATTTAAGTTCATAAAAATATTTTTGCTTTTTTAACATTTCTCCTCCTTTTATTATTTTTTTTGTTGCGTATCCTTCGTGCAAGTTTAATTCACGGATTTTTTAAAACAATGTAAAAACCTGAGTTAATAATAACAAAAATAAACGTTAATCTTGTTGTTTTTTCCCTGTCCAGCGCCGTGGAGGGGGGGTGGTAGTTTCGTCGCCATTCGGAGAACAAAACTCTCACGTACTTCAAAAACTCAAAAAATTTACCGCTTGAATTTCTTGGCTTCCTTTGTCACATTTCCATGAAACAATTTGTGCCAACGGCCCCGACTCATCCAATGCCCGCAAAGGAATGATGCTGCGTCCCGATGAGAAACATCAACTCGCTGAAAATGGTGAAATAAAGCATACAAAAATTAGATTTATAATAACAATAATTTTAGTTTTGGAAATTCATAATCAAAATAAAAAATTTTGAAAATCTTGAAAAATCTCGTGAGATTTTTTAAGATTCGATAGAGATTCTCGATCGAAATCTCGATCGGACAAATTTTTCGAAATCTTCAAGATACGAGTTTAACGAATGAATACAATATGCAATACAAAATAGAACAAATCACTAATTTGTAAGGTCAAGGTTTCAGTGGTAGAGTTTATTTAACAAATGCAAAAATAAGGACTATTACAAAGAGCAAGCAAAGTGTTTGTCAATTGATTTTATTAAAAATATTTAATACAAAAAGAAAACCAATTTATAATTAAACAATTTTAAGCTAAAAACTACAAGATTAATTTTTGTTTGCAAATTTTACAAGATAAAGATCCTAATGATATAATGGAAATTATAAAAATTTGTATTCAATCCAATTTTAAGCTAAGCGTCACCGATGAATGAATTTGACGCTAATTCATAATTCTTTAAAGTACAAATACTTCAAAAAGTTAATAAAAAATATACAAAGGCGTTGTTGGCATAGACAACGTAAAAATTCATTGTTAATGATTTCAGGCTGAAATAAAATAATTTATGAATTCTATTTATTACCATATTGGAAACAAATGCTTCAAAAAGCAAAAAATAAAAACTGATTTTAATTAGCGACCAAACTGCGGCGGTCATGTGACGACTCCAAGCAGGGAAGCATTAAACTAAAAAGCAAATGTATATATAATTTATAAAAACAAATAAAAAAAATTACTTAATGCGAATCATTGATAATCAAACATTATTTATTATAAATAAATTTAACAAATTATTTGGGCTGATACTTTTAAGATTTAACCTATTTTCTGTATTTTTGTTTTAGCGCGTATGCATAAAAAACATGTAAAAATTATTAACGAATATTAATTTGACTTACACGAGTCATGGCAAATTATTACATAATTAAAAAAAAAAGATTTATTGCCAAAGAATTTGTCAGTGACGCTTAACTTTGCAATGGATTTGAACAACAAAATTTATATTTTTGAATAGATCACTTCATGAAATGGCTGTTTAGCTCTTCTCGGTCCTCCAAATGTCTTAACGACCTTAAACCAATTTTAAATATTTTCATAATTTCGAATGCTGTTTGTTTTCTTAGATAGCATAAATTTTATTTTTGTTTTAAAATATTATTTATCTAACGTTAAATTATTCCATAATGGCCCTTACCGATGTTTGCAATCAAATGTTTAAATAAATTATTGTTTAAATTTTTGTTTGATGGCAAACAAATATGAATTTATAGATAATCAAAACACTTTTGTGATCTTGATTTGTCAATTATATATGAGGTAATAAATAATTATTTAATTAATCTCACACGCTGGAACAAACAGAGGTTTTTGTTAGTTTTCACTCCGTCATTTATGTTAATTGTCGAGATTCACCTCACAATGTTCAAAAGTTTAGTTTGAAATTCTCGAAAAATAGTTTTTAATTTTTAGGTTTATTAAAATATTTTATCTATTTTCCCAATAATTCTAATATTTCAATATAATAATTTTTTTTTTCTTGTCCAAATTTTTCATTGATTTGTGCTGATTGTGAAGTGGCAGCATAAATTTTTTTAGAAATTTTAAAATATAAATTTTGTTGTTCAAATCCATTGCAAAGTTAAGCGTCACTGACAAATTCTTTGGCAATAAATCTTTTTTTTTTAATTATGTAATAATTTGCCATGACTCGTGTAAGTCAAATTAATATTCGTTAATAATTTTTACATGTTTTTTATGCATACGCGCTAAAACAAAAATACAGAAAATAGGTTAAATCTTAAAAGTATCAGCCCAAATAATTTGTTAAATTTATTTATAATAAATAATGTTTGATTATCAATGATTCGCATTAAGTAATTTTTTTTATTTGTTTTTATAAATTATATATACATTTGCTTTTTAGTTTAATGCTTCCCTGCTTGGAGTCGTCACATGACCGCCGCAGTTTGGTCGCTAATTAAAATCAGTTTTTATTTTTTGCTTTTTGAAGCATTTGTTTCCAATATGGTAATAAATAGAATTCATAAATTATTTTATTTCAGCCTGAAATCATTAACAATGAATTTTTACGTTGTCTATGCCAACAACGCCTTTGTATATTTTTTATTAACTTTTTGAAGTATTTGTACTTTAAAGAATTATGAATTAGCGTCAAATTCATTCATCGGTGACGCTTAGCTTAAAATTGGATTGAATACAAATTTTTATAATTTCCATTATATCATTAGGATCTTTATCTTGTAAAATTTGCAAACAAAAATTAATCTTGTAGTTTTTAGCTTAAAATTGTTTAATTATAAATTGGTTTTCTTTTTGTATTAAATATTTTTAATAAAATCAATTGACAAACACTTTGCTTGCTCTTTGTAATAGTCCTTATTTTTGCATTTGTTAAATAAACTCTACCACTGAAACCTTGACCTTACAAATTAGTGATTTGTTCTATTTTGTATTGCATATTGTATTCATTCGTTAAACTCGTATCTTGAAGATTTCGAAAAATTTGTCCGATCGAGATTTCGATCGAGAATCTCTATCGAATCTTAAAAAATCTCACGAGATTTTTCAAGATTTTCAAAATTTTTTATTTTGATTATGAATTTCCAAAACTAAAATTATTGTTATTATAAATCTAATTTTTGTATGCTTTATTTCACCATTTTCAGCGAGTTGATGTTTCTCATCGGGACGCAGCATCATTCCTTTGCGGGCATTGGATGAGTCGGGGCCGTTGGCACAAATTGTTTCATGGAAATGTGACAAAGGAAGCCAAGAAATTCAAGCGGTAAATTTTTTGAGTTTTTGAAGTACGTGAGAGTTTTGTTCTCCGAATGGCGACGAAACTACCACCCCCCCTCCACGGCGCTGGACAGGGAAAAAACAACAAGATTAACGTTTATTTTTGTTATTATTAACTCAGGTTTTTACATTGTTTTAAAAAATCCGTGAATTAAACTTGCACGAAGGATACGCAACAAAAAAAATAATAAAAGGAGGAGAAATGTTAAAAAAGCAAAAATATTTTTATGAACTTAAATTTCATGAAAATAACTCTAAAGTGATAATATTTAAGTTTTATAAAATAAAGAAAAAAATAACTACTTAATACAAATTCCATATTAAATTTACTTATGTTTAGTAAATTGTGCCGATTATTTATCAGTATCGTAGTAAAAGTTTAAAGGTTCTAAAATGAAATTACAAAATGAATTAAGCATTTCAAAATATACTAAAAGGTATTTAATATATACCATTTTTATTTCATCACAACACAAAGGAGAAAAATAAAATTGGTTAGAGAACGGAACAGAATTAATAATTTGCTGATAAGATAATAAAAATAAAAATTGATTAAAATTAGGTTGCGGCAATATCGGTTGGACTTATGCTAGCCCATAAAAATGTATTTGAATATAGGTATGTTAATTTTATTATTTTGATTCAAAAATTTAAGATTCAGCGCCGTTAAATTTTTTAAAAAAGATTTATTTTTCGTTTATATAGTTTATTATATTTTGTCATATTTAATCAATTATTTGCTAATAGCTTGACAATTTAGTAAGATTTATAATTTTTAATTCTAATTTTAACATTTTACTAACACAATGAAGGTTTATTAAATGATTATAGATATATCAGTTGTGTAAACTTGGTTTCTTTATCTGTTTAAAGACATTTTTATTTTTTAAATTAGTTAATGATAATGACCAATACACACTTCAATAAACACAAAAATTATAAAAAGGTCGGTAAATTATTAAATCCAATAGGAGGAAAAAAAACTTAACGAATATGTATTATTAATTTAACGTTTAGAATACATAAATATTTTATTTTCTTATAACCTGTATCAGGCCAATTTCATTTTGGGGCACTTTGCTTGCCTGGATCTCATTTTTCTAGTCAGATTTGTCTTTAATTTATAAACATTTCTTAATTTATTTGGATTAAATATGCGATTTTTTTTGTCAATTATATTTTTTTGTTTGTTTTTTGTCAAGCAAATTCTTGTGTTTGGGTAAAATGTTCATTTATATTCCTGTTAAGCTCTTCAGGAAGGCGTTGTTGCTCCTCTTCTGCGTGGGAAGTATATCATTTTAGATGTTAGATAATGTTAGTAATCAATTTGTTTAATTTACAAGCTGAAAAGCAGTTACTATTTAATTTTTTTATTTGCAGTTCTTTTATTAAAAATGATAACACATCTCACACTCAACGGTGGATGTTAACCAGGCCGTTTGTGAACCATGGCGTTGTTTGACGAACATCCAGTAGGGCTTGATTTAAATTTTAAGTGATAAATTATTTAACTGCGTTTATATACATTATTTGGAATCACAAGCATTGCAGGAGTACACCTCGAAGTTCAACGAACAATTAATGAAAACTATAAGTTTTAAACTCATTAATCAAATATCGTATTTTTGAAATTTATTAAACTAATAATAATAATAGTTAAAAGCTTATGCAAATTTAACTAATAATTAAAAAATGTTATATTACAAATGCGAATAAAAAATCACTTAGCTGTGGAAATCAATAGTTGTGAGCGAACACGGTTCAACATGAATGTTAATAAAAACTAAATGTTTAATTGTAAGTATAGTTTCATAAAGTTAAAATGTTACACTTACATAATAAATTCACATAAAAAGATAATTAAATAAATTAATCGCTGAAATTTATGAAATGAGCTATAACAAAACCGACATACCGTGCAGTGGGGACAAAAAACAGCAACGAGGCTGGCGAAAAACGTATTGACGCGACATAATGTCATGCACGCTGCAAGGCTCTAGTTGTATATTATATTATACGCTTTATTATGTCTCACATTTATCCATATCCTTTTCAAGGGTGTTGGTAAGAGAATACATACCATACAAAATAAAGAGCGGATGAAGCCAGGTTCGGGTTTATTTCATATGACAAAAATAAATATGTGTTTAAAATTAAAATATTGCGTGATTCATTGCGACGCTGAGAATTCAATAATCCCATATAACAAATAATTCGCTTATGTTGAAGTCAAAAATATTACACAGCCGTGATGCTTACACAATATATCGATGCGGCGCGTATATCGGTGCAGTTATTATTATTTTGCAAAAGCTGCAGAATTTATTTTAACTTTGCCGTACAGTAGATCGTTTAAACATAATAATTTTTCTTCAAAAAGAATAAATCTCTTACCTTTAAAATGAGACGTAATTAATGATTGGAATGTAAAGAAATAAGGGGAATGAGCTAACATGGCATTAAATAATGATTATTAAAAAATCATAATTAATCCAAAAGGCAATGTAAAATTAATTAAAGCTTAACAATGACTGCTTAGGATTAAAATTAAATTAAATTTTAATCTATAAATTTTACATTTTATAAATAGTTTATTTAACTTTTGGCAATTTATTTGAGAATTTTTTTTAATTTACCAAACCAATAATGAATGACTCGAAATACTTAAAACAGAAAATTAAAAAAAAGAAAATAGTAAAAAAAGTAAATTAAAGCGTAAGATAAGAGAATTTACAGGATTAAAATAATTTGACGATTTAAACATTTTTAAAGTGTAAAATATCCATAAAAAACACTCATTCACCAATAAAAATTAGTTAAAATAGAAAATAAAACGAATTTAAATAATACAACGAAAATTAAGCTTCTTACTAGAAGTAACAAATTAATAATCATTATTAAAAACACATTTTTATTTAGAAGCGCAGCAAAATTGTCGGATTTTTGCAATATTAAGCCAGTTATAATAAAATAATTTAAAGACTATGTTTTATGACGTGGGAAAAAGAAAGCCACCAAGAAATAAATCATGGACATCATCCGCTTACTTGAACCTTGGACTCTCTCACCAAAAGAAATTGATTGCTTCTTCCAGCCGGAGTTATTTTAAAATAAAATTTTATTTATCTTTTTATTTTTGATTTGCTGTTTTCAATTTTTTATTAATTGTCTATGCATTTATACTATTTTTTGAGTTTCTGTGTTTACATTTTTTTGTTTTTTAAGAAATAAATTTTATATTTAGGTTTACTTTATATTAAATGACTTTTGAATAATTTATAATGCTACAAAAATTTTTATTATTTAAATTGTAAAGTTATTTTTGTAAATTTATTTCAATTGTGAAATAAATAAAGCTCTCCTTTCATTTAGCATTTTAAGTATTTTTTTAAAATTATTTTTATACTTGATAATCAAACATTATTTGTCTTTAGGTTAATTAATAATCATTTAGTAAAAAATATTAACCTTTGAGATTTTAGAATCAAAGAGAAGTAAGTTTTCAAAAATGGGATTGTGCGCATCCTTATCAATGTGCATTGTACGCGTCCGTGGATAATAATTTAATCATTTTTGCTATTGACTATTGCTATCAAATAAGCGAAGTTTCTGTAATGTGTTATAGCTCTTTCGATCGGCCATCTCTCGTTTGTGTCAGTTCTAATGTTTTTAAATTTATTGTAATATGATTTTTTTATCGTGTTTAGCTTTTAATTTGTAAGAAGAAATATTTATTCTGTTTTATCTTGGTGTGTGAGTTTACATTTATTCTTTTGTTAAAAATAATGCCAGCGCGATTTGGCGTTGTGCAAGATATATAATGAAAAAACCACTAATATTTTAACTATTTAAATTATAAATAGTAGAATTAATATAATTTTATATAACAAAAGAGATTTATATAATAAACAAGCTTTAAAAATTATAAAATAAATTCAAAAGTGAATTCATTAACATTGATACAATCGAAATACAAATAACTAATATTAATTCGGCTTTAAAAAGACTTCTACACATAAATATATCAAGCAAAACGGGTTCGACACAAATTTTTTTGCTTCACGTCATAAAATTATAATCTTTGTCTTAATACATATAATAAAATACTGCTTAAAATAAAACAAAAATTAAAAAAATAATCGAATTAATATATACCCATTTTAAAAGTTGCGACTGTGAAAGATAAATATAAATATCTGCTTAAATTTTTCTTAAACTCTAATAAATGTATGTGAGCTGTAGTATTCACTTAAATTACAACAAATCCTGCAATATTAATTCCCAAACATTATGCCAAATGGCTAATATAATAATGTGATACACAAATAAAAACTACATTAAAATATTTACTGCAAAATGTTATTTTTTATGTAATTTTTAAGTAAATTAGACTAACATAAAAATGAATACATTGGGTATCATTGAATTTCAAAAATTTATTAAAAACAACAATATTAAATCTAATTGGATCGAGGGCATTTTGGCGAATAAAAAGTCTAATTTTCATTTTTTTTTTCAAAATCGGGAAAAAAGTGTTTCTAGGTTATTCAGGGGGTGTAGAATCCATATATGATCTTCGTTTTCCTTGATTCTAAATATAAAACCCGAATTTGAATATTTAAACAATTCAATGTTTTAAAGTCGATTTATAGCAGTATCTTGTCCACTGTTCGGAATCAGGCAAAACGAAGATCATATATGGATTCTACGCCCCTGAATACCCCTAGAAACACCTTTTTCCCGATTTTGAAAACAAATAAATTTGTTAAAAAAGCCTGTCATTATGTGGTTGCACAGCCTAACCTCAATTTTCAGTTTGGCATTACCATTTAGTAGTTAAAAGTAGCTCCCCAAATGCGCGATCATCTCCATAAGACATTCCGCATGCGCACCAGCTGCTTTACAGGATAGAATGGAAGTGATTGAAGTGAGTGGTTATCTACTCGAAGAAAAAGTCGAAATTGCTAAAAAACATCTTGAGTTGGGGACGACCAACTCCACTATTACTGTTTAAACTTACAAACTTTTCAAAGCTAAATATTCAGACCTATTTTTATAAAATTCTCCAACTTTTTCTCAATTTTTTAATGCTAAAATCCTGGAGTTTCACCAGCTTTGAGCTGAGATATAATTTTTTAAAGTCCGTGCGCAGGGGTTTCAAAAATTTCAATTGCATTTTTCGACCCTTCACTGTGTGGGCGGGGAAAAAAAGCCGAAAATTTGCAACAGTAAATCGAGGGTGCTCTACACGATAGGCATAGTTTGAAAGTGATCTGAGTGGTCACAGTAAGGGATGTTCCCCTCGTTAGATTATCATAATATAAGTAACATTAAAAGTAACCGACTTTGTAACCTTTACAAAATAATTATTACGTGGAAAAATCGCAAATTTTTGCCAGTTTCGTAATTTTGTTTACAAAAACATGCTAGCATTAAAAAGACTCCTTACAATAAGATTAGTCATCTGTAAAATTAATATATCTCTAAAAGCCAAGCAAGTAATTTAATTTCAAACTACTTAATAAATAATATTATTATATTCACATCAAGATCCACACAATTATTTACATGAAAATTTTGCTTAAATTTTTTTGCAGCGTCAGTCCGCTTACCCACGTTAGTACAAGTGTGGTGGTACAAGCGGCAGTGAAGCTGATCGAAAAAGTCAGTATAAGATTTGAGATTTAAGTTAACATCTTAAGGAAAGCACAGGACACGGCATTGCTAAACGGGCACAGATCAACATCGTGCTTAGGAAAATTTGTTTTACAAAATACAATTGTATTATAAGAGTATAAATACAAATAATGAATGTTATCCTGTTGAAATAATAATCAAGCAATTCGTACGGCACAGAAAAAAGATTGCCCTCAAGATCATAAATTAAAATAGTAATTTATTCTTAAACTTTTAAATAAGCAATTATACAATTCAAAAGAAATAATTAACTATTAATAAAATTGAAAAATAATAATTTTATAGTAAAATTATCTAGCTTAATTTGCATTACAAACATCGTTAAAAAATAATCATTAAATCAAAAATTATTACTTTAAATTACTTAAATGATTTAATAAAACTTTTTAATCAATGGATCAATTTATTAAAAAAACACATGTGATTTTAATAATGAAAAATCACGACTATGCACTTCAATGACCATACATTTTTTAACAGTAATTTTACGGTGTTGAAGTTTCTTACAAATAATATCTATCAGTAATTTAAATAGATATAATCCAGACGAAATAATATATAAATTAATTTTTCAAAAAGCTTAAGTATATAAATTATAATTGATAATGCAATTGCAATACAAATTTAAATTATATAATGAACTTTGTGAATATGGATATTATATAAATGGTAAATATTATTAAGAAAATATTTACCATTTCACTTAATTATAAACTTTAAAATTTAAAGAATAAATTTATTTAACCAAAAAAAAGATGACAAAGAATGTTCAAAAAGCATATCTTTTACTAAATTAAATTAAAACAAAAAAAGTAATTGTAATTTAAAATATAATTTAATTTGTTATGAAATAGATTTTAAATATAAAAAGCCATCAGAACCGGATTTCCAAGTCAAACGCCAGGTTTCGCGCTTCCGCATTTCAAAGTGATGCTCTCTTGGCATTTATGCTTATGAAACTAAAAATATCATTGGCAAACACTAAAAAGTATAAAATGGTAAAAAGATTACACAAAATTGGCAAACACACTATAAATTAATCTTTGAACTGATTATATAAATAAGAATACAGCAATGTAAAATAAACATTTGGAAATCATTTCAAATATCTATTTAATGTTTATCCAAATATAAAGCCTCAATATTTATAAAAACAAAATATACAAACTTTCTGTTTAATATTTTATGGACAAAATTAAAGAAAACTGGCAGGAGAATTAATTTAAAAAAATTACGCGTACTCCAGTATAAAGATTTTTTAGAAAGTGTATTTTTGCGCTAATACCTAGCTATAAATGGATACAATTTGAAATCTTATCATAAATACTTAATTTCTTTTTCACACTTGTTCAAAAATTACCAAATTTGTTAATTTAGAAAAAAAAGTAAAGTCATAAATGACTAAAAATTATTTAAAATATTATACTTATTCAACGCTGCCCAATTTTTTTAATAAATTTCAAACTCGAATGAAATATTAACAATAAACTTAAATCTAAACAAACAATTTTGTGATAGATTAAAATAGACTTGCGCTAGCTAATACCTAGCTATAAATGGATACAATTTTGAAATCTGATCATAAATACTTAATTCTTCTTCACACTTGTTCAAAAATTACAAAATTTGTTTAGTTTAATAATTATTTAAATCATTTTTTATCTTACAGGTTTTTTGCCAGCATAGGAGACCAGACAGAATCTGCACGTATATTTGATCCAGAAGTCGTGTAGTTAATTAAACAAATTAAACCCCAAATATATACTAATTAATTAAAAAGTTTATAGGAAAATAACTAAAACGCCGATGAATGCCATTTGATATCGGCCAAAATTTTTAATACCATTCTATTTTTAAGTCTTAAAAGAATCAATGTAAATAATTAAAAATTAAACCATTAAATTTAATAAAATACTTTATTGATCACAAATTAGACGACGTCAAACCATTTTTTCATTCACCATAATCTTTTTATATGTGCTAATATAAATTTATAAAGCGAAATTGGCATCTAAAGAAAACGATTAATTAAACATGGATGCTTTAAAAAATTTTAGCACATAATTTGGCATTTTTAATACATATTTTAGCATTTTAAGCACAAAAAACATACATATTTTGGGGTTTTTAGCACATATAAATCCTACCCCTAATGATAAATAATAGACTTTTTCAATAGGTGAATCTTTATTTGGCAATATTACATTCAGTCAATGACGTCCGTCCAAAACATTGCATTAAAATTCACAAACAAAATCTTATTTTCAATGAAATATTGGCAAATATGTTTGTTTTTAAATTAATAATTTGTAATGATTTCACGAATTTTATTTTTATAGGTTTTGTTTTATAAATATTATGCGAGGTAAAGCACTTATATTTATTTTTTTAAATTAATAACAAAAAAAACCTTTTTTTCGCTTGAACTTCGATTTCGGTTTTCCACGCTTCATTGCTGTCAAGGCCAAAAACATTTTAAATTTTGAAATACATATTTATATGTATTTTTATCTATTGTCAGAAAAATATTAATTTATTACTCCAAATTTTATTTTTGGAATAAAGTTTTTAAGCGGTAGATGCGTCCGCTTTAATTTTTCAATTGCATGCAGAAGGGAACAAATTGGCGGATTGCTTTTCTCGAATGATCGTTGTTTTCAAGATTAACATATTCTGTACAAACAAAATGATCATGAATAATGTAAACAAAATACCGAACAAAAACACAAAAATGAAGAAAGAATATTATTATAAATGGCTGAGAACGTAAATAATTTAGCCAAAAAACCCGATTTAAGGATAAATGAAATATTCGTTATACTATGAAATTTAAAATAATTAATTTTTCTAAAAATAAATTGTTGAGCAAATATTTATAATATTGGTAGATGCTAAAATAAAGCGATTAGAAAAAATTTAATAATATTATACGATACAACTTTCCATCTCAGATTTGACGTATGAAATGCTAATCTTCTTTATATATAAAAAAAAGAAGCAAATTCAAAAAAAATTAAGCTGGATATTGTAAGATCGAAGTTTTATGATAATGATTGAGTTACTAACGAACCCATAAATATTACGAAATATATAAATATTACCAATTTTTCAATATGCAAATAAATAAAATCCTTAAAAAGACTACAATGAAATAAATATTTAACACAAAAAATTAAATTTCGATGTTAAATCCGATGTAAAAAATTTTTTTTTTTAAACATATAAATGTAAGATAATTGCGACCGACAGCCCGTCGCGCCGCTCAGAAAGCAAGAGCATAACGTTGCTGAAATATATAATTAATGTTTTTCATTATATTTTTATTAACATAGGAATTTTAAAGATAGAGCAAGCAATAAAACAAAATTTACCAATAGTTGGTTGAAGAAAGAGTCGGGCAAACGACACGTTAGCGCAACGCAAGGTATTTGGCCGGACTCATACAGCAGGTTACCGGGCCATTCGAGAAATTCCGCCGTGTATAATAATAAATTATTATTGGGATATCATCTCACAAGAGCGTTATGTATAAGAAAATTTAATAGGAAATATTTTACGTATTTGAATAAAAATGAATCGTTGAAAACAACATATTTTGTATTAGTTTAAAAAAGTAATTTAGAAACTTAATTTTTTAGATTTATTTTAACTCTCCAGTCTGACTAAAAATTTGAATATTAACTATATATTGGATTATTTTAAAATCAATCATAAAAACTAAATATTCAAATTAATAAAATTGTACTATTTTGCAAGTCAATGTTTTTTAAAAACGCTAATTCCTAAGACATGAATCCTAAAATTGTTAAATAATAAATTTACTAAAATCCCATTTAAAAGATAAATAATTGGTTTTCATTATAAAAATATTTTTTAAATCCCATAAAACTATCATTTATAAATTAATTTTATTTAATTAAAAATGTTACATACATATATGTAGTAACTGCCTATTTTGCATCGAAAGTTTTCAAGTATTTTTGAGATCTCGAAAAAGAACTTATTTTGCTTACCTGGGTGAGAATGTTTATTTATTTTAAGCTAATGAATGGATGGACAAATAGCCTGGGGGCCTATGCCCGATGCTCTTTTTTGAGTCGCGCCAGAGCGGCTCTAAATTTGTGCTCCGACCGTTTCTATATCAAACCAGGAAACTACTAAAATACAATTTAAAAGATAAATAATCAATTGGTTTTCATTATAAAATATTTTTAAATTCCAATCATTTATAAATTATTTTATTTAATATTCACTGGCAATTTTTGACACAACAAAAATTTACAGCTAAAAAAATACGACTGGATTATCGTAAATTTAAATCAAAACTTTAAAATAAATTATTAGAATTTATTAACACAGCAAAAAAACAATTCCATAATTATAAATAAGGATCAGAAAGCAAATCAGCTTTCATTTATACCTAAGATAAACTAAAATTACATATTTAAATTAAAATTAAATTAAAAAAGTTATTGTAAATCTAGATAATGATGGCCTTCAGCAATAGTATAATTATTGATAAAAATTTTCAACATATTTTTAAAAACAAATTTAAATTTTAAAATAATGATAGAAATATTTAAATGTTTGAATACATAACAAAGTTTTTTAATTATTTTTGAAAATATGAGAAATATTAAAAGATATTTTGGCATAAATCACAACAACCTTGTTAAGAAAGCGTAATGCCAAAGACGACCGCGTTGTTTCTAAATCAAGAAGCGATCTAAGTAAACAAACATGTGGGCGATTCCGAACAGTTCATAAATTTATTTAATGTGAAAATTGAATATCAATAAATATCTTAATCTAGAATTAAATTTTTTGAAACAAGTAAATTACATATATGTGTGTTTAAAATAATTTACACTAAAATAAATAAAGGAAATGTCGCAACATATCACTGTTCTCTTAAATAAATATGAAATTTTTCCATAATTTTGGAATTAATTAATATGTACATACAACCAAATTATATAACCAGCTATAAATTTATCAACCACTAAAACATACTGAATAATTAGTCCAATAATAGCCAGACTACGAAATTTTCCATTAAACACTAACTAAGCGTCTTGGGCCTTCGGCCGAAAATTTTAAAATGGGTATAAAGCAAGCGGAATCTTTTGGTAAACAGATTTATACAAAAAAATGTTTCCTTTCAAAGTATTTACAGATACGGTAAATATGTGTAAAAGCTGATTAAGGTAATTACTATCATTAAATTGAAAGATTAAGTGAATCTTACATTAAACGAATAAAATAGTATTAAGATTAGATATTATTACACCTGAAATAAAAGCAATTTTATCTGAAATTCCAAAAACTGGACTAAATTCCTATAAATAAAATTAATAAAAAATAATATTTACATATAAAATACAATATTTTTAAAATATAAAGTTTATTAAAGATGTTATTAGTAAAATAAAGTAAATATAATCTAATTCGTTAAAACAATAATAATTGTTTCCTTTATTTTTGCCTATAAACATTTACTGCACGCTTTTCTTTCAAAGATAAATAAGTATAATCAAATAGTTCAATCATTTTAATAAAGTTTTAAAAGCTTTAATATTTTTTTATTTGTAAATTTCTAATTAGTTAATATTTAAGAATTTAATACAATATCATAAACGACCATTCCTTGCCACCTTTATGTAAGTCCATATTTTCTTTAAACATTTTAAGCAAAACACCCAAGATTACTTTTTTACAACGATATGACCGAACTCAAACGAATTATAGTTGGCAACATCTCTTTTTTAAATATATAATCATTTTATAGACACCAAACGGTAAAACTGATTATTTGTTTTGTTTACGATTTTTTTATATTAGCTATTTTTATTAGATCGTGAATTTTGATAAGGATGATACAAATGTATGATATTTCTTAACCAAAAGGCGCATTGTCGAAGTAGTTAATTGACAATACAACCTTCCTTTATTTAAATAAATTAATGAACAAATACCAGAATATGAACACTTCAAAAATATTACTTTATTGCAGTTTTTTTTTAAATTTAATAAACCCTAAATTACTATTTTTTATTGCATAAAAAAGTGTTTTTAATTATTGATCAAATAAATTCAAAATGTAAATAAATTTTAAGTTATTGTATACGTTTTTTTTTTAATTTTTTGAATGAAATAATTAGGTTTTTACTGGTAAAAGAATAAAATTAAATATTAGATACTTTAATAAAGCATAGACAACAGCTGACGATATACCAAAGCAACTGTTTTTTTTGTTGATTCATGGCTTAATAAAAAAAACTAAAATTAATATTATTTTAAATGTTTGTTTACGGTTTTTTTTAACTGTCGGCGCCGGCACTAACGCGTATCTTGCTGTATGTATTATAATATCGGCACATCGGCTAATTCTAATGCTAATTAAGTAATAATCTAATTAAATATCATGACAGTTAAAAAAACAGAAGTTTGTGGTAAGATTATAAAATAAAGAGACCCCCATTAAAAGAAAAGCAATACATTTTATTTATAGAATAAACTTTAAATAAAAAATATTTTTTAATTATGGTCATTATGACAATATCAATACCATTTTAAATTTTCAACATTTTTAATCAACTTGCTAATAATTTATAAGCGAAAGGGCTGTTAAAATATAAATGGCATCATCATCTTTAAACGTACATAATTGGACGTTAGCATATGTACATTTATAATTATTTTTCAAAAATTTATTAACAACATTATTTAAGTAACAACTAACAACATTTGAAAATATAATTAACAATGCTAATCCTGCTTTTTTATAAAAGCAAATGAACTAAGGTGCTAATTTGTATTTAACTTTAAAACAACACGAAAATAGACCGTCTCATAAAATTTAAGGAGAAAATATGAAGCTGCGGATTTGTATTGTGCAAATGTTAACAAAATGGATCATCTTCTATAAATGTTGCTAATTCAATAGCTTTAATTCAGAAAAGAAATAGTCATTTATTCACCACTTTAAGAAATCGTGTTTTTAAAATTTGAAAATTCTCGGCATAAAATTTTGAAACAAATAAAAATAATACACGATTTTATATAAATCCTGAGATAAAAACAAATAAACAAAGATATAATTTGGTCGATTAGTATAATTATATTGTTGGAATGTCAAAGCTAAAATAGACAGAATATTGAAACAATTAAATCACATCCCAAATGAAAACAACAGCCGGTGCGGATTGGAAACAGGTTTTAGTATGCTTACGAATTTAATCTCTTAAATTGATTAAATTTTACAAATAAATAAAAAACAACTTTAACATTAAATTTAATTTAAAAAACCCAGCCAATGTAGCGGCATCCGAATTTTGCATCTATTCTAGTGTGTAAATAAAATAAAAGCTTCCAACATATTCGTCACTGCACACTTTTACGAAATACCATCGCAATGAGCTCAACACATATAATATTGGCAATTATTAACAACCCAAATAAATTTTATAAAATGATATTTTCATGCTACAAACGTCGCCGTCATTGTCGACATCAGTGAGCCGTCTTATTCCTGTTCTGGTCGGGAGCTAACGAAGCTTAATGCTTTCAAATCAAAATATTTAAGATAAATATTCAAATCTAGGGCAAACTAAGCTGCCAAATAATACAAATTGCATAAATATAATTTTAGTTTACGTTTATTACAATACAAAAATCTTGTTGGACCGGGATGATTCGAAGAGAAACGATACCAGCAAGTGGCCGAACGAAAACCCGCGCTACAGGAGGGACGCTTAGCGCATGAGGCCTTCGAAGAACAATTCCCTGTTCCGGTATATAAAATTTCACAATTTCTTAAAATCTATAGGTTTGAAAACATAAATCAATTTAAAAAATGAAAAGAAGAAGCGGCTGTGTCAAGGTTGAATGAAGTAAAAATAAAACATTAAACTTTTATAAATAATACGCACTTGTCTAACTAAAAATTCAAATCAATCTTTATGTTCGAAACAAAATAAATTTCTAAAGTATAATAAGTTTTTTTTGCTTAAAAAATATGAAAAAAAAATTTAATTAAAAATCTTTTATTTTCCCTGATACAAATTCGTAATTATACTTGATATAAACATAATTGTAATAAATAAAAACATGAATACTTTAAAATAATCTAAGAATTTGGTACACTTTTAAATATTAATTGCTGATAGTTAAAGTAAATGAAGTTTAAAATTTGATAACACTTGTACGAGTATTTCATGTTTTCATCAAATCTTAATAAAACTTAAAACAGGATAAGAAATGGTTATGGACAAGAGAAACTGGAATGAATAGCGCGGGTTTTCGTTCGGCCACTTGCTGGTATCGTTTCTCTTCGAATCATCCCGGTCCAACAAGATTTTTGTATTGTAATAAACGTAAACTAAAATTATATTTATGCAATTTGTATTATTTGGCAGCTTAGTTTGCCCTAGATTTGAATATTTATCTTAAATATTTTGATTTGAAAGCATTAAGCTTCGTTAGCTCCCGACCAGAACAGGAATAAGACGGCTCACTGATGTCGACAATGACGGCGACGTTTGTAGCATGAAAATATCATTTTATAAAATTTATTTGGGTTGTTAATAATTGCCAATATTATATGTGTTGAGCTCATTGCGATGGTATTTCGTAAAAGTGTGCAGTGACGAATATGTTGGAAGCTTTTATTTTATTTACACACTAGAATAGATGCAAAATTCGGATGCCGCTACATTGGCTGGGTTTTTTAAATTAAATTTAATGTTAAAGTTGTTTTTTATTTATTTGTAAAATTTAATCAATTTAAGAGATTAAATTCGTAAGCATACTAAAACCTGTTTCCAATCCGCACCGGCTGTTGTTTTCATTTGGGATGTGATTTAATTGTTTCAATATTCTGTCTATTTTAGCTTTGACATTCCAACAATATAATTATACTAATCGACCAAATTATATCTTTGTTTATTTGTTTTTATCTCAGGATTTATATAAAATCGTGTATTATTTTTATTTGTTTCAAAATTTTATGCCGAGAATTTTCAAATTTTAAAAACACGATTTCTTAAAGTGGTGAATAAATGACTATTTCTTTTCTGAATTAAAGCTATTGAATTAGCAACATTTATAGAAGATGATCCATTTTGTTAACATTTGCACAATACAAATCCGCAGCTTCATATTTTCTCCTTAAATTTTATGAGACGGTCTATTTTCGTGTTGTTTTAAAGTTAAATACAAATTAGCACCTTAGTTCATTTGCTTTTATAAAAAAGCAGGATTAGCATTGTTAATTATATTTTCAAATGTTGTTAGTTGTTACTTAAATAATGTTGTTAATAAATTTTTGAAAAATAATTATAAATGTACATATGCTAACGTCCAATTATGTACGTTTAAAGATGATGATGCCATTTATATTTTAACAGCCCTTTCGCTTATAAATTATTAGCAAGTTGATTAAAAATGTTGAAAATTTAAAATGGTATTGATATTGTCATAATGACCATAATTAAAAAATATTTTTTATTTAAAGTTTATTCTATAAATAAAATGTATTGCTTTTCTTTTAATGGGGGTCTCTTTATTTTATAATCTTACCACAAACTTCTGTTTTTTTAACTGTCATGATATTTAATTAGATTATTACTTAATTAGCATTAGAATTAGCCGATGTGCCGATATTATAATACATACAGCAAGATACGCGTTAGTGCCGGCGCCGACAGTTAAAAAAAACCGTAAACAAACATTTAAAATAATATTAATTTTAGTTTTTTTTATTAAGCCATGAATCAACAAAAAAAACAGTTGCTTTGGTATATCGTCAGCTGTTGTCTATGCTTTATTAAAGTATCTAATATTTAATTTTATTCTTTTACCAGTAAAAACCTAATTATTTCATTCAAAAAATTAAAAAAAAAACGTATACAATAACTTAAAATTTATTTACATTTTGAATTTATTTGATCAATAATTAAAAACACTTTTTTATGCAATAAAAAATAGTAATTTAGGGTTTATTAAATTTAAAAAAAAACTGCAATAAAGTAATATTTTTGAAGTGTTCATATTCTGGTATTTGTTCATTAATTTATTTAAATAAAGGAAGGTTGTATTGTCAATTAACTACTTCGACAATGCGCCTTTTGGTTAAGAAATATCATACATTTGTATCATCCTTATCAAAATTCACGATCTAATAAAAATAGCTAATATAAAAAAATCGTAAACAAAACAAATAATCAGTTTTACCGTTTGGTGTCTATAAAATGATTATATATTTAAAAAAGAGATGTTGCCAACTATAATTCGTTTGAGTTCGGTCATATCGTTGTAAAAAAGTAATCTTGGGTGTTTTGCTTAAAATGTTTAAAGAAAATATGGACTTACATAAAGGTGGCAAGGAATGGTCGTTTATGATATTGTATTAAATTCTTAAATATTAACTAATTAGAAATTTACAAATAAAAAAATATTAAAGCTTTTAAAACTTTATTAAAATGATTGAACTATTTGATTATACTTATTTATCTTTGAAAGAAAAGCGTGCAGTAAATGTTTATAGGCAAAAATAAAGGAAACAATTATTATTGTTTTAACGAATTAGATTATATTTACTTTATTTTACTAATAACATCTTTAATAAACTTTATATTTTAAAAATATTGTATTTTATATGTAAATATTATTTTTTATTAATTTTATTTATAGGAATTTAGTCCAGTTTTTGGAATTTCAGATAAAATTGCTTTTATTTCAGGTGTAATAATATCTAATCTTAATACTATTTTATTCGTTTAATGTAAGATTCACTTAATCTTTCAATTTAATGATAGTAATTACCTTAATCAGCTTTTACACATATTTACCGTATCTGTAAATACTTTGAAAGGAAACATTTTTTTGTATAAATCTGTTTACCAAAAGATTCCGCTTGCTTTATACCCATTTTAAAATTTTCGGCCGAAGGCCCAAGACGCTTAGTTAGTGTTTAATGGAAAATTTCGTAGTCTGGCTATTATTGGACTAATTATTCAGTATGTTTTAGTGGTTGATAAATTTATAGCTGGTTATATAATTTGGTTGTATGTACATATTAATTAATTCCAAAATTATGGAAAAATTTCATATTTATTTAAGAGAACAGTGATATGTTGCGACATTTCCTTTATTTATTTTAGTGTAAATTATTTTAAACACACATATATGTAATTTACTTGTTTCAAAAAATTTAATTCTAGATTAAGATATTTATTGATATTCAATTTTCACATTAAATAAATTTATGAACTGTTCGGAATCGCCCACATGTTTGTTTACTTAGATCGCTTCTTGATTTAGAAACAACGCGGTCGTCTTTGGCATTACGCTTTCTTAACAAGGTTGTTGTGATTTATGCCAAAATATCTTTTAATATTTCTCATATTTTCAAAAATAATTAAAAAACTTTGTTATGTATTCAAACATTTAAATATTTCTATCATTATTTTAAAATTTAAATTTGTTTTTAAAAATATGTTGAAAATTTTTATCAATAATTATACTATTGCTGAAGGCCATCATTATCTAGATTTACAATAACTTTTTTAATTTAATTTTAATTTAAATATGTAATTTTAGTTTATCTTAGGTATAAATGAAAGCTGATTTGCTTTCTGATCCTTATTTATAATTATGGAATTGTTTTTTTGCTGTGTTAATAAATTCTAATAATTTATTTTAAAGTTTTGATTTAAATTTACGATAATCCAGTCGTATTTTTTTAGCTGTAAATTTTTGTTGTGTCAAAAATTGCCAGTGAATATTAAATAAAATAATTTATAAATGATTGGAATTTAAAAATATTTTATAATGAAAACCAATTGATTATTTATCTTTTAAATTGTATTTTAGTAGTTTCCTGGTTTGATATAGAAACGGTCGGAGCACAAATTTAGAGCCGCTCTGGCGCGACTCAAAAAAGAGCATCGGGCATAGGCCCCCAGGCTATTTGTCCATCCATTCATTAGCTTAAAATAAATAAACATTCTCACCCAGGTAAGCAAAATAAGTTCTTTTTCGAGATCTCAAAAATACTTGAAAACTTTCGATGCAAAATAGGCAGTTACTACATATATGTATGTAACATTTTTAATTAAATAAAATTAATTTATAAATGATAGATTTTATGGGATTTAAAAAATATTTTTATAATGAAAACCAATTATTTATCTTTTAAATGGGATTTTAGTAAATTTATTATTTAACAATTTTAGGATTCATGTCTTAGGAATTAGCGTTTTTAAAAAACATTGACTTGCAAAATAGTACAATTTTATTAATTTGAATATTTAGTTTTTATGATTGATTTTAAAATAATCCAATATATAGTTAATATTCAAATTTTTAGTCAGACTGGAGAGTTAAAATAAATCTAAAAAATTAAGTTTCTAAATTACTTTTTTAAACTAATACAAAATATGTTGTTTTCAACGATTCATTTTTATTCAAATACGTAAAATATTTCCTATTAAATTTTCTTATACATAACGCTCTTGTGAGATGATATCCCAATAATAATTTATTATTATACACGGCGGAATTTCTCGAATGGCCCGGTAACCTGCTGTATGAGTCCGGCCAAATACCTTGCGTTGCGCTAACGTGTCGTTTGCCCGACTCTTTCTTCAACCAACTATTGGTAAATTTTGTTTTATTGCTTGCTCTATCTTTAAAATTCCTATGTTAATAAAAATATAATGAAAAACATTAATTATATATTTCAGCAACGTTATGCTCTTGCTTTCTGAGCGGCGCGACGGGCTGTCGGTCGCAATTATCTTACATTTATATGTTTAAAAAAAAAAATTTTTTACATCGGATTTAACATCGAAATTTAATTTTTTGTGTTAAATATTTATTTCATTGTAGTCTTTTTAAGGATTTTATTTATTTGCATATTGAAAAATTGGTAATATTTATATATTTCGTAATATTTATGGGTTCGTTAGTAACTCAATCATTATCATAAAACTTCGATCTTACAATATCCAGCTTAATTTTTTTTGAATTTGCTTCTTTTTTTTATATATAAAGAAGATTAGCATTTCATACGTCAAATCTGAGATGGAAAGTTGTATCGTATAATATTATTAAATTTTTTCTAATCGCTTTATTTTAGCATCTACCAATATTATAAATATTTGCTCAACAATTTATTTTTAGAAAAATTAATTATTTTAAATTTCATAGTATAACGAATATTTCATTTATCCTTAAATCGGGTTTTTTGGCTAAATTATTTACGTTCTCAGCCATTTATAATAATATTCTTTCTTCATTTTTGTGTTTTTGTTCGGTATTTTGTTTACATTATTCATGATCATTTTGTTTGTTTAAAATCATTCGAGACACAACAGCTGACGATATACCAAAGCAACTGTCTTTTTTATAAATTATTAACTTAATACAGTATATTAAAATTAATATTATTTTAAATTTTTGTTTACAAATTTTATTAACTCTGAGCAATAGCACTAAAGCGTATCTTCCTGATTGTAGTATTAAACAGTAATATGGGCAAAATAAATTTCTAATTAAACTTTGATCCAGTTAATTTTGCTAACAGTTTTAAAAAAAGAAGTTTGTAACAAAATTATAAAATAAAATAATCCCCATTAAATGAAAAAAATTAAATTTTATTTATATATTAATTTTTAAATAAAATATATATTTTATTTATAAACATTATATCAATATCTAAAAGATTTTAAATTTTAAACATTTAATATACACTTACTAATAATTTGTAAGCGAAAGGGTTGCTAAAATATAAATGGCATCATTATTTTTAAACATTAAAAATTGGACGTTAATTTATGTACATTTATAATTATTTTTTAATAATTTATTAACAACATTATTTAAATAAAACTTAAAAATAGTTGATAATAGATTTAACAAAAATAATCCTGCTTTTTTATTAAAATAAATGAACGAACGTATTAACTTATATTTAAATTTAAATTTACACGAAAATCGGCCGTCTCATAAAATTTAACTGAAAAAAAAGAAACTATTGAATTTAGTTGTAAAAATGTTAACAAAATGGATAAATTTATATTAATGTTGGTAATTCAATATCTTTAATTAACAATATAAATATTAATTTGTTCACCAATTTAAAAAATCCTGTTTTTAAAATTAAAAAATTGTCGGCACAAAATTCTGCAGGAAATGAAAATTGTAAACAATTTTAATTTAATCCTGAAATAAAAACAAATAAACAAAGATATAATTTGGTCGATTAGTATAATTATATTTTTGGAATGTCAAAGCTAAAATAAACAGAATATTAAAATAGTTAAATCACATCCATAATTAAAATAAAAATCTGTGCGGATTGGAAACAGGTTTTAGTATGCTTACGAATTTAATCTTTTAAATTAATGAAATTTAACAAATAAATAAAAAATTTTTTAAACATTTAATTTAATTCACAAAACCCAGCCAATGTAGCGGCATCCGAATTTTGCATCTATTCTAGTATGTAAATTAAATAAAAATTTCAAACTTATACGTCACTGCACACTTTAAAAAAATATGAACGTAATGATTTCAACACATATAATATTTCTACTCAGTTTTAATGTTAATAAATTTTATAAAATGATATTTTTAATTTATAAACGTCGCCGTCATTTTTAACAGCAGTGATTGCTCTTATTGTTGTTCTGGTCGGGAGCTACCTTTTTTTAATGTTTTCAAATTAAAATATTTAAGATATATTTTCAAATTTAGGGCAAACTAAGCTGCCAAATAATACCCATTTTTTTAATATATTTTACATTTATGTTTATTATAATACAAAAAACTTGTTGGACCGGGATGATTCGAAGAGAAATGATACCATTATATGGCCGAACGAAAACCCGCGCTACAGGAGGGACGCTTAGCGCATGAGGCCTTCGAAGAACAATTCTTTGTTCCGGTATATAAATTTTTATTAATTTTTTAAATATATACGTTTCTAACCATTAATGACTTTAAAAAATGAAAAGAAGAAGCGGCTTTATCAATTTTGAATTATTAATAACTAAAATATTAAACTTTTATAAATAATACGCACATATCTAACTAAAAATTCAAATCAATGTTTATTTTCGAAACAAAATAAATTTCTAAAGTATAATAAGTTTTTTTTGCTTAAAAAATATCAATGAAATTTTAATTTAAAATTATTTATTTTCCCTGATACAAATTCGTAATATATTTAATATAAACATAATTTTAATAAATAAAAACATGAATACTTTAAAATAATCTTAAAATTTGCTATACTTTTAAAAACTAATTGATTAGAGTTAAAGTATATAAAATTTATAATTTGATAACACTTATACAAATAATTGATTTTTTAATTAAATTTTATTAAAATTTAAAACAAAGTTATAAATGGTTATGGACAAGAGAAACTGTAACTAATAGTGCGCGTTTTCATTCGACCAGATAATGAGAATATTTTTATTTGAATTAACCAGTTCCAACAAGATTTTTGTATTTTTAAAAATATTATTTAAAATTATATTTATGCAATTTGTATTATTTGGCAGCTTAGTTTGCCCTAGATTTGAATATTTATCTTAAATATTTTGATTTAAAAATATTAATCTTCGTTAGCTCCCGATTAGAAAATGTATAAAACTGTTCACTGATGTCGACAATGACGGCGACGTTTGTAGCATGAAAATATCATTTTATAAAATTTATTTAAATTATTAATAATTGCCAATATTATATTTATTGCGATAATTACAATGGTTTTTCGTAAATGTGTTCAATTAAAACTATATTGGAAGCTTATAATTAATTTATATACTATAATAAATGAAAAATTAAAATTTTGCTACATTGGCTGGGTTTTTTAAATTAAATTTAATGTTAAAATTGTTTATTATTTATTTAAAAAATTTAATTAATTTAAAAAATTAAATTCGTAAGTATTTTAAAACCTGTTTCCAATAAACACCGGCTGTTGTATTCATTTGGGATGTGATTTAATTGTTTCAATATTCTGTCTATTTTAGATTTGATATTCCAACAATATAATTATACTAATCGACCAAATTAATTCTTTGATTATTTGTTTTTATCTCAGGATTTATATAAAATCGTGTATTATTTTTATTTGTTTCAAAATTTTATAACGAGAATTTTCAAATTTTAAAAACACTATTTCTTAAAGTGGTAAATAAATGACTATTTCTTTTCTGAATTAAAAATATTGAATTAGCAACATTTATAGAAGATGATCCATTTTGTTAAAATTTACAAAAAACAAATCCATATCTTCAAATTTTCTCCTTAAATTTAATAAAA
This sequence comes from Globodera pallida, assembly GCA_020449905.1. Lineage (NCBI taxonomy): Eukaryota > Metazoa > Nematoda > Chromadorea > Rhabditida > Heteroderidae > Globodera > Globodera pallida. Next base: position 701,956 of record JAIXHY010000021.1, on the reverse strand, counting down.
CGGTCTATTTTCGTGGTATCATAAAATTAAATATAATATAGCATTTTATTTCATTTTCTTTTATAAAAAAACAGGATTCTCATTATTTATTGTATTTTGAAATGTTATTTGTTATTACTTAAATAATTTTATTAATAAATTTTATAAAAATAATTATAAATGCAGATGTGCTAAAATTCAATTATGTACATTTAAAGATGATAATAAAATTTATATTTTAATAACATTCTAGCTTATAAATTATTAGTTTTTTAATTAAAAATATTGAAAATTTAATATAGTATTAACATTGTCATCCTGACAATTTATACTTATTATTTTTTATATTAAGCTTATTTTATAAATAAAATACATTACTTTTCTTTTAATGGTTGTTTATTTAAATTTTAATATTACCAGAAAGTTCAATTTTTTTAAATTTTATGATATTGGATTTAATTATTGGTTAATTATAATTATAGTTAGGTTATATTGTTATATTTCAATTCATAGATCAATATAGAAGTTATTTGAAACTTCGACATTTAATAATTAATGTAGGCAAACATTTAAAATAATATTAATTTTAATTTTTTTTATTAAGTTAAGTATATAATAACAAAATAATTGTTTTGGTATATTTTCAATCATAGTCTATAATATATCAAAGTATCTAATATTTAATTTTATTATTTTAAAAGTAAAAACCTAATTATTTAATTAATAATATTAATATAAATTTTATAAAATAAATTTAAATTTGCTTTTATTTTGAATTTTTTTAATTAAATTTTG